>CP092870.1:62472080-62752046 GCA_030710605.1 Cordylochernes scorpioides | reverse complement strand
GATCGGCGCCTGTATCAATCAAAGCTTCGCATAACCCTATCTTGTCCACATTAATATTAATTTTGTACCTAGGGTCCAACTTTCTAATTCCATTTATGGTCGACTTGCTTTGCACAGAACCAGGATATCCTCTGCAAACCTGATTGCAGGTTCATTCCACTGCTGCATTCTGTTTAGTCTCATCCCCATTTCTTCTTTTGTTGGCGTCTGAGGCAAAATCCTGAATTAGGCGGCTCTTTAAATGTTCCCAGCTGGTGAAATTTATCTTGTGTAGGTTCAGCTAGGTTTTGGCGCTACCAACCATATTCATGGCTGTATAGCGAGAAATAATATATTCTTCCCAGTGGTACAGGAAGCTAATTTCTTCAAGAGACTCAATCCATGGGCGAGGGTCTTCTCTTCCATCATACTTGGGGATGTCGATTTTTGGGGTTCAAGACAACTGGGTCGGCACGTGCATCTCGACCAATTGTTGCACCGGGCTGCGGTTTGGCAGATTCTTCAGTCTTGATTCTCTCCTCAGACGCATCTTGCATCTTTCCAGAACGTGTCTCAACCATCCTACAAGGTTACACCAGTCAATAATAAGACAACTATATATTTAGGTAGCACCTAGAATATCTCTTTATTAATCATATCAAAGTTTAAAGCAGGTGGGGTATTTTAGTGTATCAAAATACAAATGTTTTATAGTACATAATATTTTACAGTAATAATCTGTTTTATAAAATAAATAAATATATAATTTAAATTTTAAATATATTAAAAATAATATCTATATATATATATAAATGAATGTATGTGTGTGTGTGTGTCCTTTATGCCTGACCAAACCACTCATTGGAACGCCATGAAATTTTGGGAAGTTATTTAGTATAGTACTGGGAAGGTTTCTAGCAAATACAATTTTTGAAATAACTTTTCGACTAAAAATAATCAAGATAAATATTCTAATTTATCTGTTATAATTCAACAATCTGCTCTAAATATTATCATGATGATACGATGATTTTGTAATGTAGAAAATTAGGAAAGACAAAATTCAGGATGACACGGCAATTTATTTGAGACAAGAATAATGATACAATTCCAAGGCAAGATACTATTCCTTTAACTTCCAATTACCGAGGAAACCAATTAATATTGATTTTATTCAACTTATCGAGTATTTTTCAAGGGACCGGGAAAAAATGTTCACTTTATCGAGAGATTCGTTAGACAAACCTTTACTCGGGTAAAACCCGGGCGAAGCCGGGTACATCGGCTAGTTATAAATAATTTTTAAAATACGCGCATTAATCATGATGCAACAATATCTAACACACAGTTTAATGCAGAATGAAACGAGCCATACCTCAAATAAGAAGATATGCCACGGCAGTGGAACCACGTCCATATTCAGAGATGCCACGTATACCATCAGTGCCTATACTAGGTGCCTTATGGACATTACTTCCCGTAGTTGGTACGTATTCTATGTTTCTATCATGGTGGCATCTATCTCTAACATGTCTTTGTATAGGTACATCTGACCGTACACGTTTTCATCATTCTTCTATGAAGTTGTATCGCCAATATGGACCTGTTGTCGCTGCAGAAATAGGAACATACCGTTCAATGGTTCATCTCTTCAATCCAAAAGACATTGAGAATGTTTTCAGACTTGAAGGTCGCTATCCAAATCGTACATTCGCTGATGTTTTCCAGCATTATCGTGAAAAGAGAAAGGAGATGTTCCCAAACCCTGGATTATTTGTCCTGTAAGTATCATCTATTACCTATCCATATCACACACATAAAACACGAGATAGCTCTGAAAGATATTACAGTGACTTTTATTATAGACACACGAGATAACCAAGTGTGTATACACTCATGGACAAAACTTGATGAAATAATATATTTTTCCTGTGTTTCCAGACAAGGACCGGAATGGTGGAAGCTGAGGTCCAAAGTTCAGAAGGATTTGCTTCTACCAGAGCGAGTCTATTCCTTTGTTCCTTCTATGGACCAAGTAGCATGCGAATTTCTAGAACTCCTGGAGTCCCAAAAAGACCCTGTAACACTGGAAATACCTGAATTAGTTCAAGAATTCTACAAATGGGCATTGGAATGTGAGTTATTATGTATTATATTTTATTTTCTACTAGACGGGTGACCCGGGCTTCGCCCCGGGATTGACCCGTGTGCATATCTACCCGAGTGATATATATTTAGATAATATTTTTTTAAATAATTGTTTGTTATTAGCATTATCTATTTGTTTGCATCAGCATAATTTAATCTAATCTTTGATAGAGGGCGCTGTTCGTGAGCTAAGTAGAATAATTTGAATATATAGTTTTAATAATTGATTTATATATTTTTTAAAATAGCCTATCGTCTTCCCCGTATTTTTTTACCTATGTATGGAAATTTTTGTTTGAATTAGTGAACTACTGCGAATTTGTATACCGGATATACAAACAAACAAACATACAAACATTCATTTATATATATAGAGATATGAATAATGTCTTCTTCTTCTTCTTTCTTATCTCCACTCAATCATATTATGGTATCAAGCTTGTAGAACTTGAGACTTGACAACCATCATGACTGGGTGAAGTAGAATGCGTCTGCCTTTGTCATTAAGACTGGGAGCACTACTCAGTAGCAGGCCACTGACTTAGCTCCAATATGTAATGGTGACATGAGGAACAGACACCATGTACAGCCAACATGGAGTACATCTTGTATCCCCTTTGTCATTAAGACTGGGAGCACTACTCAGTAGCAGGCCACTGACATAGCTCCAAAAGAAATGGCCACCTCTGACATGAGGAACAGACACCATGTACAGCCAACATGAAGTACAAACGCTGCTCATCCTGTATCCCTGGAGTCCTCACAAGGTACTATCAGCATGGCCAGCTGAGCCCAGGTTGTTTAAGGAGCTTGTTACTGCTCCCCCTCCTCCTTTTGCATCCGGGCTTGGGACCGGCAAAGGCGGAGTAATCAATAATATTATACCCTGTATTTAAGAGTTTGAAACTACAAGGTTGTCCTAAGACTTCATGAACACTTCACAGATTGTCAAGATTCCATTAGATCCCTTGTAGATCTCATGGGATAAAGTCCGTCCTGGACTGACGAGGGCCATTAACCAGAAACCATGGTCTCTAGGTGGACACTTCTCAGTTTATCAAGGATGGTCAATAGATCGTGTCTAGGTTTTAACGTCTATTTTGACGGGAGAGGTGACACCAGATGGCACAAGAACCTGTAGGACAACTGTCCTGGTGTAGAACTAAAACCTACCTACATATTTACATATCCAGCAATGGCCGCAGCCTTGCAGAAAATTGACCCAGAACAGCAGCTTTACACACCCAAGATAGTGGACATTGCTGCTGCTGTGATAGAGATGTATGGAGACATCTGAGGCTCTTCATTGGACACAAAAACAACAGAAAATGATCCAGAACAGCAGCTTTACACACCCAATAACATTAAGACTGCTGTAATAGAGATGTACTGAGACATCTGAGGTTCTTCATTGGACACGAAAACAACAGAAAATTGACCCAGAACAGCAGCTTTACACACCCAAGAACATAGCGATTGCTGTGATATAGATGTATGGAGACATCTGTTCATTGGACTCGACAACAACAACATTGTTTTACTGATATAAAAACGTGTGGTGTAAAGATAAATACGTGTGTGTTACAGTAACTGTCAGAATGGCGTTGAATTATCTTTAGAGTCGCGGGACTAAAGTAAGATGTGTGCAGCGATTGCTCTGGTGGTGCTGGACTCCCGTCTTGGACTTATCCAGAAGAAAGCGGACTCTGAAGCCATTCATCTGATACGATCCATAGGTGACATGTTTGAAATGATCAACTATCTGGAATTTTCCATGGTCCGCCTATGGAGATGGTTTGAAACCCCAAGTTGGAAACGATTTGCTGGATGCCTTGATACCCTCAGCAGGTAATTGCTTCCCTCTATTGTGATTATCATTTTTCAGAAGTTTTTTGGAAAAAAATACATAAATACGATAAAATTTGTAACAAATAAATTTACTGGCAATGTATTTCTTCTCAATAGTATAACAACAAAGTATTTGAGTATATATTTATTTACATTTTCATAATTTATGCACCTTATCCCAGTACAATATAACATTTGTACTATTTTTTTCACATTGTGTCGCGGTCTCACACAATTCTGGCCTTAATTACCCATTTCATGATTTTTCAGGATGCCTGAATGACCTGTTTTTTGGTCGTTGAGATACTGCTTGCACCACGCTGATGAGGGCCAACAGCCCGAAATGCGTACGTGGTTAGCTTTTCTTGATTAATCAAGAATGGGTAATTGGCCAATTCTGGAATAATTAAAAATCAACGAGAATAGTTGATATTTATTCCGATAGATGGCGCAAGCCATCAGCAACTTTCAGTTGCACGATAAGGAAATGCCTTTTTCATAAAATATTTATTATTTTATTAACAGAGTATCATTTTTTAAGTTTATATTTTGATACTCTGTAAACTTCCCTCATTGCTTATCTTTTGTTTATCCTTAATTGTAGGGGTCGGTGGAAGGATGGTCTAAACTGTTGGTTTTCGACCGCTATGACCAAGGTTCGGTTCCCGCATTGGGCTTTTTTTTTTCTGATTTAAATAAAAATGCTCCAATGGCCCCCAATTCTTGCAAAAGTCCAAACCCACCAACGAGTGCAAGTAACCATACAGGGCTCTGGTACATTTGTAAGTGCAAAAGTTGAACTACTTTTCACATGTGTAGACATGTGGTGCACTTACAGTAAAAGCAGTCGCCTACTTCTACCCACCATGATTATCATGGCCTATACCACGTGTAGACATGTGGTGCACTTACAGTAAAAGCAGTCGCCTACTTCTACCCACCATGATTATCATAGCCTGTACCATGTGTAGACATGTGGTGTACTTACAGTAAAAGCAGTCGCCTACTTCTACCTACCATAATTATCATCATGGCCTGTACCACGTGTATTAGGGATAAGCAAAAAAAATCATTCCTAGTTTGTTCTTGTCTTAAATAAATTGCTGTGTCATCCTGAAGTTTGTCTTTCCTAAGTTTTCACGTTGCAATATCATCAAATATTATCTCTACAGACCTTACTGCAATGATAAAAGTTATTGAATGAGAGGGCTTGGCTCATCAGTGGTAAACCCTCCCAGCGGTCTCGCCAGTTTATCTACCATACCGCTTTTATATTGAATATTATCGATCATCCTTTTATAGTGATACTGATGCTAGACTCTTCCTTCAGAACATATGGCGCGCTAATGCATCATAATAGAAGTGTTGTATTTGTTCAATGATGCTGATGCTTTAGAAAAATACAAGATAATTAAACAAAAATAAGAAAAGATCAAATATGTGAAATAAACTCTGAGAGAAAACTGACAAAAACTATAACAAGACTCAGAACAAAACACTATAAAGGAATGACAATACATCCAGATGGCACAAGAACCTATAGGACATGTAACAACTGTCCTGGTATGGAACTAACATCTACCCACATATTTTCATGTCCAGCAATTGCCACAGTCTGGTAGAAAATTGACATGGACCCAGAACAGCAGCTTTACACACCCAAGATAGTTAATATTGCTGCTGCTGTGATGGAGATGTATGGAGTCATCTGAGGCTCTTCATTGGACACAACAACAACATTGTTACATATAATTGACATGGACCCAGAGCAGCAGCTTTACATACCCAAGTTATTGGACATTGCTGTAATAGAGATGTATGGAGACATCTGAGGCTCTTCATTGGACACGACAACAACAGAATATTGACCCAAAATATCAGCTTTACACATCCAAGAATATTACGACTGCTGTGATAGAGATGTATGGAGACATCTGAGGCTCTTCATTGGGCACAACAACAACAGAGAATTGACCCAGAACAGCAGCTTTACACACTCAAGAACATTACGACTGCTGTGATAGAGATGTATGGATACATCTGAGGCTCTTCATTGGACACAACAACAACATTGTTTTACTGATATGAAAACTTGAGGTGTAAATACGTGTGTGTTACAGTACCTGTCAGAAATACGTGGAAGCTGCTAAAATCAGGGTGAAAGAGAAAGTTGAAAGAGGTGAAGAATCTTTTTCAGTATTGGAGTCCTTGTTGGTGACACGAGGATTGGACCAAGATGAAGTCATGGCGTTGATTACTGATGTAATCATGGCTGGAGTTGACACTGTAAGTTTTTGTCGTGTTTTTGCCGTTTTATTGTGGTTAAAAGTTAGTTCTTAGTACTATTTCAACCTTTGCTTTGTCATATATAAACTTATCTAAAGAGACAACGGTCACCTCTCCCGTCAAAATAGACGTCTAAAATTAGACGCCATCTATTGACCATCGTCGCAAACTAGCGGCCTCAGGTTGGTAACAAAGCCACAACACCAGCTTTGGTAAACTGAGAAGCGTCTACCTAGAGACCATGGTTTCTGGCTAATGGTCCTCGTTAGTCTAGGGCGGACTTTATTCCATGAGATCCACACGGAATCTAATGAGATCGTGACAATCTGCCAAAGATTGCTTCTAGCTTTGTCGTCTATTTTGACGTGAGAGGCGACCTTTTTCTCTTTAGATTAACATCCTCCAAGCAAAATTTCAATTTAAATAAACTTATATAAAAAATAAACAAACCTATGATACATACCTTTGAAAAAATAGACACTTCGGCCAGTTAAAGTCTTATTTTCTCAACGTTTCGACATAATGCTTTTGTCTTAGTCAAGAGAAATAAGAATAAAGCTTTCGGCAAGACGTTAAAAATTGTTCTTTATTTTTATATCTCCTTACGAAGACAATATATATAATTGTATGTAATTCTACTGTTTTCAAAGCTTATGTCCATAGTTCATCTAAAATACCCATTCCTTGAGTCTAGCATCAGTATCACTATAAAAGGAAGATCGAAAAAAAATGCTTTATACAAATATTTATATATAACTCTACTGTCCTAAAAGCCTAGGTCCATAGTTTACTTAAATACCATTTCTAAGATTCCACCCTTCAGTGTAACATATATAAACAGAATGATCCAATACAGTATTAGAGCTCTAAAGAAGCGGTATGTGAGATTAAATTGGTGAAACCGCTGGAAGGGTTTACCACTGATGAGCCAGGGGCCCTTCCATTATTTTTTCCATATCAGTAAGAGCAGTAGAAATTGTTTTATTTTTAAAAGAATCATACATGTCTATAATATTTTAGAATTTACAAAAGATTTTTGTTGAAACTTTGTGAAGATAAAACTTTAACTGGTCCAAGTTTCTATTTATTAAAGAAATGTTTTAATGCCGATCTTACAGCCTCTATGTGTTATATTTATGTTTATAATAAAAGTATCCAGGGGGTCGGTGGAAGGATGGTCTAAACCGTTGGTTTTCGATCGCTACGACCCGGGTTCGATTCCCGCATTGGGCACTTTTTTCTAATTAAAAAAAAATGCTCCAATGGCCTCCGATTCTTGCAAAATTCCAACCCCACTAGTGAGTGCAAGTAACCAAACGGGGCTCTGGCACATTTGTAAGTGCAAAGTCGAACTGCTTTTCATATGTGTAGACATGTGGTGTATTTACAGTAAAAGCAGTCGCCTTCTTCTACCCACAATGATTATCATGGCCTGTACCATGTGTAGACATGTGGTGTACTTACAGTAAAAGCAGTCGCCTTCTTCTACCCACCATGATTATCATGGCCTGTACCATGTGTAGACATGTGGTGCACTTACAGTAAAAGCAGTCGCCTTCTTCTACCCACCATGATTATCATGGCCTGTACCAGGTGTACTAGGGATAAGCAAAAGAAAATAACAATAAAAATAAAAGTATCCTATGTAAGTTAACAACTTGTCTGTTTACCTATTTGGGATGAATATTGAAGAATTTGGAATTTGATGTTTTTACAGACTTCCCATAGCCTCGCATTCCTGCTATATGATTTGTCGGTACACCCAGACATCCAGGAGAAACTCTATCGTGACATCTGCGCTCAGTGTCCTGATCCCAGTGTCCCTATCTCCAGGGAGAACATAGATAACCTACCATTGCTTAAAGCTTGCTTCAAGGAAACTCTTAGGTAGGTACCTCACTGTTTCTTCTGTTATGTACAAAGCTTAAGGAAGTTGTAACTTTTAGCATGTATATCGGGATTGAGACAATAACTCTGAAAGATATTACAGTGACCTTTATTGAAGACACACGAGATAACCAAGTGTGAACAACCTCTGTCTCCTTCAATAAAACAGACGAACGACGACATCCAAGTTGTCCTTGAGTGAATATAAAGACGATATAGATTGAAGAAACAAGTTATAGAAGACAAATCAAACTGAAAGAGAATGAATAAAAGAAGAATTGAACTAGGAATGGACTTGATGGAAAAGAAAAGGTCTATAAGAGAAAATGTAGAGTTTAATTTACAAATAAGTTTGCAATTGGAGACAAGACTTGCTTAAGAGAGTAGATAAACTGAAAAAAACAAAAATATTAAGTAAATTTCCCAAGTTGTTTATACCTTCTAATCTTATCATATTGCTGACTCGTTAAACACGTCAGCTAGGGAAACTGCTGCAGTAGCCTTCCACAGTGTTTGATAGAATTCTGGATAACTCGCATGTTTGGCGTTGTTACATTGTGTTGGTTGACAAAGAATAACTTCCGTGTGCATAAAGGATCTTTAGAACTTTATTTAAGCCTAATCAATTAAATAAATACAGAAGAATGCAAAATAAAACAACAACGAAACGATACAAAAGTCATAAACTCACCAACTGCAGCACAGTGAAGAAAAACAGGAACAAAACAGAAGACAGAAGTTGGTAGAACCTTCTAGAATCTTCCAGGAAGTACACCGGCGGTAAGCAGCAGTCCGACCTCTTGGGACAGCAGCGTTTGCTTGGAGTACACCACGTAGCTTCGGCATGAGTTACTTATCCCTATATATCCCAGATAATATCTTTTCAGAACGGTCATGGTTGGTTAACCAATCAGAAAGCCGCCAGCACTAAGCCTTGCGCGATCGCTTTAGATTGACCAATCAGTTGTTCACCGATTTTTCTACAATATTCTTGAAAGTTCTGAAACATTCTATTCTGGAATGCGCTTTTTTTGTTGTTTACGTAATAATATTGTTACGTCGTACCCAGACGCTGTACTTTGTCTACTCAGGAAGCCACAAAGATACACATGTGAGTTCGAAGGGATTGCAGCTAAAGTTAGCGCTTTATTGTATTTCACTTAACAGAAGGAATACAACAGTGGGACTTGTCTTCAACTTCCCCGTCAGAAGAATCCTTGGCGCCGTGGATGTCCTCTTGTGAAGCTTCCTATTCCACACTGTACACATACAGCCTGGACTACACCGTCTTGTAGGCCGCTCCGATGTCAATCTCTCCTGGCACCGTCTTGTAGGATCATCCACACGCCCGGAGACAAGTCGCCACGTCTTCTCCTCACCGCAGATGTAACCAGACTATGTCCTTCCTCACACAGGTTGCTGTTTTTTAGCGCCTGCCACATGGCAGCTGGAGTCCACCCCTCTTTCCCCAACTTTACTCTGGTATCTTGTCATCCATGTAACAATATATTTTAATTCTCTCATCCAGACAAACTGTTGCAGATTGAAACCCGTGGTAGATGGCACAGCCAGAATCCTGGACGTAGAAGCTGTAGTGTCAGGGTACAAGGTACCCCCAGGAGAGATGTTTATCTTCCACAATGCCCAGGCATGTCGTCTGCCTCAGTATTTCCCTGAACCAGAGAAATATCGACCTGAGAGATGGCTAACCAGAGATTCCCAGCGTCATCCGTTCCTACATCTTCCCTTCGGCTTTGGAATAAGATCCTGTGTGGGAAGGCGACTGTCTGAACAGGAGACCTTTCTACTGACTATTCGGGTAAGTTGAAACATCCTCTGGTGTCCTGGGTCAAATTCCCGACAACCCAAATACAGTAGAACTACCTCTCTGTAAAGGACAACACCTAGTTACAGAGCCAAAGTGTCCTTTAAGGAGAGGTGTCTTCTTACCAGAAAGCTGCTAACAAGTAAAAAAAGGTTATTTTGGTGATGAAAAAATTCCATTGTAGAGAGGTGTCCTCTAGCAGGAGTGTCCTCTCATGGAGGTTGTTCTACTGTATTGGTGATGGAAACTGTCCTTTGTAGAGAGGTGTCCTCTAGCGGGAGAGTCCTCTCATGGAGGTTGTTCTACTGTATTGATGTCGGGATTATGTCCTGAACACTGTGTACTTATACGACCCCGATGTGACGTGTGCAGATCCTACAGAAGTACCGTCTGGAATACCGTGGAACTGGCCAATTGGATTATTTCACCAGGATCGTCAACAAGCCAGATCGGCCCTTGAAGTTGGCCTTCATCCCACGCTAGCTAGCAGACGACCCTCTTTTTGCATACTTATCTTCTGTATTTACAGTACTTTTAACATACTATTTATATATACTTAGAAATAGAATATATATAATATCAATAAAATATATTAATTTACTTTTAGCTGAACTTTTTGAATATATACACTCGTGCACATAACTTAAGGAAGTTGTACCTTTTAAAATGTATATCTGTATTCAGACAATACCTCTGAAAGATATTATAGTGACCTTTATTGAAGACACATGAGATAACCAAATGTGTATACACTCATGGACAAAACATATGGAAGTTGTACCTTTTAGCATCTATATCGGGATTGAGACAAT
Organism: Cordylochernes scorpioides; assembly: GCA_030710605.1. Taxonomy (NCBI): domain Eukaryota; kingdom Metazoa; phylum Arthropoda; class Arachnida; order Pseudoscorpiones; family Chernetidae; genus Cordylochernes; species Cordylochernes scorpioides. Next base: position 62,741,261 of record CP092870.1, on the reverse strand, counting down.
AACTCTGAAAGATATTACAGTGACCTTTATTGAAGATACACGAGATAACCAAGTGTATATACACTCATGGATAAAACTTAAGGAAGTTGTACCTTTTAGCATGTATATCGGGATTGAGACAATAACTCTGAAAGATATTACAGTGACCTTTATTGAAGATACACGAGATAACCAAGTATGTATACATTCATGGACAAAACTTAAGGAAGTTGTACCTTTTAGCATGTATATCGGGATTGAGACAATAACTCTGAAAGATATTACAGTGACCTTTATTGAAGACACACGAGATAACCAAGTGTGTATACACTCATGGACAAAACTTAAGGAAGTTATACCTTTTAGCATGTATATCGGGATTGAGACAATAACTCTGAAAGATATTACAGTGACCTTTATTGAAGACACACGAGATAACCAAGTGTGTATACACTCAGGGACAAAACTTAAGGAAGTTGTACCTTTTGCCATGTATATCGGGATTGAGACAATAACTCTGAAAGATATTACAGTGACCTTTATTGAAGACTCACGAGATAACCAAGTTAGGATCAGACATGACGTAGCCACGCAATAATATTTGAAATGAAGGCGATAAAAACGTGGTGATTTTCTTTTAATGGTAAAAACACAAGCTTTCAGGCAAGAATGCCCTTCTTCAGGTTACAACTGAGAAATATTTTAAAACTATGGATATGAAAGATAGCCTAATACAGTAGGTAAATAGTTCAGCTGGGGGGATTGGCGAGGTAAAACACGGAGTATTGGGGTGGGAGGTCGATTTTTCGGTTAAAACTGGGCGTGCAGTGCGAGACCAAAGATTCAAGGACTAGGCGCTCTTACTTGTTCCCGACGCCCTTGTAAACGCATACAGCGCTGTCCAAATTGAACGAGTGGCGAAATTCTGTGATGTGTTGGCATAAGAGAGACTTGCGGTCGTTGGTGCGTATGTTGCGGCTGTGTTCAGATAATCTGGTGCAGAACAGTGTTACATCGGAGAAACCGGTCGATCTATCCGCACCAGATTATCTGAACACAGCCGCAACATACGCACCAACGACCGTAAGTCTCTCTTATGGCAACACATCACAGAATTTCGCCACTCGTTCAATTTGGACAGCGCTGTATGCGTTTACAAGGGCGTCGGGAACAAGTAACAGCGCCTAGTCCTTGAATCTTTGGTCTCGCACTGCACGCCCAGTTTTAACCGAAAAATCGACCTCCCACCCCAATACTCCGTGTTTTACCTCGCCAATCCCCCCAGCTGAACTATTTACCTACTGTATTGGGCTATCTTTCATATCCATAGTTTTAAAATATTTCCCAGTTGTAACCTGAAGAAGGGCATACTTGCCTGAAAGCTTGTGTTTTTACCATTAAAATAAAATCACCACGTTTTTATCGCCTTCATTTCAGATAACCAAGTGTAAACAAAATTGCTTCCGTCTCCTTGAAATAAAAATTCGACCGGCGATATCAAAGTCCTTCCACTTCCATAAGTTTGTCTATGAGTGTAAACTGAGATTACGCCCTTATTAATCCTTTGAGCCTTTACAACATACGGCCTATAAAAACATCATCCAGATATTGCAGATAAGATGCAGATCTATGCTCATTTCTTTGAGACTTCCCAACAATAGGTTTCTAATACTAGAGATAAGAACTTACAACCATAATGCCACCTTGATCAATTTTCGATATTCTAGGTGTTACCTAAAAATATTTCTTATTATTGACTGGTTCAATCTTGTAGGATGGTTGAGACACGTTCTGGAAAGATGCAAGACGCGTCTGAGGAGAGAATCAAGACTGAAGAATCTGTCAAACCGCAGTTTGGTGCAACAATTGTTGCATCTTTTCAGAACGTGTCTCAACCATCCTACAAGTTTAAACCAACACAAAGCAATAACGCGCCATCTATACATATAAAATAAAAAGGATTTAAATGCACGAATGTTTCTTTTATACATAATTCAAACTTCTACTGTCCTTACTGCGATGAAAAAAATATATTGAGAGGGCTTGGCTCATCAGTGGTGAACCCTCCCAGCGGTTTCGCCAATTTAATCTACCAGACCGCTTCTCAGAGCTCTAATACTGTATTGGATCATTCTGTTTATATATGTTACACTAATTGGTGGAATCTCATAAATAGTTTTCAAGAAAACTATGGACATAAGCTTATAGGACAGAAGAATTACATTTAAATATTTTATAATTTTATATATCTATATTTATAGATTGGCAAAACCGCTGGGAGGGTTCACCACTGATGAGCCAAGCCCTCCCAATATATTTTTTCATCGCAGAAAGGGCAGTAGAAGTTTGTATTATGTATAAAAGAAACATTCGTGCTTTTAAATCCTTTCATTTTATATTTGTAGATGGCGCGTTATTGCTTTGTGCTGGTTTAACCTTGTAGAATGTTTGAGACACGTTCTGGAAAGATGCAACAATAGATGCACCAAATTGCGGTTTGGCAGATTCTTCAGTCATGATTCTCTCCTCACACGTATCTTGCATCTTTCCAGAACGTGTTTCAACCATTCTACAAGGTTAAACCAGTCAATAATAAGACATATTTTTAGGTAATACCTCGAATTCGTGCTTTTAAATCCTTTCATTTTTTTTATGTAAGGTTAAACCAGTCAATAATAAGTCAGCTATATTTTTAGGTAGCACCTAGAGTATCAGGTTCAAATACCAGCAGCAAAATCTTGCAGTTGTAATGCATCACGGATATATTCTTTGAGAATTTGCAACGTTTGGCTTCCAAAAAACAAGTGCTAGATTTGCAGAAGTGAAAGTTTAATGATAATCATTTTTACGCTGCACCCTGCTGGGCACTCAACCAAGTAAAGGTAGTTGACCAGGTTCAGAATATTTTCCTAAGACGCTACCTAAATTTACCAAAGTATACTCCGGGCTTTATGCTAAGAATGGAGTGTGGACGAGTATCACAGGAAGTTATCATAACTAAACAGGTCCTGAGATTTTGGGTGAGGATTATGAAAATGGAGGAGAGTAGGTTGCCCCGGGCATGTTTGTCACACCTCTGGACATTACACAGCAATCAAAGGGCTGGTTTAACCTTTGTCGAAAACCTGTCAACCATTTTAGACTCAAACGGTTTTTCGTTCCTGAAGGGTTGTCCGGATTGCACTGCAATACTGACTGAAATCCCTGCTATTATTCGAATAGCAACCGAACAAAGCATCCAAAGCGACATGGCGAAAATCCTAAATACTTCACAATACAGTCACTTCAAATACCTAAAAAATTCAATAACAGCAGAACGATATTTATTCACAACTATTCCTCTAGCAATTAAAAGATTTTTTGCACATTTGAGACTCCTATGGACGATCTTCCCAGAAAATCGTTCAAAGCGCTGGAAGATTGATTTGACTCTAACTTGCGATCTGTGTAAAAACATAATCCAAGACGAAATTATGCATATAATATTTGGATGCTCTTGCTTAGAGAAACAGAGGAAAGAAATTTTGGGTGACTTACCCTGGTCTCAACCTGACTGCCAACAAATTTGCAGCTGGATGAACACACTGATGGTTGATCAGGGTCTCTCCCTCGGTTTATATAAATTCTACAAGGCCGCAGTCAATGTCCGTTGGAGAATAATGGATTCGCCGAATGTCGTGGTTTGCTTGGAGGAAGAAGGCGAAGATTGAACGCGGCTGATTCTACACTAGCCCTCTCAATGATATCCTAACCTTGACATATCCTAAACATTGGTACTTTAATTTAAATATTTAATCATGTATGGTTCCTTTTGCTCTGTATGTTTATTTTTTGTATATATGGTTATATTTCTTTTTGTTTGTTTTTTCTTTCTTCTCTCTTTTCTTTTTCCTTATTACCTATTGTATTCTAGTTTTTACTTTTGAAATATCTTCCTTTACTAAATCCTGTAGAGGAGAATCATGTATAGGGCTGGATGCCCCAATAAAAAGGCTTGTGTGTGTGTGTGATAATCATTTTTAGCCTTCACAAACATATAGGTCTCTCTATAACAATCGATCAAATTTTTGCAGCCAATAATGATGTCCTAATCACATTTCTTTGATCTATCTCTTTCTTGATGTAACCAGGATTACTGGAGCCACCACCACGTACTAAAGTCACCAACAATCCCGGTTGAGACTTCACATCACATGGTGGACATCCAGTTTACCATATGTACTGTTAAAATTTTACACAAATAAATTTACTGGCAATGTGTTTCTTTTGAATGATATTCAAAAGAAACACATTGCCAGTAAATTTATTTGTGTAAAATTTTAACGATAGATGGCAATAAAATTTAATTTACTAATACATATGTACTGTACTTGGTGTAACGGCAGCTGGTGTGCCTATATAGTAAATTATCACTGAGCACATTATTATGATAAAAAAAAAGAATAAATTATTCAGATGTCCCACATACCACCTTCAAATATTCCAAACAGCAAACATCACATAGGAATAAGTATATTTACCTCTGTACAGAACCAAGTGTAACGGCAGCTGGCATGCCTATATAGTAAATTATCAGTGAGCACATTATTATCACTGATGATACTCTGTACAGTTGCCTTTTGACTGATTGTAATATATATTCACATGTACACTTATGTCTGATATATTAATATTATGTCTGATGTTAGCCTAAAAGAACGTCTTGTTAGACATCAGGCATAATATATCAGACATAAGTTTACATGGGGATATATATTACAATAAGTCAAAAAGCAACTGCACAGAGTAACATCAGTGATAATAATGTGCTCAATGATAATTTACTATATAGGCATGCCAGCTGCCGTTACACTTGGTTCTGTACAGGAGTAAATATACTTATTCCTATGTGATGTTTGCTGTTTGGAACCTTTGAAGGTGGTATGTGGGACATCTGAAGAATTTCTTCTTTTTTTGATCCTTTGCAACTTGCGACTTACTAAAACAAGCAATCAAATTTTGTATTCATAATGCTGTCTTGATAAATTTCTTGAACATTCGTAACATGCGGCTTCTATACCCAGTGATAAAATCTTGCAACCATGTCCCCCTGAGCAATTTCTTGAGCCTTCTCAGCTTGTTGCCTCTAAAACCACTGAGTATATTTCATGGCCATGGTCAAACATTAATCAAATTCTTTGAGAATTCGCAACAATGGGGCTTACGAAAACAAGCGATCAAATCTTGCAACCATAATGTTTCCCTGATCAATTTCTTGAGCCTTCGCAGCTTGCTGCATCTAAAACCACTGTCTATATTTCATGGCCATGGTGAAACATTGTAAAATTCTTTGACAATTCGAAACAATGGAGCCTACGAAAACAAGCGATCAAATCTTGCAACTATAATGTTTCCCTGATCAAAATCTTGAGCCTTCTCAGTTTGCTGCATCCAAACCCACTCACTATATTTCATGGCCATGGTGAAACATTGCTGAAATTATTTGAGAATTTGCAACAATGTGACTTCCAAAACCATCAATCAAATCTTGCAACTATAATTCTGTCCTGAACAATTTCTTGAGCGTTCACAGCGTGCTGCCTTTAAAACCACTGAGTATATTTAATGGCCATGGTGAAAATTTATCAAATTCTTTGAGAATTCGAAACTTGCGACCTATCAAAACAAAGAGGTATGTCTTCCAGTCATTACGCCTTTCTTATCACATCCTATTGAGACTTCACAAAGTCCAGTTGCTAAAAGCCACTCTACCAGATAAACACCTCTTTGTCAGATTGTGAAGATTCCATTAGATCCCTTGTGGATCTCATGAAATCAATAAACAAGTCGGTAGACAAGTAGTTAACACCCTCGATTCCCGACAGCCATGAACCGGGATTTAATCCCGCGTTAACCTTTTGTTTAATATGTGAATAACCTTCACATATTATTCATTGTTTCAATTATCATAAACTAGATTGTTCTTGTTGAGCGGTACCTAATAAAGTGATTTTGGAACCGGAACATGAAATCAAGGTCCGCCTAGACTGACGAAGGCCATTATCCTGAAACCATGGTCTCTAAGTGGACGTTTCTCAGTTTGCCAAAGGTGGTGTTGTGTTTTGGTAACTCCATTGTTGCTATATTCAACACTTTTGTTCCAAGTATGTTACCAAAACATCGCATACAATTTTCATAGTTGGATATGGTTTTTCTACCCCTTATATGACATCACCTCTGGAGATTTTATGTTGTTATAACCATGATTAAAATCATTGGATTTAAAGCTTGGAATTTAGGATCTAATTGCAAGACCAAAGTGTCCTTTAGGGAGAGGTGTCCTCTTACTGGAGAGTTGCTAAATACAGTAGAACTACCCCTCTGTAAAGGACAACACCTAGTTACAGAGCCAAAGTATCCTTTAGGGAGAGGTGTCCTCTTACTGGAGAGTTGCTAAATACAGTAGAACTACCTCTCTGTAAATGACAACACCTAGTTATAGAGCCAAAGTGTCCTTTAGGGAGAGGTGTCCTCTTACTGGAGAGTTGCTAAATACAGTAGAACTACCCCTCTGTAAAGGACAACACCTAGTTACAGAGCCAAAGTATCCTTTAGGGAGAGATGTCCTCTTACTGGAGAGTTACTAAATACAGTAGAACTACCTCTCTGTAAAGGACACCTAGTTTTAAAGGACACTTTGGCTCTGTAACTAGGTGTTGTCCTTTACAGAGAGGTAGTTCTACTGTATTTAGAAACTCTCCCTAAAGGAGACTTTAACTCTAGGGACAACACCTAATTACAGAGCCAAAGAATCTTCTTTTCAGAGAGTTGTTAATTAATAAAAATGATAATTATGGCAATAAGAAACGGTGTCCATTGTAAAGAGGTATCCCCACATGTAGGTCCTACTGTAGAGCCAAATTAGTGTTACAAGGAAGTTAAGACAATCTCCCTAGTCACAATAGAAGACACAAGTCAGGGAGAAGAGCTTCTGTTATAAGAGGACGATGGTACAAACTTTGGGACAAGATGTCCTTCAATGGGTGCAGAATGACATGGGTAGTAATGGATTATATACACCAATACCTCGCTTTGCGTCGTTTCATTTTGCATTTTTTTCGAAGTTGCGTCGCTACTTTTACTGATTTTCACTGTGCGTCGTTATATTTTCGAAGTTGCGTTGTTTTAGATTCGAGTCTTTAATTTTTTTAAAATTTATTTTCCTAAAATATGGCAACACCTTTGTTTTTGATTGCGCCTTTACATATTTTCACTTTGTGTCGTTTCAATTTGCGTCATGTTTTTTTGGAACGTAACCCCGACGCAAAGCGAGGTATGGGTGTATTTCTAACCTTAGGGATGAAGTATGAAAGGATGAATTGTGAAGAGTAATGATAAACGGATAAAAAGTGTCCAGGGATGGGAATCGAACCTACAGTGTTCCGCTTACAGGGTTCAAACACTGTGGATTCGATTCCCATCCCTTGAAAACTTTTATTTTTCCGTTTATCATTACTCTTCACAATTCATTCTTTCATACTTCATCCCTAAGGTTAGAAATAATCGTTATTTTTCCTTAAATTTCGATTTTTCGTTCAAAAGAAACATTTGCAGGATAAATTTCAAATATTGTTTTACAATTATAAGCCGCATTATATTGTATTATACTTAAAGAATAATAAAAAATTTTGGTTACCTAAATCTAAATAATTTTTAAATCTATATTATTAAACCTTTATTATACCAAGTGTGAAAATATTGATAAATTTTGTAGAACAAATGAATATATAGATGGATATGTCCTAGCCACTTTACCAGCTAAACACCTCTTTGGCAGATTGTGAAGATTCCATTAGATCCCGTGTGGATCTCATGGAATAAAGTCCGTCCTAGACTGACGAGGGCCATTAGCCAGAAACCATGGTCTCTAGGTAGGCCTTTCTCCCCTGTGATAGGGAATTTCTCATAGAGCAACTCTCGCCTGAAAACAAGAATATTCTTGTTAATTTCTTCAAGTTTGTCAGTGAGCATCTTAGGAACATAACTCCATGACTGGCCTGTTTAAACTGCAAGAGGCTTTAAACTTCTGATAGGATCCAGACGTCTCTTCGGGGAGGGCTACGTCATTATAAATATCTCTCTTCATTTCTACTCTCTTTGAGTGTCTAGATCGACGAAATGTCAATAAAGTTGTTTAATTGTAAATTGTCTAGGTGGACACTTCTCAGTTTACCAAAGCTGGTGTTGTGGCTTTGTTACCGACCTGAGGCCGCTAGTTTGTGGCGACGGTCAATAGATGGCGTCTAGTTTTGATGTCTATTTTGACGGGAGAGGTGACCTTTGTCTCTTTAAATGAATATACGTGAATATATACTATATATATACTACTATGGAAGAAAGGAAACAAGTGCAATTGTAGAAGGTATCTTTCCTGAAAGCTTGTACAATTGTCCATTTATAAAAGAAGCTTTTATCCCTGACTTGTGTTTTTTCTTCTATAAAAAGTATTTTAAAAATAGAGCAATCCATAAATAAATCTTTAATTAAACAGACATATATTGGATCAAAATATCATTTATTTTACAAATATTTCAGTTGGCTAAATGCCAACCTTTATCAAGGTGTTATAACATATTAATGTGTTTATATATAATTATTTTTGCTCCACTAGATGGCGCTCTGCCATCTAAAAAGCACATGTGCTCGTGGTCAGGAGATGCCTTCTTTATTTTTAATATCAACACCTGACCCACTTATCTTTTTTTTTTCTATTATTTTTTCATGTGTTAAGCGTCTTTACACAAATTTGGCCTTAAATACGCATTTCTTGATTTCTCAGGAAGCCACTGTAACCAAAAATATTTTTGGTTGCAGTGGTACAGCCTACTCCACGCTGACGAGCGCCAACAGCTCGAAATGCGTTCATGGATGGCTTTTCTTGATTTATCAAGAAATTGGGTTGCCCAATTATCAGGGAACAGGTTAAATCAATGAATAGTTGATTTCTGTTCCACCAGATGGTGCTCTGCCTTCTGAAAAGCACATGTGCTCCTGGTCAGGATATGTCTTTTTTATTTTTAATGTAATTATGGGCACATATTAAAATGTTATAATACCTTGATAAAGGTTGGCATTCAGCCAACTGAAATATTGGTGGAATAAATGATATTTTGATCCAATATATGTCTTTTTAATTAAAGAAATCTGTTAGAATAAGGTCCCATTACATGATAAACCACAAAAAATTAGGATTATAGCTATAAGGTAATAAGACCTAATCCAAATAAATTAATAGTGTGTGACATTTCGGTAACAGAGTTAACAATGTAAAAAATAATACAAATGTGATATTGTACTAGGATAAGGTGCATAAATTATGAAAAAAGGCATCTCCTTATTATATGCAACTGAAAGTTAATGATGGCTTGTGCCATCTATCGGAATAAATATCAACTATTCTCGTTGATTTTTTAATTATTCCAGAATTGGCCAAATACCCATTCTTGATTAATCAAGAAAAGCTAACCACGGACGCATTTTGGGCTGTTGGCCCTCATCAGCGTGGTGCAAGCTGTACCTCAACGACCAAAAAACTGGTCATTCAGGCATCCTGAAAAATCATGAAACGGGTAGTTAAGGCCAGAATTGTGCTAGAACGCAACACAATGTGAAAAAAATAGTACAAATGTGATATTGTACTGGGATAAGGTGCATAAATTATGAACAAAAGCATCATACAAAAGAATAAATTAGAAAATATATCACAGCATTTTTTAAATAGTTAGTACTGTTATCAAATGTGTAATCAAGATAGCAGATAAGACTATTTTTTTTCTTATCTGCTATCTTGTTTACCAACTCCATGGAGCTTATTCCCAGTGATGAGCTGGATACACCTTCAGGACAATGTTAATAAATAATAAGTCGGTGAATGAGTGGGTAACACCCTCGATTCCCGACAGTCATGAACCGGGATTGAATCCTGCGTTAAAATTTGTCTAATATGTGAATAACCTTCATATATTATTCACTGTTTTAATTATCATGAACTAGGTTGCTCTTGCCGAGCGGTACCTATTAATGTGATTTTGAACCAGGACAATGTTATTATATACCTCATCATTGTGTTTTTAAGGAGCAAAGCACTACCACTAAATTGAGAGTTGTTTTTGATGCATCTTGCAAAACTAGCAATGGCAAATCTCTAAATGACTTTCTTCAAGTAGGACCAAAACAACAGGATATTTTCAACATTCTGATGAGATTTCGAACACGCCCAATAGCTTTTTCAGGAGATATAGAGAAAATGTATCGCCAGGTAAGAATCGATTCTAGGGATTGTGATTTCCAGAGAATTTTATGGAGAAAAAACCCATCAGAACCTTTATTGTAATAACAATACTATGCTCAATCATATGCAATACTCCGCCTTTGCCGGTCCCAAGCCCGGATGAAAAAGGAGGAGGGGGAGCAGTAACAAGCTTGCTAAAAACCTGGGCTCAGCTGTCCATGCTGATAGTACCTTGTAAGGGCTCCAGGGATACAGGATGAGCAGCGTTTGTACTCCATGTTGGCTGTACATGGTGTCTGTTCCTCATGTCAGAGGCGGCCATTTCTTTTGGAGCTAAGTCGGCCTGCTACTGAGTAGTGCTCCCAGTCTTAATGACAAAGGCAGACGCATTTTACTTTACCCAGTCATGATGTTTTTTTTTTTAGAGATAAGAAAGAAGAAGACAATACTATCATGTAACGCTGTATTTTATGAAATTATGTATACGCAGAAATAGGATACAAAGTAAACATTCCACTGAAGAGAATGACAGGATGTTACTGAAAAGTCGGGAGTTGAACTATTGGTTGATGTAGGTGTGGTATTTTCTGAAAGTTCTATTTAAGAACATGCTGTGATATTTTTCTCCTTTATTCTTTCTTATCCCCTTGTGTAAAGATTACACCAATTCCATGCTCCTCCAGCTGTTTATAGACAGTGTTGTTGTTGTTTTTTATCCCCTTGTGTAAGGATTACACCAATTCCACGAGTCCATGCTCCTCCAGCTGTTTATAGACAGTGTTGTTGTTTCTTATCCCCTTGTGTAAAGATTACACCAATTCCATGAGTCCATGCTCCTCCAGCTGTTTATAGACAGTGTTGTTGTTGTTTCTTATCCCCTTGTGTAAAGATTACACCAATTCCATGAGTCCATGCTCCTCCAGCTGTTTATAGACAGTGTTGTTGTTTCTTATCCCCTTGTGTAAAGATTACACCAATTCCATGAGTCCATGCTCCTCCAGCTGTTTATAGACAGTGTTGTTGTTGTTTCTTATCCCCTTGTGTAAAGATTACACCAATTCCATGAGTCCATGCTCCTCCAGCTGTTTATAGACAGTGTTGTTGTTGTTTCTTATCCCCTTGTGTAAAGATTACACCAATTCCATGAGTCCATGCTCCTCCAGCTGTTTATAGACAGTGTTGTTGTTTCTTATCCCCTTGTGTAAAGATTATACCAATTCCATGAGTCCATGCTCCTCCAGCTGTTTATAGACAGTGTTGTTGTTGTTTCTTATCCCCTTGTGTAAATATTACACAAATTCCACGAGTTCATGCTCCTCCAGCTGTTTTATGATAAGCAGCGACCTCTCCCAAAGGTCCTGTTTAGTACATCTAATACAAACCAAGCTGTGTTCTGGGTTTGCAGGTTTCAAACCACATTTAAGACAAGTGGAGTAGATTTTGTTGTTATTTTCTATCTTCAATGGCTTGAGATGGTCTGTTCTAAATCTTGTTGTTTGATGCTGTCTGAGGTATACTTTTGTCTGAAGATGGTAACAATGCTGTTATTGAAACATCACACCGTATTTATTTATTTGGATTTGGTATTTTTTTGTTTAGTATAGTCCCACTGCATGTTTGTTTTTGAAGCTATCTGTGGTAACATACTATGTTTAAAAATATAAAACGTCAATTCTGACGTAGATGTCCTGCGTATAATTTTACTGATTAAAAAATGTTTTCACAAATAATAAAAAAAAAAGAAGAAGGTCCATATATATTATTAAACTTTGTTCTATTTACAAATAACAAAATTTTAACAAAAAAAAAAGTAATATAATGCCAAATATGTCAAATAAAATTTTTAAATCGTCATAAACAAATACCATTCCAAAAAAAAAAAAAAAGAACAACAACGAAAAAAAAAATCAAAACTTTCCAAAAACAAAAAATACAAAAAAAAAATTTTTTTTTTGAACTCGCATTTTTTTTTTGCAAAAAAAAAAAAGATGTATATATATATATATATATATATATTGAAAAAAAAAGAAGAGTCGATTATATAAAAAAAAAAAATTGACCGTAGTAATAGAAAAGCTTATAGATAATAGAAAGAGATAAGAAGGAGAGAGATGAAAAAAAAAAAAGGCAAAAAGTCCAAATCACCAAGAAAACAAAATTTATTGGTTTCGAAGCTAGAGTTTTTTTTTTGTTGAAAGCTAGGTGGTGTAAAGAGAGAAAGAGACAGGGTAATTAGATAGAGAGACATATATATAGAGAGATAGAGACAAAGAGAGAAAAAATTGGGGAGAGATAGGGGGAAAGAGAGGCGGGAGAGATTATTATCATCATTAGTATCATAATCATTATTATCAGGATTTATACAAAAAAAAAATTTTGCGACAAAAAAAAAATATATATATTTATATATATAGATTAATATCGGAGATTAAAGAGATAAGAGAGAGCAAACCAGGAGCGTGTTAATCACAGATACCACATTTTTCTATCAGCCCCGGGAATGTTAGCTTTGACCCAAAAAAAAAAAAAATTTTATATAAAAAAAAAAAATATTCTACCTAAAAAAAAAAAAAAAAAATTTTTTTTCCTCCTCGATTTTTCTGAGAGATATAAGAGAGATTATAGTTAGAATTTGATTATAGAAATAGATTATATATATATATAGATTGAGAACAGTTTAAAAAGTGACCACAAAAAAAAAAAAAAGAGTTGATATACAAATATGTTTTATAGAGAAAAGATTTAAAAAAAAAAAGATTTAAAAAAAGAAGAGAGAGATTATAGTATAAAGTTCCCGTCTACATTTAAAAAAAAAAAAAACAGTAAAATAATAATAGTAAAAAAAATAATAATAATAAAAAAAGAACGTACGATAGATAGAAATAGATATAAAGATATTGATTTGATATAATGTAATAGAGTATGTAAAAAGGGGGAATTAAGAAGATTTCTTTTAATTTAATCTTCTTTATTATATATATTTTATCCTTATGCAAATTTATTAATAGACTATAATCAAAAAGGAGTGTTTTGTCATATGAAACAATGTATATAGAGAGAAGAAAGGAGAGGGAAGTTGGGTGTTTTTAACGAGGGAGACACATTGGAAAAATAGGAGGGAAAAAGAAGGTTAAAAGTGATAGATAGATAGAAGACAAAACAATATTCCGAAAATTTTTAAGGACGACAACAACAATGGCGGCGCCCTATAGGATAAATAGATATATATATAGATATATTGATATATATATATGACAAAGATCAAAAAGTTTTACATATATATATATTTTGTTATACTTTTTTTTTTCCACAAAGGGGGTAGTAAAAGGGGGGAAGGAAGGGATATTTGAAGGATAAGTATTGGAGACAAAGAGAGAAAGTTTGATTTAAAAAAATAATAATAATATAAAAAAACAAAGAAGAAATCAAAGAAAAAGAAACCAAAAAAAGAAATATAAGTAAAAGTGTGTGTATATGTATGCGTGTGTTTATTTTTAATAGAATATATATATTATGTATATATATATATATGTGGTAACCAAAAAAAAATTTATATTAGAGATTTATATGACACAAAAAAAAAACAAATTAATAAATAAATAAAGAGAAATATCTACAAAAAGAGAGAGATTTATTTTAAAAATTAAAAAATAATAATGTGTGCACACAAAAAAAAATCATAAAGAATAAAAAAATGTGTTAAATTTAGGTATTAAATAGAGAAAGAGATAGAGGGAAAGAAAAATTCTGACGAAAAAAAAAATTTAATTGTTACAGATTTTTAATATCAATAGAGAAATGTCAATTAAAATTTATTTTAAAAAAAGAAGAGGTTTTAAAGGAGCTTTGAGATAGAGAGAGTGTTCCAAGTAGAGAGAGAGACGGTGGAGGTGAAGAAATATCAATAGATTGTGTGTATGTAAAAAAAAAAACAACAGAAAAATCAACAATAATAATAATAAAAAAAAAAGACAGAAATACGAAGGGAGAGGTGGTTAATGGCACTCCATATGAGTAAACTAAACGTGTGACTAGGAGAGAGTGGCGCGGGGGAGAAGGTAAGAGATCCGAGGCCCTGTTTTACTGCTCACATACACACACAAACACGCACAGAAACACGCCTCCACAAGGCCCCGGTGGGCAATGGCGGCTCCCTCCTCGCTACTTGTGGTGTGACGAGAAAGAAGAGGAAGCTGACCGGTGGAAATGGACATTCTGCCATTTACCGTCCCTCTTGAACCACACGCGGGTTTCCTCAGACTGTTGTGTGTATGCCACTCCACTTCTGTTACACACCCTGCATTGTAGGACAATAGTGTAACATGGTAACAGATTACAAGGTAATAAGACACCAAATTCAACCAATTTTGTAAAGGACACCTAATTGCAGAACTAAAGTGTCTTTTAGCGAGAGGTGTCTTCTTACTGGAGAGTTGCTAAATACAGTAGAACTACCTCTCTGTAAAGGACAACACCTAGTTACAAAGCTAAAGTGTCCTTTAGAGAGAGGTATCTGCTTACTGGAGAGTTGCTAAATATTAAAATGTTTTGTTTATTAAAACTGTCCTTTGTAGAGAGGTGTCCTCTCATGGAGGTTGTTCTACTGTATTGGTGATGGAAACTGTCTATTGTAGAGAGGTGTTCTCTAGCGGGGGTGTCCTCTCATGGAGGTTGTTCTACTGTATTGGTGATGGAAACTGTCTATTGTAGAGAGGTGTTCTCTAGCGGGAGTGTCCTCTCATGGAGATTGTTCTACTGTATTGGTGATGGAAACTGTCCTTTGTAGAGAGGTATCCTCTAGCGGGAGTGTCCTCTCATGGAGATTGTTCTACTGTATTGGTGATGGAAACTGTCCTTTGTAGAGAGGTGTCCTCTAGCGGGAGTGTCCTCTCATGGAGATTGTTCTACTGTATTGGTGATGGAAACTGTCCTTTGTAGAGAGGTATCCTCTAGCGGGAGTTTCCTCTCATGGAGATTGTTCTACTGTATTGGTGATGGAAACTGTCCTTTGTAGAGAGGTGTCCTCTAGCGGAAGTGTCCTCTCATGGAGGTAGTTCTACTGTATTGGTGATGTAAACTGTCCTTTGTAGAGAGGTGTCCTCTAGCGGGAGTGTCCTCTCATGTAGGTTATTCTACTGTATTGGTGATGGAAACTGTCCTTTGTAGAGAGGTGTCCTCTAGCTGGAGTGTCCTCTCATGGAGGTAGTTCTACTGTATTGGTGATGGAAACTGTACTTTATAGAGAGGTGTCCTCTAGCGTCAGTGTCCTCTCATGGAGGTTTGACTATTGTATCGGTGATGTAAACTGTCCATTGTAGAGAGGTGTCCTCTAGCGGAAGTGTCATCTCATGGAGGTAGTTCTACTGTATTGGTGATGGAAACTGTCTATTGTAGAGAGGTGTCCTCTAGCGGGAGTGTCTTCTCATGGAGGTTGTTCTACTGTATTGGTGATGGAAACTGTCCTTTGTAGAGGTGTCCTCTAGCGGAAGTGTCCTCTCATGGAGGTTTGACTATTGTATCGGTGATGCAAACTGTCCTTTGTAGAGAGGTGTCCTCTAGCAGAAGTGTCCTCTCAGGGAGGTTGTTCTACCATAGTGTCTATAGAGTTACTCACTTGTCGAGGTACTGGGTGAGTCGGATGTAAGCGATGCAGGCGGCATCGTCCCCCAGCAGATGCACAGTGGGGTTCAGCAGGGTGGTGTTGACGCTCTTGTTGTTCTTCCCTAGAACTGCACAACAGCCTGGTCAGTACATACAGCGGAGATGCTACGAGTATTCCTCATATAACATACATTCAACAACTCAACAATGGAAATGTTCACTCATTGAAGCCTTTGAACACAATTCTACAAGGTAATAAGACCAAAATCCTAATAAATTAATTGTGCGTGTATTTGGTGTCTTATTAGTTTGTATAGTTTAAATCTATAATTCAAATTGTGCCTTATCATCAGTTTTAATTATTCACACAAGGTCAATAAAAACTCTGTCTTTGCCGGTCCCAAGCCCGGATAAAAAAGGAGGAGGGGGAGCAGTAACAAGCTCACTAAAAAACCTGGGCTCAGCTGGCCATGCTGATAGTACCCTGTAAGGGCTCCAGGGATACTGGATGAGCGGGCTTTGTACTCCATGTTGGGAGCGGCTGTACATGGTGTCTGTTCCTCATGTCACCATTTCTTTTGGAGCTAAGTCAGTGGTCTGCTACTGTGTAGTGCTCCCTGCCTTAATGACAAAGGTAGACGCATTTTACTTTACCCAATGGACTCATCCATTGATGAGATCTACTCTTCCCCGGTAGACACCATCAAAAGCCTCAAGCTTTACAAACTTGATAATTTAGTGTGATTGAGTGGAGATAAGAAAGAAGAAGAAGATGTCAATTATGGGAAGAAAAAAAATTAACATCTCAAAAAATAGTGTGAATTCAGTGTCTTATATCTTGTATAGTTCAAATACAAGGTAATACAATTTAATAAATATTGTTTGAATTGAGGCTTTTTGAAAAAAAATCAAATCAATCATTGTGACATTTTAGTAGGGTTGCGGGGGTCGGTGGAAGGCTGGTTAAACCGTTTGGTTTTCGACCACTAGGACCCGGGTTCGATCCCGCATTGGACACTTTTTTCTGTTTAAAAAAAAAAATGCTCCAATGGCCCCCGATTCTTGCAAAAGTCCAACCCCACCAGCGAGTGCAAGTAACCAAACCGGGCTCTGGCATTTGTAAGTGCAAAGTCGAACTGCTTTTCACATGTGTAGACATGTGGTGCGCTTACAGTAAAAAGCAGTCGCTAACTACCCACCATGATTATCATGGCCTGTACCACGTGTACTAGGGATAAGCAAAAAAAAGTAGGGTTGCTGTTCGTATCTCAGGGTAAATCAAAACAGGACAGCTAGTAAAAAGTTGATGGGTACATGGCCTAATACCAATGGAAAATAAGGAAGAGGAAATTTCTATCAAGAATATCCAAGATTCAGTGTAACATATATAAACAGTATGATCCAATACAGTATTAGAGCTCTAAAGAAGCGGTCTGGTAGATTAAATTTGTGAAACCGCTGGTAATTCTACTGTCCTAAAAGCTTATGTCCATAGTTTACTTAAATACCATTTCTAAGATTCCACCCTTCAGTGTAACATATATAAACAGAATGATCCAATACAGTATTAGAGCTCTAAAGAAGCGGTCTGGTAGATTAAATTGGTGAAACCGCTGGGAGGGTTTGTAATTCTACTGTCCTAAAAGCTTATGTCCGAACTTTACTTAAATACCATTTCTAAGATTCCACCCTTCAGTGTAACATATATAAACAGTATGATCCAATACAGTATTAGAGCTCTAAAGAAGCGGGCTGGTAGATTAAATTGGTGAAACCGCTGGGAGGGTTTGTAATTCTACTGTCCTAAAAGCTTATGTCCGAACTTTACTTAAATACCATTTCTAAGATTCCACCCTTCAGTGTAACATATATAAACAGAATGATCCAATACAGTATTAGAGCTCTGAGAAGCGGTCTGGTAGATTATATTGGTGAAACCACTGGTAGATTTCACTAATGATAAACCAAATCCTCCCAATATTTTTTTCATTACAGTAAGGATAGTAGAAATATGATTTATGTGTGAAAGAAACATTTGCATCTTAATGTTTTTATTATCTATACAGTAGAACTACCTCCCTGTATAGGACAACATCTAATTTTAGAGTCGAAGTGTCCTTTAGGGAGAGGTGTCCTCTTACTTGAGAGTTGAAAAATAGCAAAAATGGTAATTTTTCGAATGAAAACTGTCCTATGTAGAGAGGTGTCCTCTATCTTGAATGTCCTTTCATGGAGGTAGTTCTACTGTATTGGTGATGGAAACTGTCCTTTGTAGAGAGGTGTCCTCTATCTTGAATGTCCTTTCGTGGAGGTTGTTCTACTGTATTGGTGATGGAAACTGTCCTTTGTAGAGAGGTGTCCTCTAGCGTGAGTTTCCTCTCATGGAGGTTGTTCTACTCTATTGGTGATGGAAACTGTCCTTTGTAGAGAGGTGTCCTCTCATGGAGGTTGTTCTACTGTATTGGTGATGGAAACTGTCCTTTGTAGAGAGATGTCCTCTAGCGGGAGTGTCCTCTCATGGAGATTGTTCTACTGTATTGGTGATGGAAACTTTCCTTTGTATAGAGGTGTCCTCTAGCGGGAGTGTCCTCTCATGGAGGTTGTTCTACTGTATTGTTGATGGAAACTGTCCTTTGTAGAGAGGTGTCCTCTCATGGAGGTTGTTCTACTGTATTGGTGATGGAAACTGTCCTTTGTAGAGAGGTGTCCTATCATGGAGATTTTTATACTGTATTGGTGATGGAAACTGTCCTTTGTAGAGAGGTGTCCTCTCATGGAGATTTT
Source organism: Cordylochernes scorpioides (assembly GCA_030710605.1). Taxonomy (NCBI): domain Eukaryota; kingdom Metazoa; phylum Arthropoda; class Arachnida; order Pseudoscorpiones; family Chernetidae; genus Cordylochernes; species Cordylochernes scorpioides. Next base: position 62,722,627 of record CP092870.1, on the reverse strand, counting down.
TATACTGTATTGGTGATGGAAACTGTCCTTTGTAGAGAGGTATCCTCTAGCGCGAACGTCCTCTTATGGAGGTTGTTCTACTGTATTGGTGATGGAAACTGTCCTTTGTAGAGAGGTGTCCTCTCATGGAGATTTTTATACTGTATTGGTGATGGAAACTGTCCTTTGTAGAGAGGTGTCCTCTCATGGAGATTTTTATACTGTATTGGTGATGGAAACTGTCCTTTGTAGAGAGGTATCCTCTAGCGCGAACGTCCTCTTATGGAGGTTGTTCTACTGTATATAGATGGCTTTATATTTAATAACCAAGATGCTCAGTCATTCACTAGGATTTCCATCTCCTGTCTGCAACAGTCCTGATAGCTTCTTAACTTTGCTGGTAAGACATCAGACTGCCCTCAACAATGGCTAAAGGAGGCAAAGGTTGGTAACCACATAACAGCTTTTTGTGTGTGGCAGAGATAGAGCAACCAAGTGAATGGGTGTTGGAAGTGGGAAACCTCAGGATACTAAAATTTGTTGGATGGTCTATAAACCCAAGTACATGCACTTGTCAAATGAGGTATCAGAAAATATTTAACAAGAATTAGGACTTGTTACTGGAACAAAGAACAAATTTCCATCAAGAATGAACAAGACATTGAGTTGTCCACTAGAATTCCCATCACCTGTCTGTAACAGTCAACAAATCTTCCTAATCGAACTGTCCTTAACAATGGCAGAAAGACTAGGAGGCAAAGGTTGGTAACCACATAACAGCTGTTTGTGTAGGAGAGATAGAGAGACCAAATAAATGGGTGTTGGAAGTTAGAAACCTGTTTTAAACAATAACTCACACAAGATACAAAATTAGCTGGATGGTCTATAACCCCAAGTACATGCACTCGCTAAAAGATGTAATAGAGAAAATATTTTAGCAAGATTAAGAACAGGTTCCAACTGGAGACACATATCCATCAAGAACAACTAAGACATCAAGTCGTCCCCTAGGATTCCAATCACCTGACTGGAACAGCTCTGGAATCTTCTTAACTTTGCTGGTAAGTGATCAAACTGCTCTCAACATAGGGTGAAAGACCAGGATACAAAGGTTGGTAACCACAGCACTGCTCTTTGTGGAGTAAATATAGAGAGAAAGATAAAATGAATGGAAACCTGCTTTAAACAATAACTCACACAAGATACAAAATTGGCTTGATGGTCTATAAACACAAGCATATACACTCACCAAATGAGATATCAGAAACACAAGGTAATAGGGCACCAAATCCAAATAAATAAATAGTGTGCGACGTTTCGGTAACAGTGTTGTTACCATCTTCAGACAAAAGTACTGAATTCATCAACAATCATTCAGTACTTTTGTCTGAAGATGGTAACAACACTGTTACTGAAACATCACACACTATTTATTTATTTGGATTTGGTGTTTTTTACCTTGTGTTTATAATCTATAATCCAAATTGTGCCTTATCAAGATAAGAACAATATGAAGAGAAAACAAAGTACCACCAATATTATTACAGTAAAACCCCTCTAATAAGGTCTACCACCTCAAGACAGTAGTTTGAAACCTTATTAAAGAAAGAGGAAGATTCGAATAATGGTAGAGTGGTATAAACTGCTCATTTTTGATATCTAAGACTTTCAGTTCGAATCCCACATTGGTCATATCTTACTGAAGGAGAAGAAAAAATTCCTTCAATGACATTCTGATTCTTTCAAAAGTTAAACCACCACCCATGAGTGCAAGTAACCAAATGGGAGTTTGTAAGGACAAACTTGTAATGTGTAGACATGTGGTGTACTCACAGAAAAAGTAGTTTGCTAACTACCCATCATTGACTGTACCACATGTACTAGGAATAAAAAAAAATCAAACCCATAGAAGGCATAAAATATTCTCATGGACAAAACTTAAGGAAGTTGTACCTTTTAGCATGTATATCGGGATTGAGACAATAACTCTGAAGATATTACAGTGACCTTTATTGAAGACACACGAGATAACCAAGTGTGTATACACTCATGGACTAAACTTAAGGAAGTTGTACCTTTTAGCATGTATATCGGGATTGAGACAATAACTCTGAAAGATATTACAGTGACCTTTATTGAAGACACACGAGATAACCAAGTGTGTATACACTCATGGACAACACTTAAGGAAGTTGTACCTTTTAGCATGTATATCGGCATTGAGATAATAACTCTGAAAGATATTACAGTGACCTTTATTGAAGACACACGAGATAACCAAGTGTGTATACACTCATGGACTAAACTTAAGGAAGTTGTACCTTTTAGCATGTATATCGGGATTGAGACAATAACTCTGAAAGATATTACAGTGACGTTTATTGAAGATACACGAGATAACCAAGTGTGTATACACTCATGGACTAAACTTAAGGAAGTTGTTCCTTTTAGCATGTATATCGGGATTGAGACAATAACTCTGAAAGATATTACAGTGACCTTTATTGAAGACACACGAGATAACCAAGTGTGTATACACTCATGGACAACACTTAAGGAAGTTGTACCTTTTAGCATGTATATCGGGATTGAGACAATAACTCTGAAAGATATTACAGTGACCTTTATTGTAGACACACAAGATAACCAAGTGTGTATACACTCATGGACTAAACTTAAGGAAGTTGTACCTTTTAGCATGTATATCGGGATTGAGACAATAACTCTGAAAGATATTAGTGACCTTTATTGAAGATACACGAGATAACCAAGTGTGTATACACTCATGGACTAAACTTAAGGAAGTTGTACCTTTTAGCATGTATATGAAGACTTACCACTTCCTTAAGTGTTGTCCATGAGTGTAAAGGTTTAAAAGAAGGAAGAGAATCAAAGAGTAAATAAGTTAAAGAGAGAGAGAGAAAGAGCCTGGTGTTGGAAGAACAACAAAGAGAGGAAGAGAGATGTACTGACCAAAAAAAGAGCAGAGATGACACAGGGGGGGACGGCCGTCCATGCAGCAAAACAACCAACCAACATTAGCAACAACAATCCTTGTCTTACAACCGGGGGAAGATGGAAGAAATTAGCAGTCTTTGGTGTTAACAACATAGCAGTCGAGAGAGTTTTAAAAGATACTCAGAATATGATAAAGCACAATACAGTAGAACTATCTCTCTGTAAAGGACAACACCTATTTACAGAGCTAAAATGTACTTTAGGGAGAGTTGTGTAAAGCTTGAGACTTTTGATGGTGTCTGCTGAGGGACAATCATCATGATTGGATGAAGTAAAATGTGTCTGCCTTTGTCATTAAGACTGGGAGCACACTACTCAGTAGCAGGCCACTGACTTAGCTCCAAAAGAAATGATCGCCTCTGACATGAGGAACAGACACCATTTGCAGCCGCTCCAAACATGGAGTACAAACGCTGCTCATCCTGTATCCCTGGAGTCCTTTCAGGGTACTATCAGCATGGCCAGCTGAGCCCAGGTTGTTTAGTAAGCTTGTTACTGCTCCTTCTCCTCCTTTTTCATCCGGACTTGGGACCGGCAAAGGCCGGTATAATTACATATAAATATTTGCATCGAGCAATAGTCTTCCACAAAAAATAAAGACAATTTAGGCGTAAATTAATACAAAGCAAAAACTAGCTCTAATACTGTATTGGATCATTCTGTTTATATATGTTACACTGAAGGATGGAATCTTAGAAATGGTATTTAAGTAAACTATGGACATGAGCTTTTAGGATATTAGAATTACATTTAAATATTTGTATCAAGCAACTCTCTTCCGCAAACAATAAGGACAATTTCTAGTAGAGGCAGCTATTTCTTTTGGAGCTAAGTCAGTGACCTGCTACTGAGCAGTGCTCCCAGTCTTAATGACAAAGGGGATACAGGATGTACTCCATGTTGGCTGTACATGGTGTCTGTTCCTCATGTCACCATTTCATATTGGAGCTACGTCAGTGGCTTGCCACTGAGTAGTGCTCCCAGTCTTAATGACAAAGGGGATACAGGATGTACTCCATGTTGGCTGTACATGGTGTCTGTTCCTCATGTCACCATTTCATATTGGAGCTAAGTCAGTGGCCTGCTACTGAGTAGTGCTCCCAGTCTTAATGACAAAGGGGATACAGAATGTACTCCATGTTGGCTGTACATGGTGTCTGTTCCTCATGTCACCATTACATATTGGAGCTAAGTCAGTGGCCTGCTACTGAGTAGTGCTCCCAGTCTTAATGACAAAGGCAGACGCATTCTACTCCACCCAGTGTGGAGATAAGAAAGAAGAAGAAGATAAGGACAATTTAGGCATAAATTAATACAAATCACAAACGTGCCATTTAGGAAATAACAAAGAAGAAGGTTAGAGCTAAAACCCAAAAAGAAGATATTGCAAGTTATGTAACAAAGGAATTCATTAAGAAAAATATATATATTTCAGGTTGGTTAGTTAAGTAAAGGTTTTATAATACAATATAATGTGGCTTATGATTGAAGAACGAAAATTGTAATTATACCACAAAATATGTCGTTCTGCAATCATAAGTCGCATTATATTGTCCAGGGTAGCCTAGTGGACATGGCATCTGTCCTGTAAGCGAAAAACTGAGGGTTCGATTCCCATCCCTGGACACTTTATTTTTCCGTTTATCATTACTCTTCACAATTCATCTTTTCATACTTCATCCCTAAGGTTAGAAATAATCTTTATTTCTCTTTAAAATAATTTCGATATTTCGTTCAGAAGAAACATTTGCGGGATAATTGCAATTTTCGTTCTATAAGTAAAGGTTTCTATATCCCAGGTTCTTTTTAATAGGGTTGTACTATATCATTATGTGAAAAAAATTGATATTGATTTATCAAGAAATTAGGTTGGCCAAATATCATGGAATAAGGTAAATCATTGTTTAGTTGATTTTTGTTCCAGTAGATGGCGCTCTGTCATATAAAAATGCTCTTGTGAGTGGTCAGGATATATTATATTATATTACAAGAAAATAAAACCTAATCCGAATAATCTATCAGTGTGCGACGGTAACAGCATTGTCACCATCATCAGACAAAAGAATAAATGTTACCGAAACATCACACACTATTAAATTATTTGGATTAGGTCCTATTTTAATGTATTATAATCAACTAGCCGAATGACCCGGGCAACGCCCGTGTTTTACCCGATTGAATGTTTTGATTCAAATACTATTTGTTACAATTATAAATTGTGGTCATGTGGCCTAGTGGTCATGGCATCTGCCCGGTAAGCGGAAGGTCGTGGGTTCGATTCCCATCCCTTGACACTTTTTTTATTTTATCCATTCTGACCAAAATCTATCCGTGAACTTCACACAGACAGAATAAGGCAATTATATAAGTTGATAATCCAAATTGTGCTTTATCACTATATTGTAGCAAAGTATTTATTATTTTATTAACAGAGTATCATTCGCGTTGCTCCTGTAGAAGGGCCACCATACCCGAAAGCTTGAGCGTTATTAAATGTTTTAAAGAAGAAACACAACCTCGGAGGCTTTATTAATTTGTCCTAAAGAGTATCATTATTTATGTTTATATTTTGTTACTCTGTGAACTTCCTTCATTGCTCATCTTGTATTTTATCATTCATATGATAAAGCACAATTTGGATTATAGATTTTATTACAAGAAAATAAGACCTAATCCAAATAATTTATTTGTGTGTGATGTTTCGGTAACAACATTGTCACCATCATCAGACAAAATAATAAAATAAAGAATAAAAATTTATTCTTTTGTCTGATGAGTATGACAATGTTGTTGCCGAAACGTCACACACTAATAAATTATTTGGATTAGGTCTTATAAATAGTTGCTAACTATTTAAAACATGCTGTGATAAAATTTCTCATTCAGTACTTTTGGCTGAAGATGGTAACAATGCTGTTACTGAAACATCACACACTATTTATTTATTTGGTGTCTTATTACCTTGTATTTATAATCTATTATCCAAATTGTACCTTATCATTCAGTAGTTTTGTCTGAAGATGGTAACAACACTGTTACCTAAATTTCAGACACTATTTATTTATTTGGCGTATTATTACCTAGAGTCAATTAAAGTATTTTAACTGCTCAAATTGTCCCACTTTTACGTAGTAATGTCTCTGTGGCTACATGTAGTCTGTGTTATGACAGCTTAGATTCAGGTATCTCTTTATTTCTCTCCAAGAGTATTCCCTGTGGCTATGTGCACTTTGTGTTCTGACAGCTTAGGTTCTTGTATTAAAAACAATAAAAGTGTATTTTAATTGTTCAAATTTTCACTTTTTGTCGTAGCGTGGTTGTATTCTCTGTTACTATTGTGTTAGGACAGCTTAGGTTCTTGTATTAAAAACAATAAAAGTGTATTTTAATTGTTCAAATTTTCACTTTTTGTCGTAGCGCGGTTGTATTCTCTGTTACTATTGTGTTAGGACAGCTTAGGTTCATATCTCTCTCTCCAAGATGGAGGAATAGAGCAAACCTTCTTCTTTTTTAGACAACAATGACAACAATGAGGACAACAATAGGTACAATATAAGAGGAGGATGGCCCATTCAATATTTACCATTATCAAAGTAAAACTTGTGAAATTCCATGCCCTCCACCAAATTACCTAGGGCTTCTGGCTCGAAAGCTGTCATCTGGGGATCACACAGTTTTCTGGAACACACAGAACATTCTGTCATTCTCTCTCTCTCTGTCTGTTCCTTCACAACGTTGCTATAGTTGAACTACCTCTCTGACAACACCTAGTTACAGAGTTTAATTGTCCTTTAGGGAGAGCAGCTAAAATAGAACTACCTCTCTGTAAAGGACAACACCTAGTTACAGAACAATAATGTCCATTAGGGAGAGCAGCTACAGTAGAACTACCTCTCTATAAAGGACAACACCTAGTTACAGAGCCAAAGTGTTCTTTGGGGAGAGCAGCTACAGTAGAACTACCTCTCTGTAAAGAACAACACCTAGTTACAGAGCTGAGGTGTCCTTTAGGGAGAGCAGCTACAGTAGAACTACCTCTCTGTAAAGGACAACACCTAGTTACAGAGACAAAGTGTTATTTGGGGAGAGCAGCTACAGTAGAACTATCTCTCTGTAAAGGTCAACACCTAGTTTCAGAGCCAAAGTGTTTTTTAGGGAGAGTAGCTACAGTAGAACTACCTCTCTGTAAAGGACAACACCTAGTTACAGAGACAAAGTGTCCTTCACAGAGAGGTAGTTCTACTGTATTTAGCAACTCTCCAGTAAGAGGACACCTCTCCTTAATGGACACTTTGGCTCTGTAACTAGGTGTTGTCCTTTACAGAGAGGTAGTTCTACTGTATTTAGTAACTCTCCAGTAAAAGGACACCTCTCCCTAAAGGACACTTTGGCTTTGTAACTAGGTGTCTTTTACAGAGAGGTAGTTCTATTGTATTTAGCAACTCTCCAGTCCAAATTGTGATTTATCCCATGTGACACTGAATGTGGTAGAATCTAGAGTGAACTATATGGAGATGACTCACGTGTATGTTTCGTAGTCCCCAGTAGTGATGGCTTCCACAAGCTGCTCAGTCAGTTTGACAATTTCCTGCTTGCGGGCTGGACACACGCCAGTGTCAGGTCCTCCGCCCTGGGGGTCGGCCCCCAACTTACGGTCAATCAGCCCCACACCATTGGACAGTTTTATGGAGGCTGCACCACACAGGGGTAGGGGTTAGCATGACACTCTGGGCTCCTCCCATTCCTTGGGGGATCTTCACCCACCCCCCTCTCTCTCCCTTAAATCCATCTCACTTGATGTCCCTCCCTATTCATATAGCACTATAGACATACACAACAATGGAGTCTGATACATCTTTATCATGCCTGTGAGTTTCTGTTTTTAAAAAAATGTAAATCGTTGCAATTATCCCTAGCCGGGATATCGCGTTTTGTGTGTTGAAATAAATAAATAAATGGCTGTGAGTTGTGGACATTACAAAATCTTCTATCAAATCAATATAAACAGCTGATGGTATACACTGAAAAAAAAAATGCCGAATTGCAATGGAAAAACAAAATTTTTGGAACAACAAATATATATTAAGGGCCACTACCAATATTATGACCTCTCCCAATTCATGTAGTGCTATAGAAATAGACAACAATGGAGTCTGATACACATTCATGGCTGTGAGTAACTTGCCGGTCCCAAGCCCAGATGAAAAAGGATGAAGGGGAGCAGTAACAAGCTTGCTATACAACCTTGACTCAGCTGGCCATGCTGATAGTACCCTGTAAGGTCTCCAGGGATACAGGATGAGCAGTGTTTGTACTCCATGTTAGGAGCAGCTGTACATGGTGTCTGTTCCTCATGTCACCATTACAGATTGGAACTAAGTCAGTGGCCTGCTACTGAGTAGTGCTCCCAGTCTTAATGACAAAGGGGATACAGGATGTACTCCATGTTGGCTGTACATGGTGTCTGTTCCTCATGTCACCATTACATATTGGAACTAAGTCAGTGGCCTGCTACTGAGTAGTGCTCCTAGTCTTAATGACAATGGGGATACAGGATGTACTCCATGTTGGCTGTACATGGTGTCTGTTCCTCATGTCACCATTACATATTGGAACTAAGTCAGTGGCCTGCTACTGAGTAGTGCTCCCAGTCTTAATGACAAAGGGGATACAGGATGTACTCCATGTTGGCTGTACATGGTGTCTGTTCCTCATGTCACCATTTCATATTGAAGCTAAGTCAGTGGCCTGCTACTGAGTAGTGCTCCCAGTCTTAATGACAAAGGGGATACAGGATGTACTCCATGTTGGCTGTACATGGTGTCTGTTCCTCATGTCACCATTTCATATTGGAGCTAAGTCAGTGGCCTGCTACTGAGTAGTGCTCCCAGTCTTAATGACAAAGGGGATACAGGATGTACTCCATGTTGGCTGTACATGGTGTCTGTTCCTCATGTCACCATTTCATATTGAAGCTAAGTCAGTGGCCTGCTACTGAGTAGTGCTCCCAGTCTTAATGACAAAGGGGATACAGGATGTACTCCATGTTGGCTGTACATGGTGTCTGTTCCTCATGTCACCATTTCATATTGAAGCTAAGTCAGTGGCCTGCTACTGAGTAGTGCTCCCAGTCTTAATGACAAAGGGGATACAGGATGTACTCCATGTTGGCTGTACATGGTGTCTGTTTCTCATGTCACCATTTCATATTGGAGCTAAGTCAGTGGCCTGCTACTGAGTGGTGTTCCCAGTCTTAATGACAAAGGGGATACAGGATGTACTCCATGTTGGCTGTACATGGTATCTGTTCCTCATGTCACCATTTCATATTAGAGCTAAGTCAGTGGCCTGCTACTGAGTGGTGTTCCCAGTCTTAATGACAAAGGCAGACACATTCTACTTCACCCAGTCATCATGGTTATCATGGCTGTGAGTCGTGGACATTACTAAAATCTTCAATCAAACGAATATAACCAGCTGATGGTAGACTAGACATGGAAATAAAATGCCAAATTGAAACAACAAAACAAGCTTTTTGGAACAACAAATATTGTGTAGTGCTATAGAGACATAAACAATGGAGTCTGATACATCTTTATCATGGCTCTGAGTTGTGGACATTACTAAAATCTTCAATCAAATGAAATCAATTGCCGAATTGCAACGGCAAAACAAAATTTTTGGAACAACAAATATTGTGTAGTGCTATAGAGACATAAACAATGGAGTCTGATACATCTTTATCATGGCTCTGAGTTGTGGACATTACTAAAATCTTCAATCAAATTAATATAAACAGCTGAAGGTAGACTATACACTGAAATAAAATGCCAAATTGTAATGTCAAAACCAGCTTTTTGGAACAACAAATATATATTAAGAAGCACTACCTAGTATATGGTCCTATATTGTGTGCCCCTTGTAGGTTTCTATTAATTCTGAATACAAATTGTACCTTATATCAAACAACAACAACAATAGTAGGTCACAACAAAAAGGGAGGAAGAAATTATGTAAAAAGCATAGGGATCTTCTCCGATCAAATTAAACGCTAAAACTAGACATTTATTGACCATCGCCGCAGCTTTACCAAAGCTGGTGTTGTGGCTTTGTCACCGACCTGAGACCGCTAGTTTGTGGTGATGGTCAATAGATGGGGTCTAGTTTTGACATTTATTTTGACAGGAAAGGATCTCTATGCTCTTTTTATATCAATTTCCTCTCTGCAAAAATTACATCTAAGAAATAATGTATTAAGAACAAGACAAAGAGTTAGATGGATTAGTCAAACCTGTTATCAACACAAAGATGGGATTGGATAAAAAATGCAAGATTGGTTGAAAGATATTAACAAACAAGCAGTTAGTGGATTAGTCCTTCTTTCTTATCTCCACTCAATCATATTACGGTATCAAGCTTGTAAAGCTTATTGATGGTGTCTGTTGGGGTAGAGTAGAGCTCATCAATGGATGAATCAATATAGTCAATAGGATTATTCCTATGGATAGGAAGTTATTACAAGGGAGAGGTTAAAAAGAGAGAGAGAGAAGGAAAGGGGGGTTGTTAGGAGATTCCACCATAGGGAGTTGGTAAGTTGAACGTAGGAATCTACCACGAGACAGTTTCTACTGTGGGGCCACAAGCAGCCTGTTGCCAGTGCGGGGGGATTGGGGAAGGGTAGCAGGGGGGGCATAACTTACCTGGGGGAGCCTTGCCTGTAGTGGGCAGCTCTGAGGGGAGGTGCACTTTGCTAGCTTCATGGAGTGCAGAGTAATATTGAGCAGAGGCATGCGAGGGGGGAGAAGCTACATACCTTGGTCTACCTGCACCACTGTCCGGCTGCGTTCAGGGCCGGGATGGCCGCCTCCATCTGGACATGCAGCCAACTGCCATGCCCGCAGGTATTGCTAGCTAGCTGGTTGGATGGTTTGTATGCAGGGTGTCTTCTTACTACCTCTCCACTCAACTTTGCATATAGTTCCTTTTACTAGGATATCCTAGCTTGCCCAATATGGCAACTTGGGTTTTTAATGGTTGATCAGTAACAGTTTGTGTTCAATTAACTATTAGCTCCCCAACTACCCTTTGTAGGCAGATTGCTTACCTCTTCACTCAACTATGCAACTATTGCCTTTACTAGTATAGCCTAGTTTGCCCAATATGACAGCTTGGTGTTTAATTAACTATATTAGAGTGGCAGTGTATTATCCATTAGCTCTTCACTAGCTTTAGTTACCTGCTGGATGGTTTGTATGCAGATTGCTTACCTCTTCACTCAACTTTGCCTATAGCGCTTTTCACTAGGATAGCCTACTATGGCAGTACTATAGCCTAGTTTGCATACTATGGCAGATTTGGTACTTCAAATGTCCGGTTAGTCACGCTTGGTTTCAAATTAGCCTTTGTATGCAGATTGCCTACCTCTTCACTCAACTTTGCATATAGTGCCTTTTAATAGTATAGCCTAGTTTGCCTACTATGGCAGCTTGGTGTTTAATTAACTATACTAAAGTGTCAGTGTAATATGCAATTAGCCCTTCACTAGCTTTAGTTACCTGATGATGGTTTGTAGACAGATTGCCTACCTCTTCACTCAACTTTGCATATAGTGCCTTTTAATAGTATAGCCTAGTTTGCCTACTATGGCAGCTTGGTGTTTAATTAACTATACTAAAGTGTCAGTGTAATATGCAATTAGCCCTTCACTAGCTTTAGTTACCTGATGATGGTTTGTAGACAGATTGCTTACCTCTTCACTCAACTTTGCACACAATGCCTTTACTAGGATAGCCTAGTTTATCCAATAGGGTAACTTTGGTGTGCCAAAGGTCTGGTCAGTCACACAATGTCCAATTAACTAAACTGTTAAACTACCCGGCTAGTTACCTGATGATGGTTTGTAGACAGATTGCCTACCTTTTCACTCAACTTTGCATATAGTGCCTACACTAGGATATCCTAGCTTGCCAAATGTACCTGTAAAACGTCATGTGCGTCTACTGTTCCAGCTCCCTATATGAAGACTGCTTGTTAATAAGATAAGCTAGAGATAATATATATATAATAAGAAAAAGATAAGCTATTGGCAGTAACTTTTATATTTTCTTTTTCAAATAAATATTACAGAAATATGTGAATAGCTATAAAATAATGATATTTACCTTTTATTTTATACTCACTGTCTATATAGTAAGTTGAGTGAATTTGTATATATTTGTACGATTTCAATAAAAAAAATTTAGCAACATTTCATAAAATTGAAAAAATACACGAACTCCGCCTTTGCCGGTCCCAAGCCCAGATGAAAATGGAGGAGGGAGAGCAGTATCAAGTTCACTAAACAACCTGGGCTCAGCTGGCCATGCTGATAGTACCCTGTAAGGACTCCAGGGATACAGGATGAGCAGTGTTTGTATTCCTTGTTAAGAGCGGCTGCACATGGTGTCTGTTCCTCATGTCAGAGGCGGCCATTTCTTTTGGAGCTAAGTCAGTGGCCTACCACTGAGTAGTGCTCCCAGTCTTAATGACAAAGGCAGATGCATTCTACTTCACCCAGTCATGATGGTTGTAAAGTCTCAAGCTTTACAAGCTTGATACCCTAATATGATTGAGTGGTATAAGAAAGAAGAAGAAAAAAATACACTATTTTTATATGAATTTTAAATTTTTTAATATTTATTATTATTTAAAATTGTGCTATAGATTATATTAAAATAAAAATTACATTTAGATAATAAAATTTTATTTATTAAAAAAAAATATTTAACTCAATTTTTATATACGGCCCAGTGGATCATGAAATTCTGGATTCAACAGATCTCAAATTGTTAAAAAAACACCCTGCATACTTAAAAAAAAATAAAAAATTCAAAAGTTGGCACAAGGAAGAACATTCAATAAAAGAAAAAAAATATAGCAGCCTATAAAAAGAGAACATCAAAAAACACAACAAATCAAAAAATAATAATAATAAAAAATACAAACCAGAGCAATGCAAAAAAAAAAAAAGTGTTTTTGTCATATATATATATAATTTGAGTTTTAGGGTTTGGGTCAAAAACCAAAAAAAAAAAATTCCCATTAAAAAAAAAGGAATTTTTCAAAAATATATATATAGTGCAGCATATTCTACCACCATCCATCATTCCAAAAAAGAGAGAAAAAAAATTTAGATGGGTTTCCAAAAAACAAAAAAACTTTTTCATGCCACACGCAAAAAAAAATCTTTTTTGAGTTAAAAAAAAAAAAAAAAATTGAGAAAAAAAAAATTTTTAATCCCTACCTTTATAGAAGGGAAGAAAGAAGATGATGATCCCAAATGTTACCAGACTTACTTTCTTTTCTTCGAACATGAGAACCAAGATGGCCGACTTTGTTTGTTTACCCTAACCCAGAGTGTCATGCCTCTCTATAGATAAAAATTTTAATTGGGGCTCCGCGGTCAAAAAACAAAAATTCATTGATAATTTGAAGGTATTTTCAAAAAAAAAAAAAAAAGTGAAGCAGCCCCCTATATACTGCTACAAAATACATTCAAAAATTTTTATAATAGCAAAATATATAGAGGGGAAAAAAAAAAGGCGTGAAACAAAAAAAAAGTATTTTTTTGGGATTTGTGAATTAAAATTGGAAAGAAAAAATGTCTGAGAATATTTTGCATTAATGCATATCCATTATTTGAGACTTTACAACTTTTTTATTTTCTTTAGTGGTGTATAACATGCATTTATTTATGTAAAATATTTAAATATTCTTTGATTTTTCTTTATAGTTAGGTAGTCGGCAATACTGTACTTTCTTTATTATTTTTTTTTTTACTTATCCTTTTATTAATCTAAATTAGACAAGATCTTGGAGGTCGTGCTCATAAAGAAGTTCAAGAACTCTTCTTGGTTCTCTGTACAGGGATCCTTTGTCCTTTCCAATACAATTCAGGATATGTTGGGGAGTGGCCTCTTTCTTATTGTAATTTTACATAAGTTTTGTTTACATATTATGGTTAACCGTGTTGTAATTAAATTAAATATTGAAAACACAAAGTATTGTGACTATCCTTTTTTTTATAAATAGGAAAATTTACAAATAGATATTTGTAAAAATAAATTGTTGGAAAATGATGAGAAAAATTTTGAAAAATTAACAATTCCGGAATCTATCTATGAATTATTAATCTGTTTTTATAATTTATTTGACCGCTGTCATTTCTGCAGTCGATTTTCACCTGAAATGTGTTCCTTTTTAGTCCTGAATGTGATACCTATTTGTTTCTGAAAGTCTTAAATCCAATAGGTGCTGCATCTATTTGACGATAGTTCCAACATGAGAGAATTTGTCAGAGCAAATACAAAATATTAATTAACCTTACAATATTACAACAAATTGGTTTTATAAAATGAAAGGATTTAAAAGCATGAATGTTTATTTTATACATAATACAAACTTCTACTGCCCTTACTGCGATGAAAATATATTAGGAGGCCTGGCTCATCATTGGTTTTATAGTGAACTCATTTAATAAAAGAGAAAGTCATAGATACAAGAAAATAAACTCCGTCTTTGCCAGTCCCAAGCCCCAGATAAAAAAGGAGGAGGGGGAGCAGTAACAAGCTCACTAGAAAACCTGGGCTCAGCTGGCCATGCTGATAGTACCCTGTAAGGACTCCAGGGATACAGGATGAGCAGCGTTTGTACTCCATGTTAGGAGTGGCTGTATCTGTTCCTCATGTCAGAGGTGGCCATTTCTTTTGGCGCTAAGTCAGTGGCCTGCTACTGAGTAGTGCTCCCAGTCTTAATGACAAAGACATTCTACTTCACCCAGTCATGATGGTTGTTAAACAGACACCATCAAGGGTCACAAATTGATATCCTTATATGATTAAGTGGAGATAAGAAAGAAGAAGAAGAAAATGTATTTCTCCTGACAAAGGCAAAAAGATTTTTGCTGAAAACATTGAGAAAACTTTAACTGACCAAAGTGTCTATTTTACCCAGAAATAGAAATGGTCACCACGCAATCTTCAATAGAACTAGCCGAATGACCCGGGCAACGCCCGTGTTTTACCTGATTGAATGTTTTTATTCAAATACTATTTGTTACAATTATAAATTGACGCCTTAAATAAATGCATATGTTAGTTAATAACTATAGCCTATGTGCTTTATCTGTCTATGTACTGTTGGCTTCCGTAGGCGTCTCTTACTGGGAAAAAGAAAGAGAGGATTCCATTTGGTTATTAACTAATATATGCATTTATTTAAGGAGCGACCCGCTCCAACACAATAGTTACAAAAACCAAAAAGCGAGTGGGGGGGGGCATGATGGGGGGGGCAAAGGTGGCGTGATCGTAGCCAACCAATAGGAGAGCGCCATTCCAAAAAAAAAAAGCAAACGGTGACAGAGATGAAGAATTATTAAGAACGCATGACGCTCGTAACTGTATATAGAATACTGTATGACACAGTAATATAAATAAAATGAAAAAAAAAAATGAATATTTTATTTCAGGTTCATTATATATTTATATGTAATTCTACTGTCCTCAAAGCTTATGTCCATATTTCATCTAAAATACCCTTTCCAAGAGGTTAACTTCAGTATCACTATAGCACTGATGAGCTAGGGGACCCTTTCATTAATTTTTTTTCAATGTAGGTATAAGAGCAGTAGAAAATTGTTGTAATTTTTTTAAATAATCATATACGTTTTGAAAAGTTGTTGACACACATTAAATATGTTATAATACCTTGATAAAAGTTGGCGTTCAGCCAACTGAAATATTGGTAAAATAAATGATATTTTGATCCAATATATGCCTTTTTAATTAAAGAATCATATACGACTAGAATAGTTTAAATTTATCATAAGGGAAGGTAAAAACAAGGTAATAAGACTATATCCAAATAAATAGATAGTGTGTTGTATTTATTTATACTATTTATTTGGATTTGGTGTCTTATTACGTTGTATTTATTTGGTGTCTTATAACCTTGTGTATAATGAAAGGTGTTCGCTAAATATTCTAGGTTCGTTTTAGCACCACTTTCACTATATTTGAATAAATAAATATATAAAAAGATGGTAAAAAAAGGTGTTCATAGAGAGAGATAGAGAGATAAACATTATCTTACCTTTAATATCATCTTCCTCAATAGTGGTGCTACTATCCGTGGATTCCTTCACCTGAGAACCTTCTCCTTTCTTGGTGACAATACTGCGACCTGTGGTAAAGTCTTTGTCAAACAGACAAACATACATATCAACTTCAGGGTGAGAGTCAGCCAAAGAAAGCAAAGAAATTATAAAGCAGCTGCCACACAGAACCCAATAAGATTAGACATGCTGGTTAAGAGAGAGGCATTCCAAAAAAGAGAGAAAAAGAGAATAAGCAACAAGACACACAAGAAATAATAATAAAAAAGGATAAATTTGTAAGATTTGATATACAAGGTAATAATAAAGATTTTTCCTTGCTTGTACATTTTGACAAAAATCAATAAGGAATTTTCTTTTTACAATTCTTTCATTTCTCTAGCTTTCTGGCCAACATGTCCTTCAACAGGAGAACTAGAAGTATGACTTCCAGCTAACTATACACGTCTTTGTATTTCTCTAGCTTTCTGGCCAACATGTCCTTCAACAGGAGAACTAGAAGAAGTATGACTTCCAGCTAACTATACACGTCTTTTTATTTCTCTAGCTTTCGGGCCAACATGTCCTTCAACAGGAGAACTAGAAGTATGACTTCCAGCTAACTATACACGTCTTTTTATTTCTCTAGCTTTCTGGCCAACATGTCCTTCGACAGGAGAACTAGAAGTATGACTTCCAGCTAACTATACACGTCTTTTTATATCTCTAGCTTTCGGGCCAACATGTCCTTCAACAGGAGAACTAGAAGTATGACTTCCAGCTAACTATACACGTCTTTTTATTTCTCTAGCTTTCTGGCCAACATGTCCTTCAACAGGAGAACTAGAAGTATGACTTCCAGCTAACTATACACGTCTTTTTATTTCTCTAGCTTTCTGGCCAACATGTCCTTCAACAGGAGAACTAGAAGTATGACTTCCAGCTAACTATACACGTCTTTTTATATCTCTAGCTTTCGGGCCAACATGTCCTTCAACAGGAGAACTAGAAGTATGACTTCCAGCTAACTATACACGCCTTTTTATTTCTCTAGCTTTCTGGCCAACATGTCCTTCAACAGGAGAACTAGAAGTATGACTTCCAGCTAACTATACACGTCTTTTTATATCTCTAGCTTTCGGGCCAACATGTCCTTCAACAGGAGAACTAGAAGTATGACTTCCAGCTAACTATACATGCCTTTTTATTTCTCTAGCTTTCGGGCCAACATGTCCTTAAACAGGAGAATTAGAAGTATGACTTCCAGCTAACTATACACGTCTTTTTATATCTCTAGCTTTCGGGCCAACATGTCCTTCAACAGGAGAACTAGAAGTATGACTTCCAGCTAACTATACATGCCTTTTTATTTCTCTAGCTTTCGGGCCAACATGTCCTTAAACAGGAGAACTAGAAGTATGACTTCCAGCTAACTATACACGTCTTTTTATATCTCTAGCTTTCGGGCCAACATGTCCTTCAACAGGAGAACTAGAAGTATGACTTCCAGCTAACTATACACGTCTTTTTATTTCTCTATCTTTCTGGCCAACATGTCCTTCAACAGGAGAACTAGAAGTATGACTTCCAGCTAACTATACACGTCTTTTTATTTCTCTATCTTTCTGGCCAACATGTCCTTCAACAGGAGAACTAGAAGTATGACTTCCAGCTAACTATACAC
Source organism: Cordylochernes scorpioides (assembly GCA_030710605.1). Taxonomy (NCBI): domain Eukaryota; kingdom Metazoa; phylum Arthropoda; class Arachnida; order Pseudoscorpiones; family Chernetidae; genus Cordylochernes; species Cordylochernes scorpioides. Next base: position 62,704,817 of record CP092870.1, on the reverse strand, counting down.
GTCTTTTTACTTCTCTAGCTTTCGGGCCAACATGTCCTTCAACAGGAGAACTAGAAGTATGACTTCCAGCTAACTATACATGTCTTTTTATTTCTCTAGCTTTCGGGCCAACATGTCCTTCAACAGGAGAACTAGAAGTATGACTTCCAGCTAACTATACACGTCTTTTTACTTCTCTAGCTTTCGGGCCAACATGTCCTTCAACAGGAGAACTAGAAGTATGACTTCCAGCTAACTATACACGTCTTTTTATTTCTCTAGCTTTCGGGCCAACATGTCCTTCAACAGGAGAACTAGAAGTATGACTTCCAGCTAACTATACACGTCTTTTTATTTCTCTAGCTTTCGGGCCAACATGTCCTTCAACAGGAGAACTAGAAGTATGACTTCCAGCTAACTATACACGTCTTTGTATTTCTCTAGCTGTCGGGCCAACATGTCCTTCAACAGGAGAACTAGAAGTATGACTTCCAGCTAACTATACATGTCTTTTTATATCTCTAGCTTTCGGGCCAACATGTCCTTCAACAGGAGAACTAGAAGTATGACTTCCAGCTAACTATACATGTCTTTTTATTTCTCTAGCTTTCGGGCCAACATGTCCTTCAACAGGAGAACTAGAAGTATGACTTCCAGCTAACTATACACGTCTTTTTATTTCTCTAGCTTTCTGGCCAACATGTCCTTCAACAGGAGAACTAGAAGTATGACTTCCAGCTAACTATACACGTCTTTTTATTTCTCTAGCTTTCGGGCCAACATGTCCTTCAACAGGAGAACTAGAAGTATGACTTCCGGCTAACTATACACGTCTTTTTATTTCTCTAGCTTTCGGGCCTACATGTCCTTCAACAGGAGAACTAGAAGTATGACTTCCTGCTAACTATACACGTCTTTTTATTTCTGTAGCTTTTGGGCCAACATGTCCTTCAACAGGAGAACTAGAAGTATGACTTCCAGCTAACTATACATGTCTTTTTATTTCTCTAGCTTTCGGCCAACATGTCCTTCAACAGGAGAACTAGAAGTATGACTTCCAGCTAACTATACACGTCTTTTTATTTCTGTAGCTTTTGGGCCAACATGTCCTTCAACAGGAGAACTAGAAGTATGACTTCCAGCTAACTATACATGTCTTTTTATTTCTCTAGCTTTCGGCCAACATGTCCTTCAACAGGAGAACTAGAACTTCCAGCTAACTATACACGTCTTTGTATTTCTCTAGCTTTCGGGCCAACTTGTCCTTCAACAGGAGAACTAGAAGTATGACTTCCAGCTAACTATACATGTCTTTTTATATCTCTAGCTTTCGGGCCAACTTGTCCTTCAACAGGAGAACTAGAAGTATGACTTCCAGCTAACTATACATGTCTTTTTATTTCTCTAGCTTTCGGGCCAACATGTCCTTCAACAGGAGAACTAGAAGTATGACTTCCAGCTAACTATACAGGTCTTTTTATTTCTCTAGCTTTCGGGCCAACATGTCCTGGCGTCAGGTTTTGACGTCTATTTTGACGGGAGAGGTGACCTTTATTCTCTTTAGACCTTTGAATTTTAATAGTTAGATAAGAGAAAACTAAACAGAACAGGTCATTCACATAGAGGATAAGAAAAAAGCTAAAGTAAAAACACCATCCATTTTCAAAAAAAAAAAAAAAAAGAATACATCAGCATTATAGTGATTCCATTTGCTGATTTGTTTCTTTTTGTTTTAAAGAAGAAAATCTTCGTAAATATGTAAATATTGCATTAGAGAAAAGAAAAGTTATGCAAATATAAAAAAAGAATAAATATATGTTATATTAAAATATTATTTTATTTAAAATTATATTTCATAGATTCAAATACTCTGTTAAATCGACCGCCAGAGGTCACGCTTCCCCTATAAAAACTCATTGTTGTTGTGTCCCGATGGCCGGCTCAAATCTTTTGTACATTATGTAAATAAGTATTTCATTTTTTTATTCTTACGCCTTAAGCCAGGCAGTACTTTTATCAAATTATGTTTTATATATTCCTTTAGCTCAATTAAAGCTTATTTTTGATAACTAATTTTATTATAATCTCTTCCACGACTGCATACCAAAATATATCAAGCAACATCTAATAATTCTATATAAATAACAATTAAAAATCAAGCAGGAAATCTCTTTTTTTTATAACATATATATATACAGTTAAACCTGTCTATAGTACCCCCTCTAAATTGCACCTCCCTCTCTATAGCGCCTGATTTTAAATACGTAGTACGATGTGATTTACATTAAAAGTGACCTGTCTATAGCACCCCCTCTCTATAGTACCCTATTTTGGTGAGTGCCAAGAGGGGGCGCTATAGACAGGTTTAACTGTATAAGGTGTTCAAATCAAAAAAGACATTTTCTGAGCACAAGCACATAAGCTTTTTTAGATAGCAGAGCACCATCTAATAGAACAGAAATCAAATAAACGTTGATTTAACTTGTCCCATGATATTTGGCCAACCCAATTTCTTGATGAATCAAGAAAAGTCAACCACAAACACGTTTCAGGCTGTTGGTCTTTGTCAGTGTGGTGCAGACTGTACCACTGCGAACAAAAAGCCATCTAAAAAAAAGTTCATGTGCTTGTGTGGTAAGGATATGGCTTTTTTAGATCTTAATAACAACAACTGACCTTTTTAATTATTATTATATTTGCACATACAACGTGTGATCAATAATTTCCAGGAATGAGACTGAATCACGTTAAATATTCAAAATAATGAAATAATTTTATAAGGACCTTATAGATAAAACACTTATCAACACGTAGAAATAAAAATTGATCACATAGACGCACGCGCTCACGTTTCATTGAATTTATAAGCTCGAGTATATCAGAACATTTTCGAATTTCAGTATGGAGTGTATTGAAAAACAGCGAGTCTGCATAGAGTTTTGCTTTAAATTAAGGAAAACAGCTTCCGAATCATTTCAAATGTTGAAACAGGCTTTTAAAGAAGATGCCCTAACACAATCGAGGACATTTGAATGGTTTGCACGATTAAAAGCTGGTCGAATAAGCAAGAGAAAGCAAGGATGTTCAAATCGAAGCTTAAGTGTCTTCTTATCACTTTATTTGATGTAAAGGGATTGGTACACTATGAATTCCTGCCCGAATGTCAGACCATTAATCAACATTACTATCTGGCATCAGAAAAATTGGCTCTTGCATCATGACAACGCATGGCCACATACGGCCGTCACTGTACAACTCTATTTGGCTAAACACGGAATTGCTTTACTACCCCAGCCACCCTATTCTCCTGACTTGCTCCCAACGACTTTTTCCTTTACCCTAAAATTAAAAGAGTCTTAAAAGGACTGCGATTTGACTCAATACCTGAAATAAAGGAGAATACGAAGAATATTTTGAGAAGCCTGAAAGATGAGGATTTTCAGAGGTGTTTTGATATCTGGAAAAAAAGATGGAACAAGTGTATAGATAGTGACTGTCATTATTTTGAGAAATAAAAAAAAAAAACTTTATTATACTTTTGTATTTCTTTAAATATTTAGCATTCCTGGAAATTATTGATCACACTATGTATATAGGGTATGCGTGCTGAAGTTTGGTTGTATTGTCTAAATAATGGCTTATCCTTTGTAGTGTCTGAGATTTTAAGGAGAAAACAATAGGTAGAAAAAAACACTACAAGAACAAAAAAAAAAAAAACTAAAAAAAAGTGAGATCACAAACAATAACAAAATACACTAAACAAAACAAGCAAATAACAAAGTTACAACAAGAAAATAAATAATATATAAACATTTAAACAAAAATACTGGAATGAAAACAAGGCAAAAACAAAACACCAAATGTTTATTAGAAACAATGGATACAAAACAAACAAACTCAATAAGAAATTGAGAAATGTTAAACAGACAAGTAGCATTAGAGAAAGCAAACTACCAACTTCAACGCTATTTCAAATTTGAAGAAAAGGATCATAAAAGAAAATAAGATCTAATCCAAATAATTTAATAGTGTATGACGTTTTGGAAACAGCATTGTTACCATCATCAGACAAAAGAATAAGAAAATAAGACACCAAATCCAAATAATTTAATAGTGTGTGATGTTTCAGTAACAGCGTTGTTACCATCATCAGATAAAAGTACTGAAATGTCTGAAAACTGCTGTTACCGAAACGTCACACACTATTTATTTATTTGGATTTCATCTTATTACCTTGAGTCAATAATGTAGTTTAAACATTGTAGGGTGACACTTAGTACATAGTGAGTAAACCAGGTAGTGGAATCTCACATTATCTTTCTTACAATACTGTAGGGGACCTGTTTAAGATTTTTTTTTTGTTTATCCCTAGTACACGTGGTACAGGCCATTATAATCATGGTGAGTAGAAGTAGGCCACTGCTTTTGCTGTAAGTACACCACATGTCTACACATGTGACAAAGCAGTTCGACTTTGCACTTACAAATGTGCCAGAGCCTCTTTATTTTTAAAAGAAAGAATGAATAGCGTTGAAAAAACTTGTTATACGGAGTGAAAGAAAGAGAGTTAGACAAAGCCATGCAGACAGAGAGAGATAGAACTACCATGCAGACAGATAGATAGAACTACCATGCCAAACTACTCACTGGAAAAGTTCCTAGTGGCCAGCATTGTGGTGAGAATAGCTCCCTATCAACCACCGCAGTTGGAGTTGTCAACAACAGCTTAGAAAGAAGATAGGAAGTGTGATAGTTACAACTTACCTTGAGCTTACGACGGGCGTTGAATTTCTTGAGGCAATCCACAGTCTCCTGTCTGTGAAGGGTTGAAGCCACCCGCTCCCTTTGCTACAACACACACAGTGGTGGTGTGGTTATCGTCAAGAGATTGGCGACAAGATACTGTGATAACATGACAAGGATTTACTGTCTGAGTCGCAACGTCGTCAGATAGGAGATTCTTGCAACCTCTCTCTTCTACCATTCTTTATATAATTCAATACTAGGTAATAAAAGAAAATGAGACACCTAAACCAAATAATTTATTAGTGTGTGACGTTTCAGCAACAACATTGTCACCATCATCAGACAAAAAAATGACAATGTTGTTGCCAAAACGTCGCACACTAATAAATTATTTGGATTAAGTCTTATTTTCTTTTATAATAATCTATAATCCAAATTGTGATTTATCAAAACTAGGTAATAAGACACCCACCCAATTTCAAATAAATAGTGTGTGATGTGTTTCAGTAACAGCATTGTTACCATTATCAGACAAAGGTAATGTATAGTTATGGATTAGAAACACAAGGTAAAATAAGATGCCAAATCCAAATACAGCAGAACTACCCCTCAGTAAAGGACAACACTTAGTTACAGAGCCAAAGTGTCCTTTAGGGAGAGGTGTCTTCTTACTGGAGAGTTACTAAATACAGTAGAACTACCTCTCTGTAAAGGACAACACCTAGTTACAGATTGTCCTTTAGGGAGAGGTGTCCTCTTACTGGAGAATTACTAAATACAGTAGAACTACCTCTCTGTAAAGGACAACACCTAGTTACAAAGCTCAAGTGTCTTTTAGGAAGAGGTGTCTTCTTACTGTAGAGTTACTAAGTAGAAAAAATGGTAATTTTACAAATGAAAATTGTTTTCTGTAGAGACCTGTCCTCTAGCGTAAGTGTCGTCTCATGGAGGTTGTTCTGCTGTATATAAATAGTGTGTGATGTTGCGAAAACAGCCTTGTTACCATTATCAGAGAGAACTACTGTATCTTTATCTATCTATCTATATATATAAATTAATGTGTATGTGTCTGTCCTTTATGCCTGACCAAACCACTCATTGGAACGTCATAAAACTTTGGGAAGTTATTTAGTATAGTACTGGGAAGGTTTCTGAAAAATAATTTCTTGAATATCCTTAGAGTTATTTGCAGATTTGTAGATTTAACTCGCAAGCAGCGCCACCATTGCGATGATGATAACAAGTTTTTTTATCTATAAGCTTTATTATCACTAAGTTTATTATCTTAAAGATTATTTATCAAAATTAAAGTCAGTTTTATCATTTATCTACAACATATATATTGGGAGAATAGATAAAATGATGATTTGGTAATGTAGAAAATTAGGAAAGACAAAATTCAGGATGACACGGCAATTTATTTGAGACAAGAATAATGATACAATTCCAAGGCAAAGATACTATTCCTTTAACTTCCAATTACCGAGGGAACCAATTAATATTGATTTTATTCAACTTATCGAGTATTTTCAAGGGACTGGGAAAAAATGTTCACTAGATAAAACGAGGATTTTGTAATGTAGAAAATTAGGAAAGACAAAATTCAGGATGACAGGGCACACAGGGACCGGGAAAAAATATTCACTTTATCGAGAGATTCAAATTTACGAGTTTCAAATTATCAAAATATATCTTTTTTTTTTTTTATAAGTTTATATAAGTTTTATAGGGAATTGTTTTAACAAATGTTTGTTAGACAAACCTTTACTCGGGTAAAACCCGGGCCAAGCCGGGTACATCCGCTAGTAGATTATAAACACAAGGTAATAAGACGCCGATTTCATATACATTAGAACATTCATGTACACCTATTTACAGAGCCAAAGTGTCCTTTAGGGAGAGATGCTCTCTTACTGGAGAGTTGGTAAATAGAAAAAATGATAATTTTACAAATGAAAGCTGTCTTTTATAGAGAGGTGTCTTCTAGCGGGAGTATCCTCTCATTCTACTATACTATTTATTGTTGGCAGGAAAAAATATTTTGTGGCTCTTTAAATAATTTGTAAATAGTGTAATATTTGAGTCTTAGACTTGAAAGTTTGCTGATCCCTGGTGTAATAGATGGAAACACCATTTCACAGAGTCAGGATTATTTCTATTTATTTCAACAAAATTTTTTAAACTTGTGTTTCACCTCCTTTCTTATACATTAAATGATTTCTGAATCAATATACGACAATTATTTCGATAGCTTTTTTCCTAAAATATAAATAATTTTGAATAATTTACATTTTTCTTTACAATAATGATAAAGTACAATTTGTGGATTATAGATTATAAACACAAGGTAATAATAAGAAGAAGATAGTTTTCTGAGAAAGTTTTCTTATCTGCTATCTTGTTTACACACATTTGATAACAGTAACTACAAGGTAGGATCAATAAATAAGGTGAATTATAATTTATTTAAAAAAATAAGAACGATATTAAAAATTAGGAATTTATTTATTCAAAATAATCACCTTGGCTTTCTATACATCGTTTCCATCGTTCTGGCAACTTGTAAATACCCTCTTTATAGGCACTTTTAGGAAGCGTGTGAAAAAATATTGCACTACTTTCTGGACATCTTCATCCGAGTCAAATTGCTTTCCCTTTAACTCCTTCTTTAGTAGTCCAAAAAGGAAATAGTCAGAGAAGACTAGGTCTGGACTATATGCAGGATGTTCTAAAACTTCAAAACCTAATTTAATGATTGTAGATACAGTTTTACATGATGTATGCGGCCTTGCATTATCATGAAGGAAAGATAACACCTTTACTAAGCTTCCCTCTTCTTTTGTTTCTTATACCAGGCTTTAGCTTATTTACAAGAATGTCACAATAAAGGTCGCTGTTCATACGTTGCCTTGAGGATAAAAAAATCAAGACAGATTGGTCCATCAACATCCCAAAAAATTGTTAACAAAACTTACCCGCCGAACGTTGAGACCTGAGGAACATGTAATTCGTCCATTTTTGAACTCGTTAACCCATTTATAAATGTTTTTTTTTTTTTTTAAGACAAACAAGACTCACCATAGATACTTTTCATTCTTTGGCATATTTGAGATGTTTGAATACCTTCTGCATTCAAGAAACGAATAACTGCACGTTGTTCAAGCATGGTGCAATCCTTCAAGGGAGCTTCCATTTTAGTTTATTTATAAGTCTCGCGCTGCGCGTGGGAAAAAGAACAGAACACCTTAAATAGCCTCTCGATGTTATATTTTAATATTCTGTGGTTTAAATTATTTTTGCTTTTTTAATTTTTAAGAAATAAGATAATTCACCCTATTTATTGATCCCCCTTTGTATTTAAAACATGCTTTGGTAAAATTTCTCATTCAGTACTTTTGTCTGAAGATGGTAACAACGCTGTTACCAAAACATCACACACTATTTATTTATTTGGATTTGGTCTTATTACCTTGTGTTCTTTATAATAAGTTTTATCTTCACCATTTTTAAGGTATCCCTAAATTTATAAAATTGAGAAAACATTTTAAGTGATCACTTCTATTTTGGAGCATTAATGTTTGTAACTTAGGTTTTCAAAAATATATGCCTGGTGTAATAGACATTGCTAACTTACGCATATCCAGGGGTGCTTGAGGGCATCTGTGGTGTTGATCCTCTTTGCAGGGTTGACTGTCAACATGCTGTTGATGAGGTTCTTGGCGTCAGGGGTGACTGTGTCCCACTCTGGGGAGGGATACTGGGACACAGTGGGTGGTCATTACATATCCCATTGTGTGATGGAAACCTTAAACATCCAGGACTGAGTTGATAAAGCTTATCTTATTTGGCCAGAAATTTTCTCTGATGATGATTTTATTTCAACACACAAAACGCGATATCCTGTCTAGGGATAATTGCATTGATTTACCTTTTTAAACAGAAGCAGAACTCCGCCTTTGCCAGTCCCAAGACCTATGAAAAAGGAGGAGGGGGAGCAGTAACAAGCTCACTATAAAACCTGGGCTCAGCTGGCCATGCTGATAGTACCCTGTAAGGACTCCAGGGATACAGGATGAGCAGCATTTGTACTCCATGTTAGGAGCGGCTGTACATGGTATCTGTTCCTTATGTCAGAGGCAGCCATTTCTTTTGGAGTTAAGTCGGCTTGACACTGAGTAGTGCTCCCAGTCTTAATGACAAAGGCAGACACACTCTACTTCACCCAGTCATGATGGTTGTCAAACAGACACCATCAAGGGTCACAACTTGATACCCTAATATAATTGAGTGGAGATAAGAAAAAAGAAGAAGAGACCTTGCCCTGGTTTTCCCAAGTTAAAGAGTTAAGTTACCAAGAGAGAGAGAGAGAGATCAAGTACTTACGTCGTAGGCCCCAGCCTTGATTTGGGCATATAGACGATGCTGGTCCTCATCCCAGAAGGGGGGGTAGCCAACCAGGAGTATGTACAGTATCACCCCTGGTACATAACACAGTCAACAACATTACATACTGCAAGTTTGTACACTCCCACTGTGGTGGCGGGTTCTTTCTTTGACTTTAATACAGTACCTCTCTGTAAAAAAAATGATACTTTGTTTCTGCAGTTAGGTGTTGTTCTTTACAGAGAGGTTTTACTGTATTTAGAAACTCTCCAGCAAGAGGACACCTACCTGTAAAGGACACTTTGACAACACCTAGTTACAGAGCCAAAGTGTCCTTTAGGGAGAGATGTCCTCTTACTGGAGAGTTGCTAAATACAGTAGAACTACCTCTCTGTAAAGGACAACACCTAGTTATAAATCCAAAGTGTCCTTTAGAGAAAGATGTCCTCTTACAAGAGTGAGTCTCCAAAGGAAGAAGGGGAAGGTAGATCAAACAAACCCAACTCACCACAGGCCCAGATATCTACAGGCTTGCCATAGGGATCCTTCTTGAGGACCTCAGGAGAAAGGTATCCGGGAGTGCCCGCGAAGCCTGTCACAGAGAGATTTGTAGATTCCACCACCAGTAGATTCCACTACCATAGTAGACAGGTAGATGTAAGGTCCACTCACCATACCAAGCATGTTGCTCCCCCTGGACCTCTATTGCTAATCCAAAGTCCGCCAGTTTAACGGCGGCTCCTTTTGCCTTGCTAGCCAAAAGGAGATTCTCTGGCTTGAGGTCGCGGTGGACCACATTGTTGGTATGGCAGTGGTGGACACTCTCCAGGATCTGCTGGATGCAGTGGCTACATCACACAACCACATCGGTTACAAGTCATCTGGAGCTCTTTGGCCACCCCAAGGCCAGACAATCTACCACCCAACTAAACAAAGAGACCTCCTCCGTACCATTAAAGCCCAATGCCTGCAGGAAAGGAAATCTAATGCTGCACATGACTGGTACAGAGCAGGAGGGACAAACACCAGTTCTGCCCTTCCAAGAGAACAACAGTCTTTGATTTCCAGACTTAAGTCTGGTCATCTATGGAAAATGACTTTCCAGAATGGTTGCAAGGTTTCCCTACTATGTATTAAGTGTCAACCTACAACCCCAAAACACATTATTGACTGTATTGACTCATCCAACAACAAGCTCTACAGACTTGATACGCTGATATGATTGTTGAGTGGAGATAAGAAAGAAGAAGAGACTCATCCCCAGCACAGACACCATCAACAAGCTCTACAGACTTGATACCCTGATATGATTGTTGAGTGGAGATAAGAAAGAAGAAGAGACCCATCCCTAGCACAGACACCATCAACAAGCTCTACAGACTTGATACGCTGATATGATTGTTGAGTGGAGATAAGAAAGAAGAAGAGACTCATCCCCAGCACAGACACCATCAACAAGCTCTACAGACTTGATACGCTGATATGATTGTTGAGTGGAGATAAGAAAGAAGAAGAGACTCATCCCCAGCACAGACACCATCAACAAGCTCTACAGACTTGATACCCTGATATGATTGTTGAGTGGAGATAAGAAAGAAGAAGAGACCCATCCCTAGCACAGACACCATCAACAAGCTCTACAGACTTGATACCCTGATATGATTGTTGAGTGGAGATAAGAAAGAAGAAGAGACCCATCCCCAGCACAGACACCATCAACAAGCTCTACAGACTTGATACCCTGATATGATTTTTGAGTAGAGATAAGAAAGAAGAAGAAGAGACCCATCCCCAGCACAGACACCATCAACAAGCTCTACAGACTTGATACCCTGATATGATTGTTGAGTGAAGATAAGAAAGAAGAAGAGACACATCCCCAGCACAGACACCATCAACAAGCTCTACAGACTTGATACCCTGATATGATTTTTGAGTAGAGATAAGAAAGAAGAAGAAAAAGATCTAGCAGTTGTCCTTTACATAGAGGAAGTGTTGTTGTTGTTTCTTATCCCATTGTGCAAATATTACATGCATATTCCATGAATCCATATTCCTTCAACTAGATCTCATAGAAATGGGGAGTAAAGGTACAGCTTTCGTTGATCATGGCACAATGATCCAGGTACACTACAGAGAGGTAGTTTACTGTTTAACTCCGCCTTTGCCGGTCTCAAGCCCAGATTTAAAAAGGAGGAGGGGGAACAGTAACAAACTCACTTAAAACCTGGGCTCAGCTGGCCATGCTGATAGTACCCTGTAAGGACTCCAGGGATACAGGATGAGCAGCGTTTGTACTCCATGTTAGGAGGGGCTGCACATGGTGTCTGTTCCTCATGTCACCATTTCTTTTGGAGCTAAGTCAGTGTCCTGCTACTGAGTAGTGCTCCCAGTCTTAATGACAAAGGGGATACAGGATGTACTCCATGTTGGCTGTACATGGTGTCTGTTCCTTATATCACCATTTCATATTGGAGCTAAGTCAGTGTCCTGCTACTGAGTAGTGCTCCCAGTCTTAATGACAAAGAGGATACAGGATGTACTCCATGTTGGCTGTACATGGTGTCTGTTCCTCATGTCACCATTTCATATTGGAGCTAAGTCAGTGGCCTGCTACTGAGTAGTGTTCCCAGCCTTAATGACAAAGAGGATACAGGATGTACTCCATGTTGGCTGTACATGGTGTCTGTTCCTCATGTCACCATTTCATATTGAAGCTAAGTCAGTGGCCTGCTACTGAGTAGTGCTCCCAGTCTTAATGACAAAGGGGATACAGGATGTACTCCATGTTGGCTGTACATGGTGTCTGTTCCTCATGTCACCATTTCATATTGAAGCTAAGTCAGTGGCCTGCTACTGAGTAGTGCTCCCAGTCTTAATGACAAAGGGGATACAGGATGTACTCCATGTTGGCTGTACATGGTGTCTGTTCCTCATGTCACCATTACATATTGGAGCTAAGTCAGTGGCCTGCTACTGAGTAGTGCTCCCAGTCTTAATGACAAAGGGGATACAGGATGTACTCCATGTTGGCTGTACATGGTGTCTGTTCCTCATGTCACCATTTCATATTGGAGCTAAGTCAGTGGCCTGCTACTGAGTAGTGCTCCCAGTCTTAATGACAAAGAGGATACAGGATGTACTCCATGTTGGCTGTACATGGTGTCTGTTCCTCATGTCACCATTTCATATTGGAGCTAAGTCAATGGCCTGCTACTGAGTAGTGCTCCCAGTCTTAACGACAAAGGGGATACAGGATGTACTCCATGTTGGCTGTACATGGTGTCTGTTCCTCATGTCACCATTTCATATTGGAGCTAAGTCAATGGCCTGCTACTGAGTAGTGCTCCCAGTCTTAATGACAAAGGGGATACAGGATGTACTCCATGTTGGCTGTACATGGTGTCTGTTCCTCATGTCACCATTTCATATTGGAGCTAAGTCAATGGCCTGCTACTGAGTAGTGCTCCCAGTCTTAACGACAAAGAGGATACAGGATGTACTCCATGTTGGCTGTACATGGTGTCTGTTCCTCATGTCACCATTTCATATTGGAGCTAAGTCAATGGCCTGCTACTGAGTAGTGCTCCCAGTCTTAATGACAAAGGGGATACAGGATGTACTCCATGTTGGCTGTACATGGTGTCTGTTCCTCATGTCACCATTTCATATTGGAGCTAAGTCAGTGGCCTACCACTGAGTAGTGCTCCCAGTCTTAATGACAAAGACATTCTACTTCACCCAATTATAATAGTTGTCAAACAGACACCATCAAGGGACACAACTTGATACCTTAATATGATTGAGTGGAGATAGGAAAGAAGAGTTTATTGTATAAAAACTTTTCAGCCCACACTTAACAGTATCTGTTCTCAACTCTAAGAAGAAAGAGAGAGAGGCTATAATAACACCAACAAGAAAGTTCCCCCCACTACTCAATCAACAATAAAGAAAGAAAGGTGTGGAGGGTTATAAATGTACGCTCCCACATAAAGGCTTAGTGTTGCTAGGCAGGGTGTCAACAAACAACACCTGTTACCTTGCCCCCACTATCTCAAGTAAAACGCGTCCATATAATCTGGAATAGAAGAGATTATTTTTCTTTCATTCCAGTTTTTTTACCTTGGGAAATTAAAAATACAGTAGAACAACCTCCATGAGAGGACACCTCTCGCAAAGGACAGTTTCCATCACCAATATAGTAGAAAAACCTCCATGAGAGGACACCTCTATACAAAGGACAGTTTCCATCACCAATACAGTAGAACAACCTGCATGAGAGGACACCTCTATACAAAGGACAGTTTCCATCACCAATACAGTAGAACAACCTCCATGAGAGGACACCTCTATACAAAGGACAGTTTCCATCACCAATACAGTAGAACAACCTCCATGAAAGGACACCTCTCTACAAAGGACAGTTTTCATTTTCCAAAATTTAACATTTTCACCAATAAACACTTCAAGGTCAATAGAAAATCTTCCTCTAGCACAACTCTACTGAAGAAAGCAAACAATCTTTTATTTTTGGCCAGTTATTTTCCTTGTAGACAGCTACTGAAAATTATCAGATAGCAAGCTTTATAGTTTCCTCTTACTCATAATAGAAATCTCTTCAATCAACTACACTCTCCCCAAAAATTAAATAATGTTGTACGTCAACAAGTAGCCAACCGATGGTCTACGAGACTATTAAAAAAATTATTTTTATTTTTGCTTAATTTTTTTTATTTATTAAGGCACTCAATTTGGATTATAGATTATAAACACAAGGTAATAAGACACCAAATTTAAATAAATAATTAATCTAAAGAGACAAAGGTCACCTCTCCCGTCAAAATAGACGTCAAAGCTAGACGCCATCTATTGACCGTTCAAAAAACTAGCGGCCTCAGGTCGGTAACAAAGCCACAACACCAGGTTTAACAAACTGAGAAGTGTCCACCTAGAGACCATGGTTTCTGGCTAATGGCCCTCGTCAGTCTAGGGCGGACTTTATTCCATGAGATCCACACGGGATCTAATGGAATCTTCACAATCTACCAAAGAGGTGTTTAGCTGGCAAAGTGGCTGGGCCATATCTATGGCTAAAATATAGATGGAAATTTTGCCGGGAGGAAATTGATCTAAAGAGACAAGGGTCGCCTCTCCCTGAGACTGACGAGGGCCATTAGCCAGAAACCATGGTCTCTAGGTGGAAGCTTTTCAGTGTGCCAAAACAAGTGTTGTGACTTTGTCACTGACCTGAGGCCGCTAGTTGCAGCGACAGTCAATAGATGGCGTCTGGTTTTAGACGTCTATTTTGACGGGAGAGGCGACCCTTGTCTCTTTAGATCAATTTCCTCCTGGCAAAATTTCAATCTATAAATAATTAGTTGTGTTACTTTTCGGTAACAGCGTTGTTACCATCATCAGACAAAAAGTACTATTTGGCACAATAAGGCACAATTTAGATTATAGATTATAAACACAAGGTAATAAGACATCAAATCTAAATAAATAAATAGTGTGTGACGTTTTGGTAACAGTGTTGTTACCATCTTCATACAAAAGTACTATTTGGCACAATAAGGCACAATTTAGATTATAGATTATAAACACAAGGTAATAAGACATCAAATCTAAATAAATAAATAGTGTGTGACGTTTTGGTAACAGCGTTGTTACCATCATCAGACAAAAGTACTATTTGGCACAATAAGGCACAATTTAGATTATAGATTATAAACACAAGGTAATAAGACATCAAATCTAAATAAATAAATAGTGTGTGATGTTTCAGTAACAGCGTTGTTACCATCATCAGACAAAAGTACTATTTGGCACAATAAGGCACAATTTAGATTATAGATTATAAACACAAGGTAATAAGACATCAAATCTAAATAAATAAATAGTGTGTGATGTTTCAGTAACAGCGTTGTTACCATCATCAGACAAAAGTACTATTTGGCACAATAAGGCACAATTTAGATTATAGATTATAAACACAAGGTAATAAGACATCAAATCTAAATAAATAAATAGTGTGTGATGTTTCAGTAACAGCGTTGTTACCATCATCAGACAAAAGTACTATTTGGCACAATAAGGCACAATTTAGATTATAGATTATAAACACAAGGTAATAAGACATCAAATCTAAATAAATAAATAGTGTGTGATGTTTCAGTAACAGCGTTGTTACCATCATCAGACAAAAGTACTATTTGGCACAATAAGGCACAATTTAGATTATAGATTATAAACACAAGGTAATAAGACATCAAATCTAAATAAATAAATAGTGTGTGATGTTTCAGTAACAGCGTTGTTACCATCATCAGACAAAAGTACTATTTGGCACAATAAGGCACAATTTAGATTATAGATTATAAACACAAGGTAATAAGACACCAAATCCAAATAAATAAATAGTGTGTGATGTTTCAGTAACAGCATTGTTACCATCTTCAGACAAAAGTACTATTTGGCACAATAAGGCACAATTTAGATTATAGATTATAAACACAAGGTAATAAGACACCAAATCCAAATAAATAAATAGTGTGTGATGTTTCAGTAACAGCATTGTTACCATCTTCAGACAAAAGTACTATTTGGCACAATAAGGCACAATTTAGATTATAGATTATAAACACAAGGTAATAAGACATCAAATCTAAATAAATAAATAGTGTGTGATGTTTCAGTAACAGCATTGTTACCATCTTCAGACAAAAGTACTATTTGGCACAATAAGGCACAATTTAGATTATAGATTATAAACACAAGGTAATAAGACATCAAATCTAAATAAATAAATAGTGTGTGATGTTTCAGTAACAGCATTGTTACCATCTTCAGACAAAAGTACTATTTGGCACAATAAGGTACAATTTGTGTATTATAGATTATAAACACAAGGTAATAAGACATCAAATCTAAATAAATAAATAGTGTGTGAGGTTTCGGTAACAGCGTTGTTACCATCTTCAGACAAAAGTACTATTTGGCACACTAAGGCACAATTTAGATTATAGATTATAACCACAAGGTAATAAGACATCAAATCTAAATAAATAAATAGTGTGTGACGTTTTGGTAACAGCGTTGTTACCATCTTCAGACAAAAGTACTATTTGGCACAATAAGGTACAATTTGTGTATTATAGATTATAAACACAAGGTAATAAGACATCAAATCTAAATAAATAAATAGTGTGTGAGGTTTCGGTAACAGCGTTGTTACCATCTTCAGACAAAAGTACTATTTGGCACACTAAGGCACAATTTAGATTATAGATTATAAACACAAGGTAATAAGACATCAAATCTAAATAAATAAATAGTGTGTGACGTTTTGGTAACAGCGTTGTTACCATCTTCAGACAAAAGTACTATTTGGCACAATAAGGTACAATTTGTGTATTATAGATTATAAACACAAGGTAATAAGACATCAAATCTAAATAAATAAATAGTGTGTGACGTTTTGGTAACAGCGTTGTTACCATCATCAGACAAAAGTACTATTTGGCACAATAAGGCACAATTTGTGTATTATAGATTATAAACACAAGGTAATAAGACATCAAATCTAAATAAATAAATAGTGTGTGACGTTTTGGTAACAGTGTTGTTACCATCATCAGACAAAAGTACTATTTGGCACAATAAGGCACAATTTAGATTATAGATTATAAACACAAGGTAATAAGACACCAAATCCAAATAAATAAATAGTGTGTGATGTTTCAGTAACAGCATTGTTACCATCTTCAGACAAAAGTACTGAATGATAAGGCACAATTTAGATTATAGATTATAAACACAAGGTAATAAGACACCAAATCCAAATAAATAAATAGTGTGTGACGTTTTGGTAACAGTGTTGTTACCATCATCAGACAAAAGTACTGAATGAATACTTTTGTCTGAAAGATGGTAACAAGGCTGAAATGTGACACACTATTTATTTATTTGGTGTATTATTATCTTGTGAGAACAGAAAGTTGTCAAATCTGTCGGATCCTGGGTTGAGGCAATAAGACTGTCTATAGTGTTCTTCTGTCCAACAGATGTCTACAGTATCTACAGCAGTAACACCACAACACAGTAGGTAGACCAACCAATCAACATACCTGGCATCAGCCTCGCTGTAGTATTCTCTGGCGACTATATCCTCGAAGAGCTCTCCTCCTGTTACTCTGTATCAAACACACAACAACACTCAGTCTACAAGATACTGCTTTGACAAGGTAAAATTTAGATTAGAAACAACCAAATAAATAAGTGTTCAATATTTCTTCTATATACAAGACAAACTTCTACTGCCCTTACTGCGATGAAAAAAATTGAAAGGGCTTGTCTCATCAGTGGTGAATCCTCCCAGCGGTTTCACCAATTCAATCTACCAGACCGCTTCTCTTAGAGTTCTAATACTGTATTGGATCATTCTGTTTTTATATATATAGCCAATTTAATTAACCGCTGGGAGGGTTTCACCACTGATGAACCAAGCCCTCCCAATAAAATTTTTTCAATGCAGTAAGGACAGTAAAAGTTTGTTGTGTAAAAGAAATATTTGTGCTTTAATGCTTTTATTTTATATATATACATGGGACGCTTTCTATTAAAATAAATTGGTAAATTGGACCTACTGTCGTAGTATGTTATGTCCCTGTACTGATGAGGGACTGAAACTACGGTATACATATTGTTGGCTGTATTTGTCTATACTGGTGTTGTGGCTTATTCTTTATCACTAGTGAGGTTGTCTACTTGGGTAGTGCTTTATTTTGACGCATACTTAAAGAGAGAGGTACCTCTAATGATACCATCCTCCAGTAACTCTATGTTGTATTCTAGACTGTAAAATCAGCCATTGTCACTTCACCAGTTCAAACACCAGTTTGGTAAATTGGACCTCCTCTCGTAGTATGTTATGTCCCTGTACTGATGAGGGACTGAAACTACGGTATACAGGTTGTTGGCTGTATTTGTCTATACTGGTGTTGTGGCTTCTTCTTTATTATCACTAGTAAAGTTTTTACTTGGGTAAAACACAGTGCTTTCGTTCTGATGCCTATTTAAAGGGAGAGTTGTCTCTTTTGGTACATAAATGTTCTGAATGAGGTGTACAAGGTTATTGGCTAGAAACATAAGGTAACAAGATCCGACACCAAATAAATAAAATGTTTGTGACGTTTCGCTAACAGCAAACTCCCTAACAGCATACAAATGAGAACTAAATAAGGTTCAATTCAGATATAGATTAGAAATATTAAGGTAAGACATTTTGGTAACAGTATTGTTACCATTTCGCTAACAGCATTGTTACCATCATCAGACAAAGGTATTGAATGAGATACAAAATTTGGATTATAGATTATAGAAACATAAGATAACAAGACCCAAAAACAAATTGATGAAATGTTTGTGACATTTCAGTAACAGCATTTTTACCATCATCAGACAAAGGTATTGAATGAGATACAAAATTTGGATTATAGATTAAAGAAACATAAGGTAACAAGACCCAAAAACAAATTGATGAAATGTTTGTGACATTTCAGTAACAGCATTGTTACCATCATCGAACAAAAAGTACTGAACAAGTTACAATTTGGATTATAGATTAAAGAAACATAAGGTAACAAGACCCAAAAACAAATTGATGAAATGTTTGTGACATTTCAGTAAAAGCATTGTTACCATCATCGAACAAAAAGTATTGAACAAGTTACAATTTGGAATATAGATTATAGAAACATAAGGTAACAAGATTCAAAACCAAATTAATGACATTTTTGCGACATTTCAGTAACAGCATTGTTACCATCATCAAACAAAAAGTACTGAACAAGTTACATTTTGGATTATAGATTACAGAAACATAAAGTAACAAGATTCAAAACCAAATTAATGACATTTTTGTGACATTTCAGTAACAGCCTTGTTACCATCATCAAACAAAAATGATAAGGTACAATTTGGATTATAGATTATAAACACAAGGTAATAAGACCAAATCCAAACATTGATATTCACTTTGGAATTCATTTTCTTCAGCTCATAGGAAGAATAACTTCTTAGGTCCATTGAAGTCTATAAAAAGGATTATAGATTAAATAAACATAAGATAACAAGATCCAAAACCAAATTAATAAAATGTTTGTGACATTTCAGTAACAGCACATCAATACTATCCTCAGAGACAAAATTAATGAGTAACTCAATCTTTGTAAATCAAGAATAACAAGCTGTATACATGGTTCAAGGCAGTTAGAAGTGTAAGTGGGTCGGTGGAAGAATGGTCTAAACCATTGGTTTTTGACCGCTACGACCCGGGTTCGATTCCCGCATTGGGAACTTTTTTATGTTTAAAAAAATAATGATCCAATGACCCCCGATTCTTGCAAAAATCCTACTTCACCAGCGAATGCAAGTAACCAAACGGGGCTCTGGCACATTTGTAAGTGCAAAGTCGAACTGCTTTTCACATGTGTAGACATGTGGTGCACTTACAGTAAAAGCAGTCGCCTACTTCTACCCACCATGATTATCAAGGCCTGTACCATGTGTAGACATGTGGTGCACTTACAGTAAAAGCAGTCACCTACTTCTACCCACCATGGTTATCATGGCCTGTACTACGTGTACTAGGGATAAGCAAAAAAAAAAAAGAGAAGTGTAAGCTATCAAAAACATATAGTATCACAACCAGATGATACCTTCTTAATTTCTACCAGCTGATCTCCCACATTTGTTCTATTGTTCTGTCTGACTCCATTGTTTGCCGATCTGAAGAACCTTGCTGACTTCCAAGTCATTGTGTAGTGTAGCGGAAGTTATCATAGAGTAGTATGACACAGAGAATTGTAACAATGCTGTAGTAAACAATGTACAGATAACTCTATTGTGGACAGTGATTTAGTATTCTGCTTACAAGCTGTATCATCACCATGTACTAGAGCTGTTAAAGCACAATTTGGATTATAATACAGGAAAATAAAACCTAATCCAATCGTCTTCTTCTTCTTTCTTATCTCCACTCAATCATGACTGAGTGAAGTAGAATGCCTTTGTCATTAAGACTGGGAGCACTACTCAGTAGCAGGCCACTGACTTAGCTCCAATATGAAATGGTGACATGAGGAACAGACACCATGTACAGCCAACATGGAGTACATCCTGTATCCCCTTTGTCATTAAGACTGGGAGTACTACTCAGTGGCAGGCCACTGACTTAGCTACAAAATAAATGGCTGCCTCTGACATGGGGAACAGACATCATGTACAGCCGCTCCTAACATGGAGTACAAACTCATCCTGTATCCCCTTTGTCATTAAGACTGGGAGCACTACTCAGTAGCAGGCCACTGACTTAGCTCCAATATGAAATGGTGACATGAGGAACAGACACCATGTACAGCCAACATGGAGTACATCCTGTATCCCCTTTGTCATTAAGACTGGGAGCACTACTCAGTAGCAGGCCACTGACTTAGCTACAAAATAAATGGCTGCCTCTGACATGGGGAACAGACATCATGTACAGCCGCTCCTAACATGGAGTACAAACTCATCCTGTATCCCCTTTGTCATTAAGACTGGGAGCACTACTCAGTAGCAGGCCACTGACTTAGCTCCAAAAGAAATGGCTGCCTCTGACATGAGGAACAGACGCCATGTACACCGCTCATAACATGGAGTACAAACACTGCTCATCCTGTATCCCTGGAGACCTTACAGCTGGTACTATCAGCATGGCCAGCTGAGCCCAGGTTTTTTAGTGAGCTTGTTACTGCTCCCTCTCCTCCTTTTTATCCAGGCTTGGGACTGGCAAAGGCGGAGTTTACCCAATTCAATAAATTAATTGGATTAGGTTTTATTTTCTTGTAGGTACGAGAGCTATTAAAGCAAGTTGTTCCTTCCTTATTTTCCAGCTCTATGAAATAGAAGTTAATAAGACAAAATGGTGCTATGTAGTCTCCTGTCTTATATCCACTCAACACCCATGTCATCCATGAAAAACTGTTTGAATTTTACAATTACAAGTGTACCAGAACCTGTGTTTGGTTACTTGTACTTGCTGGTAGGATTGGACTTTTGCAAGAATCAGGGGAACCCCCATTGGAGCATTTTTTTTAATTAGGAAAAAAGTTCCCCAATGCGGGGATTCCAATCTTGGGTTATAGCCGCCGAAAACCAACAGTTTAGACCATTCTTCCATACCCCCTATTTGTTGTGTTGTATCGCTAGATAGAGATGTATCCAGGATGTTGACAGGACTGCTTCTATATGGCCACGGACTCAGGAAATATTAGGAATACTCTATAATATCCTACTAACTGACTAACAGCAAAAATTATGACGCAATTTATCTACATATTCCTAAAGCAATAATTGACTATGCAAAGAGGATATTTGCATATCTACAAATATACAAGCATGCAATAAATACACACACTACATTCTGTATAATGCTATTGATAAATCACAATTTGGGTTATAGAAAATAATACAAGAAAAATAAGACCCAAGAAGTTATTTTTCCTATGAGCTGAAGAAAATCAATTCCAAAGTGAATATCTCAATGTTGAGATGGATAAGGTCTTGTGGCGACCACACTTTGCTTCAGCGAGCGCGAACTGGAACAAAGCTTCAAAACACATACGGTCGGAAGAATGGCGGCCCCACTATGCCTCGGCAAGCACGTGCTGGGAGAACACATCACTACGCATGCGCGGGCGTCATCCGGAACTTTCTAGCGACTGGCGTCGTAACAACAAGGCTTGCTCCCAACGGCCGTTACTTCAACCGTTACTTCTTTTCTCTTTATATATTTCTGGCTTTAAATGATTTAATTTTAATTTTATCAGCGGCCTTTCCACAAGCCACACCAACATATCACACAACCATCCCAGTCTTACTTTCTTGTAGTATAAAGCTATTGGTTGCTAAATCAGAATAAACCTTGCCGACTCCCAAGTCATCGCACAACGACACCATAGACCTACTGTACAAGGAGAGAGGGGTGTGAAACAAAATACTCACAAGTCAAATATCAGGTAGTGAACCCCTTCTTCTTGAATACTGTCATGTAGGCGAACTGAAACACATTCCGTAAGTCAGACAGTACTTGAGAATCTACAGACTTATTTACCTATTAAGAAATGAAAAAGAGCATTTCTCTTTTCATGCAACTTAAAGTTAATAATGGCTTTCGCCATCTATCAGAATAAATATCTATTATTCGTTGATTTTTAATATTCTTCTTCTTTCTTATCTCCGCTCAATCATATTAGGGTATCAAGTTGTGATCCTTGATGGTGTCTGTTTGACAACCATCATGACTGGGTGAAGTAGAATGCCTTTGTCATTAAGACCGGGAGCACTACTCAGTAGCAGGCCACTGACTTAGCCCCAAAATAAATGGCTGCCTCTGACATTAGGAACAGACACCATGTGCAGCCGCTCCTAACATGGAGTACAAATGCTGCTCATCCTGTATCCCTGGAGTCCTTACAGGGTACTATCAGCTGGGCCAGCTGAGCCCAGGTTTTTTAATGAGCTTGTTACTGCTCCCCCTCCTCCTTTTTTATCCGGGCTTGGGACCGGCAAAGGCGGAGTTGATTTTTAATTATTTCAGAGAATGGACCAAATACCCATTCTTGATGAATCAACTAATAGTTGATATTTAGTCTGATAGATGGTGCTCAATTGCATCAATAATTAGATGCTCTTTTTCTTCAATGTATGCACCTTATCCCAGTACAATATATGACACATTTGTACTATTTTTTTCTGCAATACTCACCAATGTTTGGATGGTTTAGTTTCCTGCAGATGCGAGCTTCCCGTTCTAACTTCTGGAAATCTGAAACAGACACAGGACCGGGTTGAGAGCTCTGCGGAGAAAAAAACTTAAAGAGTCACTATGAGAATAACATAGATTACTCCCCATGAGATTCAGTGACAGTTGGAATATATTGTAGAACCTCCCTTTAGTGGACAGTAGAACAACCTCCATGAGAGTACACTCCCGCTAGAGGACACCTCTCTACAAAGGACAGTTTCCATCACCAATACAGTAGAACAACCTCCATGATAGTACACTCCCGCTAGAGGACACCTCTCTACAAAGGACAGTTTCCATCACCAATACAGTAGAAAAACCCCCATGAGAGGACGCTCCTGCTAGCGGACACCTCTCTACAAAGGACAGTTTCCATCACCAATACAGTAGAACAACCTCCATGAGAGGACAACCCGCTAGAGGACATATCTCTACAAAGGACAGTTTCCATCACCAATACAGTAGAACAACCTCCATGATAGTACACTCCCGCTAGAGGACACCTCTCTACAAAGGACAGTTTCCATCACCAATACAGTAGAACAACCTCCATGAGAGGACACTCCCGCTAGAGAACACCTCTCTACAAAGGACAGTTTCCATCACCAATACAGTAGAACAACCTCCATGAGAGGACGCTCCTGCTAGAGGACATATCTCTACAAAGGACAGTTTCCATCACCAATACAGTAGAACAACCTCCATGAGAGGACAACCCGCTAGAGAACATATCTCTACAAAGGACAGTTTCCATCACCAATACAGTAGAACAACCTCCATGAGAGGACACTCCCGCTAGAGGATACCTCTCTACAAAACTTATACCAAATGTTCCCCGGTAGAAGGGCGTCTGTGCCCGAAAGCTAGAAAATAAAAATGTTTTGAAAATAAACTTTTCCCCGGTGGCCTGATTAATTTTACTCAGTAAAAATGGTAATTTTTCAAATGAAAACTGTTCTTTGTAAAGAGGTGTCCTCTCATGGAGGTTCTACTGTAATAAAAAAGAAAACTAACACATTAAAAATACTTCAATTTCAACAACAGTATCATTTTGAAAAAATAAGGAGGGGATTAACTAAAGTTACAATGGGCATGGCCACAGTAACAAGGTAAACAAGTTAACATCCCGGAAAACAAAGCACATCAGAGGATACGACAAGAAAGGAGATACAGGATATGACAAAGATGGTTGTCATGACAGGGAGACATTTGTCTTCGAGATGGCAATACATTCATTTCCCTCCAAGGTTTCTCTTTTTATTATCCTTAGTACACTTGGTACAGGCCATTATAATCATGGTGGGTAGTTAGTGACAGCTTTTACTGTAAGTACACCACAGTCTACATATGGTACAGGCCATGATAATCATGGTGGGTAGTTAGCGACTGCTTTTACTGTAAGTACACCACATGTCTACATATGGTACAGGCCATGATAATCATTGTGGGTAGAAGTTGGCGACTGCTTTTTACTGTAAGTACACCACATGTCTACATGAGTTTTACTTCATTACTTCAATATGAAGAAAAAAGCTGCTGAGAGTCATCGTAGTTTATGATGACCATGCTCTAGCTGAACGAACCTGTCAGAAGCGGTTTATATGGTTTAAAAATGGTAATTTTGATTTGGAAGACGAAGAAAGAGCCGTAGCGCTACCAAAGTTTGAGGGTAAATAATTAGAGGCAAGGCTCGATGAAGATCCAACACAAATGCAAAAGGAAATCGCAAAAACATTTGGAGTCACTCAACCAGCCATTTTACATAGCTTAAAAGAAATGGGAATGATCTGAAAGGTAGGAAATTGGGTGCCATATGAACTGAAGCCAAGAGACTTCGAATGCCGTTTTTTTCACGTGTGAATAACTGCTCCAACGTTAAAAAGAAAGGGGTTTTTGCATCGAATTGTAACTGGTGATGAAAAGTGGGTTCATTACGATTATCCAAAACGTCGGGCAATGTATGGATACCCTGGCCTTTCCTCATCATCGACACCCAAGCCAAATATTCACGGCTAGAAGATTATGCTGTGTATTTGGTGGGACCAGCTAGGAGTGGTATATTATGAGCTGCTACAACCAAACAAAAGTATCACAGGGGAGATCTACTGAAGACAATTGATGCGTTTGAACCTGCATTGCGAGAAAAACGGCTGCAATATGTCAATAAACACGACAAAGTTATTTTGCAACATGATAATGCTCGGTCACATGCTGCAGCACCCATTAAAACGTACTTAGAAACGCTTAAATGGGAAGTCCTACCCCACCCGCCATATAGCCCAGACATTGCTCCTTCTGATTATTATCTCTTCGGATCAATACAACATGGCCTGGCTGACCAGCACTTCTCCAACTACGATGAAGTCAATCAATGAATCAATGAATAGATAGCGGCCAAAGAGCCGGCCTTTTTCCACGATGGCATCCCTCAATTACCAGAAAGATGGGAAAAAGGAGTGGCTAGCGACGGACAATACTTTAAACATTGAAGGTCTAACCAATTTTTCACAATAAAGCTTCAAGTTTCGAAAAAAAAAAAAATGCACAAACTTATTTATACTCCTAATACATAAAGGGAGAAATTTATATTGAATTGAGAACATTTACTGTTTCATCGTTGTTATCAGGCCTTTAGCAACACAACACACATACATAGGAGGATAGTGCAAAGAAATAAATACAGTAGAACCTCCAGGCGAGGACATCTCTCTCTAAAAGACACTTTGGCTCTATAACTAGGTGTTGTCCTTTACAGAGAGGTAATTCTACTGTATTTAGCAACTCTCCAGTAAGAAGACATCTCTCCCTAAAGGACACTTTGGCTCTATAACTAGGTGTTGTCCTTTACAGAGAGGTAGTTCTACTGTATTTAGCAACTCTCCAGTAAGAGGACAACTCTCCCTAAAGGACACTTTGGCTCTATAACTAGGTGTTGTCCTTTACAGAGAGGTAGTTCTACTGTATTTAGCAACTCTCCAGTAAGAGGACAACTCTCCCTTTGACTCTGTAACTAGGTGTTATCCTTTACAGAGAGGTAGTTCTACCGTATTTAGCATCTCTCCTGTAAGAGGACAGTTCTTTCTAAAGGATACTTTGGGTCTGCAATTAGGTGCCTTTACAGAGAGGTAGTTCTACTGTATTTAGCAACTCTCCTGTAAGAGGACACTTCTCCCTAAAGGACACTTTGGCTCTGTAACTAGGTGTTGTCCTTTACAGAGAGGTAGTTCTACTGTATTTAGTAACTCTCCAATAAGAGGACATCTCTCCCTAAAGGACACTTTGGCTTTGTAACTAGGTGTTTTCCTTTACAGAGAGGTAGTTCTACTGTATTTAGTAACTCTCCAATAAGAGGACATCTCTCCCTAAAGGACACTTTGGTTCTGTAACTAGGTGTTGTCCTTTACAGAGAGGTAGTTCTACTGTATTTAGTAACTCTCCAGTAAGAGTACACCTCTCCTTAAAGGACACTTTGGCTTTGTAACTAGGTGTTGTCCTTTACAGAGAGGTAGTTCTACTGTATTTAGTAACTCTCCAGTAAGAGAACACTTCTTTCTAAAGGACACTTTGGTTCTGTAACTAGGTGTTGTCCTTTATAAATGGAGGTTCTACTGTATATATATATATAAAAAAGAAGCTACACAAAACACACAAAGGGTAGAGAAAAGGTGAGCAGGACAGGAAGAGAGAAATAAAAGAGTTTTGCTTACCTCTTGCCGACAATTTTTTTGTGTTAATAATTTTAGCGGCAAATTCTAAGCCGGTAGCAGTTTGTACACATCTCCTCACTATAGAAAAAGCACCTCTGGAAAAAAACAAGCAAACAGATCTCTATTAGAGGAGTTGCTAGAGTGGAGCAAGGTTAGATAGGAAGGAAGAAAGCAGGGGTATAACACATATATATATGTCGTATTGTATATGCTGAAAGTTGTATATAAAATCAAGATTATATGTAACTACAAAATGGCGTCGATAAAAGGGATACATGGGAGAGAAAGGGACGGTGAGTCGGGAAGGATAGTATAAATAAGAGAGATTTATAGTAATGGCAGTCCCTGATTGGATGTCCTCCGCCACTGATGTCACAATTAGGATATAAGCTGGGGCTGAGCCCAGACAGGGAGGTCCAAACAAGGAGACCCAGATGAGGAGTTATCCAAACAGACACACCAAGAAAGTAGTCATGTAGTCCAGAGCGATCTCACCCTTCTCAGGAACCACCTCTAAACCGAGGTAACCATGTTCCTATGTGTGTGGTCTTCAGGCTAGTGCCTCTTCACTTCCGGCCCCGTGACTGCATATTGGATGAGGAGCCCACTGTGAAGTTGTCGGCTCCACTTTATTTTTTTTTAATTATTACAACATATATATAATAAGATACATTAGCACGCCATCTGTTATGAAAATTCAAAACTATTATAGACGCGTATGATTCTTTTTTTTTTGCTTATCCCTAGTACACCTGTTACAACCATGATAATCGTGGTGGGTAGAAGTAGATGACTGCTTTTACTGTAAGTACACCACATGTCTACACATGTGAAAAGCAGTTCGACTTTTGCACTTACAAATGTACCAGAATCTGTTTGGTTACTTATACTCGCTGGTTGAGTTCAACTTTTGCAAGAATCGGGAGCCATTTGAGCATTTTTTTTTTTAAATATAAAAAGATTGCCCAATGAAGGATTTGATCTCGGGTCTTAGCAAACGCTATCTATCAAGAAAATAGATTGGCCAAATATCAGGGAACAGGTTAAATCAATGTTTAGTTGATTTCAGGTTCATTAGATGGCGCTCTGCGCAAATTTTACCGCCAATGTTTCTTTTGAACGAAAAATCATATTTTATTTTAAAGAGAAATAAAGATTATTTCTATCCTTAGGGATGAAGTATGAAAGGATGAATTGTGAAGAGTAATGATGAACGGGAATTCCCTTCCCTGGACACTTTTATTTTTCCGTTTATCATTACTCTTCACAATTCATCCTTTCATACTACATCCCTAAGGTTATAAATAATCTTTATTTCTCCTTAAAATAAATTTTGATTTTTTGTTCAAAAGAAACATTGGCGGTATAATTGTCAAATTTCGTTCTACAATATCATAAGTTGCATTATATTGTATTATAAAAGAGTGGCATATTCAGGGATGTGTAGCAGATGTGGAAACTGTAAAGTATGCCAATAGCCTGGTTAGCCGCAGAAGTCAAAGATTGTGTAGACTAAACAGATAACAGCCCATCAACACTTTTATCTCCTAACTCCGCCTTTGCTGGTCCAAAGCCTGGGTGAAACAGGCGGAAGGGGGAGCAGTAACAAGCTCACTAAACAACCTAGGCTCAGCTGGCCATGCTGATAGTACCCTGTAAGGGCTCCAAGGATACAGGATGTACCCCATGTTGGCTGTACATGGTGTCTGTTCATGTCACCATTTCATATTGGAGCTAAGTCAGTGGCCTGCTACTGAGTAGTGTTCCCAGTCTTAATGACAATAGGGATACAGGATGTACTCCATGTTGGCTGTACATGGTGTCTGTTCCTCATGTCACCATTACACATTGGAGCTAAGTCAGTGGCCTGCTACTGAGTAGTGCTCCCAGTCTTAATGACAAAGTGGATACAAATGTACTCCATGTTGGCTGTACATGGTGTCTGTTCCTCATGTCACCATTACATATTGGAGCTAAGTCAGTGGCCTGCTACTGAGTAGTGCTCCCAGTCTTAATGACAAAGGCAGACACATTCTACTTCACCCAGACATGATCTCAAGCTTTACAAACTTGATACCTTAATATGATTGAGTGGAGATAAGAAAAAAGAAGAAGACTTTTATCTCCTTGGTCTAAAGCCACAGACTTCTTTCTTTATTTATTCATATCTCACTGAGTCCAGCTTCTAAACATGAGATGCAACAAGTGGAAAAAATAGATAATTTAAATAATTATGATTAATTATTATAATCATAATTATGATGCATTAGCGGGCCATCTGTTATCAACTTTTGCACGACTTTTGCCAAAATAGGGGGACATTGAAGCAATTTTTATTCAGGGAAAGCTCTACAGACTTGATAGCCCGATATGATTGCAGTAAGGACAGTAGAAATTGTTTATTTTTCAAAAGAATCATATGCGTCTATAATAGATTCAAATTTTAAAAAGGCCTTGATAATACACAATTCGAATTATAGATTATAAATACAAGGTAATAAGAAAAAAAAAAAGTGGCAGTGGTGGGATTTGAACCCACGTCTCCGAGGAGATTGGTGCCTTAGACCTGCGTCTTAAGACTGCTCGGCCAAGCTACCTCAATCTTATTACCTTGTGTTCAATAAGCCTTATTATTTACTGGTACAGAGCAGAAGCGAGACAAGCATCAATTCTGTCCACCCATGGGAACAACAGTCCTTGATTTCTAGAGACTTAAGCTTTAATTTATTATAAGGAAAAAAACATGGCATCTAAATACAGTTAAACCTGTCTATAGCGCCCCCTCTTGGGACTCACCGAAATAGGGTGCTATTGAGAGGAGGTGCTATAGACAGGTCACTTTTAATGTAAATCACATTGTACTACGTATTTAAAATCTGGCGCTATAGAGAAGAAGGCCCTATTTAGAGGAGGCGCTATAGACAGGTTTTATTTTAGATCCAAAATAGAACTTTTAATTAATATATAGATGTATAAATGTATGAAAATATATTCAGGTTTTATAATACAGTTAAACCTGTCTATAGCACCCCCTCTTGGGACTCACCAAAATAGGGTGCTATAGAGAGGAGGTGCTATAGACAGGTCACTTTTAATGTAAATCACATCGTACTACAGTTAAACCTGTCTATAGCGCCCCCTCTTGAGACTCACCAAAATAGGGTGCTATTGAGAGGAGGTGCTATAGACAGGTCACTTTTAATGTAAATCACATCGTACTACAGTTAAACCTGTCTATAGCGCCCCCTCTTGGGACTCACCAAAATAGGGTGCTATTGAGAGGAGGTGCTATAGACAGGTCACTTTTAATGTATATCACATCGTACTACAGTTAAACCTGTCTATAGCGCCCCCTCTTGGGACTCACCAAAATAGGGTGCTATAGAGAGAGGGTGCTATAGACAGGTCACTTTTAATGTAAATCACATCGTACTACATATTTAAAATTGGGCGCTATAGAGAGGAAGGCGCTATTTAAAGGGGGCGCTATAGACAGGTTTAACTGTATATGGATTTGGTCGTATCTACGCTCTTCCAGAGAAGCTCAAATACATTTACCCAGAGTAAACTTCCAATGGATTTGGTCTATATGCAAATGAAGAGCTAAGCCATGAATCTCAATGAACACCTGAAAGCTTTACTATGGATGAACACCAGATGTTTTCCCAAATCCATAGTGAATGTTTTCTCTGAAGGCACCCACAGGATAAACAATTCTCTCTTATCTCAACTCAATCCTATCAATTTGTCATGTTCTTAATGAAAAAAGAAGATGCATTCTACTTCACCCAATCTCTCTCTCATTATTGATGCCAAGCCTCCTCTGATGAGCTCTACACATCCCTAGGACAGACACCATTAACAAGCTCTACAGACTTGATACCCTGAAATGTTTGTTGAGTTTCTTAAGTTTTGTCCATGAGTGTATACACACTTGGTTATCTCGTGTGTCTTCAATAAAGGTCACTGTAATATCTTTCAGAGTTATTGTCTCAATCCCGATATACATGCTAAAAGGTACAACTTCCTTAAGTTTTGTCCATGAGTGTATACACACTTGGTTATCTCGTGTGTCTTCAATAAAGGTCACTGTAATATCTTTCAGAGTTATTGTCTCAATCCTGATATACATGCTAAAAGGTACAACTTCCTTAAGTTTTGTCCATGAGTGTATACACATTTGGTTATCTCGTGTATCTTCAATAAAGGTCACTGTAATATCTTTCAGAGTTATTGTCTCAATCCTGATATACATGCTAAAAGGTACAACTTCCTTAAGTTTTGTCCATGAGTGTATACACATTTGGTTATCTCGTGTATCTTCAATAAAGGTCACTGTAATATCTTTCAGAGTTATTGTCTCAATCCCGATATACATGCTAAAAGGTACAACTTCCTTAAGTACTGGCCATGAGTGTATAAACACTTGGTTAGTGCAAAAGAGTCAAATTACTTTTACCTATGTAGACATGTGGTGTACTTACAGTAAAAGCAATCCCTAACTATCAACCATTACCACAGCGTGTAAGAGGTTTACTAGGGATATGCAACTCAAATTATGCCCCCAATTTACACGATGGTGACAACAAATATAGAGCGGAGGAAGCCATATGGATTATCTCATCACCCCAGGACAGGAAGTGAATAATTGGGTCCACATCCTGACAAAACATGTTCAGCCTAATTGCATATGGGTGTGGAATGGAAAATCTATTTGCATATTCAATCCCTCATCATGACATCGCACTTTCGAAGAAGCCCTACTAAGATTATCTTAAGAGACTCTTGCCAATTGAAATCAATCTACATATGCAAATTGAATTGTGTTTAAAGTAGGTGTAGGGAATATATTATACAGTAAACCCTTCTCTCTTTAATTCAACCAACTTTGATAAAGTTTTTCAAATTCCACAATCACCCTATTCTTACTTTATCTAATTATATTTCAGCTCCCTGAATCTAATTCTACTGGAAATCCTGATCCTTTTGAGGCATAAAAGAAGTAGACTCTATATATATATTGGCAAATGAATCTTTTATTCAATCCAATATATGCCTTTTTTTATCTAAAAAATATAACACAGTAGAATCTCCCTTTAGCTGACACCTCTCCACAAATAACAGTTTTCATTTGTAAAATTACAATTTTTACAATTTAGTAACTCTCCAGTAAAAGGACACCTCTCCCTAAAAGACACTTTAGCTCTGTAACTAGGTGTTGTCCTTTATAGAGAGGTAGTTCTACTGTATTTAGCAACTCTCTAGTAAGAGGGCATCTCTCCCTAAAGGACACTTTGGCTCTGTAACTAGGTGTTGTCCTTTATAGAGAGGTAGTTCTACTGTATTTAGCAACTCTCTAGTAAGAGGACATCTCTCCCTAAAGGACACTTTGGCTCTGTAACTAGGTGTTGTCCTTTACAGAGAGGTAGTTCTACTGTATTTAGCAACTCTCCAGTAAGAGGACACCTCTCCCTAAAGGACACTTTGGCTCTGTAACTAGGTGTTGTCAGAGAGGTAGTACTACTGTATTTAGCAACTCTCCAGTAAGAGGACACCTCTCCCTAAAGGACACTTTGGCTCTGTAACTAGGTGTTGTCAGAGAGGTAGTACTACTGTATTTAGCAACTCTCCAGTAAGAGGACACCTCTCCCTAAAGGACACTTTGGCTCTGTAACTAGGTGTTGTCAGAGAGGTAGTACTACTGTATTTAGCAACTCTCCAGTAAGAGGACACCTCTCCCTAAAGGACACTTTGGATCTATAACTAGGTGTTGTCCTTTAGAGAGAGGTAGTTCTACTGTATTTAACAACTCTCCAGTAAGAGGACACCTCTCCCTAAAGGACACTTTGGATCTATAACTAGGTGTTGTCCTTTAGAGAGAGGTAGTTCTACTGTATTTAACAACTCTCCAGTAAGAGGACACCTCTCACTAAAGGACACTTTGGATCTATAACTAGGTGTTGTCCTTTAGAGAGAGGTAGTTCTACTGTATTTAACAACTCTCCAGTAAGAGGACACCTCTCACTAAAGGACACTTTGGATCTATAACTAGGTGTTGTCCTTTAGAGAGAGGTAGTTCTACTGTATTTAACAACTCTCCAGTAAGAGGACACCTCTCACTAAAGGACACTTTGGATCTATAACTAGGTGTTGTCCTTTAGAGAGGGGTAGTTCTACTGTATTTAGCAACTCTGTATTAAGAGGTAAGCTCTTCCTAAAGGACACATTATCTTTGAAGCAATGTCTTCATTGAAGGGAATTTCCACTGCATAATTATCAAGAAAAAAAGAACAATGTGTGGAGCTGCGACTTCGGAATCTCAAATGCTATGATGTTGAAATCTAATACATCAGGATGTAGATGAGGTGTGTAGTTCAACAAGCAATCTACAAAGATGTAAACAGACAAACACCTATTAAAGGATCTACCCTAAAGTCCATATTGGCCTTATTGAAGTGAACAGATGTCTCCCACGATGATAAAAAGATATTTCCATCAAACAATAGTGTGGAATGACAATCATTTCAAATCCTATCACCTCTACTCTCTCATTTTTTCTTCCCCTTTGTCAATCTTTGACATTTGGAGATATGACTATCATTATGGCGGAGAAAAACATTAACTGGGTAAACCCACACATGTACAGTAGAACTACCTCTCTGACAACACCTAGTTACAGAGCCAAAGTGTCCTTTAGGGAGAGGTGTCCTCTCACCAGAAAGGGTTTATTTAATTTCCGGCGGAAATTCAAATATGGGGCAGGTATATAGACGATATATTCTGCTTATGCCATACAGAAGCAATAGATAGCATTTTGACCAAATTAAAAGATTTTCACAAAGAAATAGATTTCACCCTAGAAAAAGAGGCCAATGGCACGTTACCTTTCTTAGATGTTTTAATCACCAGGCAGGACCAGATGTTCAACAACAGTATATTATAAGCCCACTTTCCAACCCAATTACATACACTACTCCTCATATTTCCCTTTAAACCATAAGATAAACACCATAAAAACTCTCACAAAAAGGATCCATACCCATTGTTCCAATCAAACATTCAAAACAATAGAAACTCAAAATATAATACAAAACCTTCTCATAGCAGGATACCCAAAAAATTTTATATTAAGACATTTTTATAACCCTTCCACAATCAACAATAACCAGACATACAGATCAACATGCATCATACCATATTCCCCCAATAACATCAAAATAGCCCGAGAACTTAAAAAATACGGAATCAGAATTTTTTATGAAAATACCCCAAACATTGGTTCTATAATTAAAAACCCTAACACCAAAAACAATAGCCCTAACCTACCAATATACAACAGACAGGCCATCTATTCCGTTAAATGTAACCATTGCAATAGTATATACGTTGGAGAAACAGGCAGGTTAGTCAAGGAAAGAATTAATGAACACAATAGAAATATAAAAAACAAAGACAATAGATCACTTATTTTTCAACACATTGAAACAACAGGCCATACTTTTAATTTAGCTGAACCAAAAACCTACTACACCAACATAAATAATAAACATAAAAGACTAATCCCTGAAGCCATAGTATCCACGAAACACCAGAGCATTAATAGACATATAGATATCCCAGAAGTATACAATAGTTTAATACACAATCCTGATACATAAAACTACATTCCAGATAAGCAATAGTATATTTCTTGCTTGTTTTGTATATATAAAATTTAATTCAGGCAAAAAATATATATGTTAATTAAAAAATTTTGCACATCTTTAAATATGTAAATAACATACCATATATATAAATAATAGCTAAAAACTGTGATTCGTTACGTCTTATACACTCCTGTCGAAGGGTTTACGATACCCGAAAGCTCGAGATATCATTTATGAAATAAAGAAACTTATCCTCGGAGTTTTCATGTGTTTCTGCAACTTATACATCAGAGGATTCAATCTTACGATTTTATTTAACAATGGCAATTTTGAGAGGAAACTTCCGCTAAAAGACTCTTTCTACAAAGAACAGTTTTCATTGCCAAATTTACTTTTTTTAAAAATAATTATTAACTCTCTGTTAAGAGGACAGCGCTCCCTAAAGGACACTATGGCTCTATAACTAGGTGTTGTCCTTTACTGAGAGGTAGTTCTACTGTAGCTGCTCTCCCTAAAGGACACTCTGTAACTATGTGTTGTCCTTTACAGAGAGGTAGTTCTACTACTGTATTTAGTAACACTCCAGTAAGAGGACACCTCTCTCTAAAGGACACTCTGTAACTAGGTATTGTCAGAGAGGTAGTTCTACTGTATTTAGTAACTCTCCAGTAAGAAGACACCTCTCCATAAAGGACACTTTGGCTCTGTAACTAGGTGTTGTCCTTTACAGAGAAGTAGTTCTACTGTATTTAGCAACTCTCCAGTAAGAGGACATCTCTCCCTAAAGGATACTTTGGCTCTGTAACTAGGTGTTGTCCTTTACAGAGAGGTAGTTCTACTGTATTTATCAACTCTCCAGTAAGAGGACACCTCTCCCTAAAGAACACTTTAGCTCTGTAACTAGGTGTTGTCCTTTACAGAGAGGTAGTTCTACTGTAGCTGCTCTACCCAAAGGACACTCTGTAACTAGGTGTTGTCAGAGAGGTAGTTCTACTGTATTTAGCAACTCTCCAGTAAGAGGACATCTCTCCCTAAAAGACACTATGGCTCTGTAACTAGGTGTTGTCAGAGAGGTAGTTCTACTGTATATTGTAACATTACGATCCAATATTGAGGAGTCAGACACAGTGGATGTAAGACGAGACCTTCCAATCAATGTGTTGTAGAGGAGGATCAATGAAGTACGTATTGACTGAATCGACCGGGCCAGAGCAGCTTATTATTAGTTGAGTGGCCTAACCTAACAACACGCTGGTCCCCGCGTGGATTCTATTTATAGCCTTCCACCTGCTAATGGAGTAGACTCCCTGGAGAATCCTCCATTTGCTTTATTAACCCCCCTCCCTCAGTATTGATTCCATCTGGCTGTAGGCAGGCACCTGTTGGTGCTAACACCCACTTAGTAATACCACACTCCTTCACTTCCCAGATACCGGTCCTACACTGTGTTTGATTGATGTCTTTTAGAAAGTTGAATCTCTGGTGAGAGTACTGTAAAACTACCTATGTGTAAATGAAAATATGTGTTTACAATGCATAATTGTCCTTTAGAGAAAGATGTCCTCTTATTGGAGAGTTACTAAATACAGTAGAACTACCTCTCTGTAAAGGACAACACCTAGTTACAGAGTGTCCTTTAGGGAGATTTATCTTTATACCAGAGAGTTGCAAATTACAGTAGAAACACTTTGTAAAAGACCTATTTCGAACGCAAAAACATCCTTTAGAGAGAGGTGTCCATTTATCAGAGAGTAGCCAAATACAGTAGAACAACCTCCATAAGAGGCCACTCATGTTAGAGGAAACCCTCTTTACAAAGGTCAGTTTTCATGACCAATACAGTAGAACAACCTCCATGAGAGGATACCTCTCTACAAAGAACAATTTTCATCACCAAATTTACCATTTTTACTATTTATCAACTCTACAGAAAGAGGAAACCTCCCTCTATTACTAGGTGTTGTTCTTTACAGAGAGGTAGATCTACTGTATTGATTATTGTATCTAGATCTGTGAAATGGTACAATTTGGATTATAGATTAGAAACAATTTGTATTTGGTCTTGTAACTTTATGGATCTGTTATTTGAGAGGTCTTGACTAAACCTAGACCAGCTCCTATTACAAATCAGACTTATCCCAGCAACAAGGTAGACCAAGGTAACAACACTAGAATATCCACATAGTAGATTTATAAGTTCTGGGTGTGAAAGATGGATTAAGATAGCTTAAAGGAATAGATAATGACACATTGTTCAGTAAAATTATTACATATATAGGGAGGATGTAATAATTGACAATAGTAATGCAAACAAAATATACAGTTAAACCTGTCTATAGTG
The DNA here is from genome assembly GCA_030710605.1 of Cordylochernes scorpioides. Taxonomy (NCBI): domain Eukaryota; kingdom Metazoa; phylum Arthropoda; class Arachnida; order Pseudoscorpiones; family Chernetidae; genus Cordylochernes; species Cordylochernes scorpioides. The sequence goes on along the minus strand of CP092870.1, from coordinate 62,668,169 downwards.
CCCCCTCTAAATAGCGCCTTCCTCTCTATAGTGTAAAGGACAACACCAAATTGCAGAGACAAAGTGTCCTTTAGGAAGAGATGTCCTCTTACCGGATAGTTGCTAAATACAGTAGAACTACCTCTCTGTAAAGGACAACACCTAGTTACAGAGCCAAAGTGTCCTTTAGGGAGAGATTTCCTCTTACCGGATAGTTGCTAAATACAGTAGAACTACCTCTCTGTAAAGGACAACACCTAGTTAAAGAACCAAAGTGTCCTTTAGGGAGAGATTTCCTCTTACTGGATAGTTGCTAAATACAGTAGAACTACCTCTCTGTAAAGGACAACACCTAGTTAAAGAACCAAAGTGTCCTTTAGGGAGAGATTTCCTCTTACCGGATAGTTGCTAAATACAGTAGAACTACCTCTCTGTAAAGGACAACACCTAGTTAAAGAACCAAAGTGTCCTTTAGGAAGAGATGTCCTCTTACCGGATAGTTGCTAAATACAGTAGAACTACCTCTCTGTAAAGGACAACACCTAGTTAAAGAACCAAAGTGTCCTTTAGGGAGAGATTTCCTCTTACCGGATAGTTGCTAAATACAGTAGAACTACCTCTCTGTAAAGGACAACACCTAGTTAAAGAACCAAAGTGTCCTTTAGGGAGAGATGTCCTCTTACTGGAGAGTTGCTAAATACAGTAGAATTACCTCTCTGTAAAGGACAACACCTAGTTAAAGAACCAAAGTGTCCTTTAGGGAGAGATGTCCTCTTACTGGAGAGTTGCTAAATACAGTAGAATTACCTCTCTGTAAAGGACAGCACCTAGTTACAAAGCCAAAGTGTTCTTTTAGGGAGAGGTGTTCCTCTTACCGGATAGTTGCTAAATACAGTAGAACTACTTCTCTGTAAAGGACAACACCTAGTTACAGAGCCAAAGTGTCCTTTAGGGAGAGGTGTTCTTTTACTGGAGAGTTGCTAAATACAGTAGAACTAACTCCATGAGAGGACTCCTCTCTACAAATGACAGTTTTCATCACCAATACTGTAGAACTTCCATGGGGACAAAGATACAATTTGAATTATAGAATAGAACTACAAGGTTGATAAAGCACAATTTGGATTATTAATATATATAGTCACGACCGTCTTTCCTCATCGCTGTCCTCAATTCCTCATGTCACGGATGCGAGCGCATCATCATTATGATCATTATCATTATCTAATGATAATAATAATAATTATTATTATTATATTATTATTATTATTATCAATCCCTATATATAGTCACGACCGTCTTTCCTCATCACTGTCCTCTATTCCTCATGTCACGGATGCGCGCGCATCATCATTATGATCATTATCATTATCTAATGATAAAAATAAAAATAATAATTATTACATTATTATTATTATTATCAATCCCTATATATAGTCACGACCGTCTTTCCTCATCGCTGTCCTCAATTCCTCATGTCACGGATGCGCGCACATCATCATTATGATCATTATCATTATCTAATGATAATAATCCCTATATATAGTCACGACCGTCTTTCCTCATCGCTGTCCTCAATTCCTCATGTCACGGATGCGCGCGCATCATCATTATGATCATTATCATTATCTAATGATAATAATAATAATTATTATTATTATATTATTATTATTATTAATATATATAGTCACGACCGTCTTTCCTCAATTCCTCATGTCACGGATGCACGCGCATCATCATTATGATCATTATCTTCTATAGAAGCTTCTATCTTTATAATTATGTATATTTACAAAAAGTCAATTCGCTCGCGCCTCTAGCGGTGAAAATGAGGGGTAATACCAGCTGACCTAATGTACATGTAAAGTTTGGAGCGGGACGTTTCACAAGAGTGACATCCACGGCTCCAATTTATAATTGTAACAAATAGTATTTGAATAAAAACATTCAATCGGGTAAAACACGGGCATTGCCCGGGCCATTCGTCTAGTAGATTATAAATACAAGGTAATAAGACACCAGATCCAAATCCAAAGTACTGAATGATAAGGTACAATTTGTGGATTATAGATTATAAACACAAGGTAATAAGACACCCAAATCCAAATAAATAAATAGTGTGTAATGTTTCAGTAACAGTGTTGTTACCATCTTCAGACAAAAGTACTGAATGATAAGGTACAATTTGGATTATAGATTATAAACACAAGGTAATAAGACACCAAATAAATAAATAGTGTGTGATGTTTCAGTAACAGTGTTGTAACCATCTTCAGACAAAAGTACTGAATGATAAGGTACAATTTGGATTATAGATTATAAACACAAGGTAATAAGACAACAAATAAATAAATAGTGTGTGATGTTTCAGTAACAGTGTTGTTACCATCTTCAGACAAAAGTACTGAATGATAAGGTATAATTTGGATTATAGATTATAAACACAAGGTAATAAGACACCAAATAAATAAATAGTGTGTGATGTTTCAGTAACAGTGTAGTTACCATCTTCAGACAAAAGTACTGAATGATAAGGTACAATTTGGATTATAGATTATAAACACAAGGTAATAAGACACCCAAATCCAAATAAATAAATAGTGTGTAATGTTTCAGTAACAGTGTTGTTACCATCTTCAGACAAAAGTACTGAATGATAAGGTACAATTTGTGGATTATAGATTATAAACACAAGGTAATAAGACACCCAAATCCAAATAAATAAATAATGTGTGATATTTCAGTAACAGTGTTGTTACCATCTTCAGACAAAAGTACTGAATGATAAGGCACAATTTGGATTATAGATTATAAACACAAGGTAATAAGACACCAAATCCAAATAAATAAATAATTTGTGATGTTTCAGTAACAGTGTTGTTACCATCTTCAGACAAAAGTACTGAATGATAAGGTACAATTTGGATTATAGATTATAAACACAAGGTAATAAGACACCCAAATCCAAATAAATAAATAATGTGTGACGTTTCAGTAACAGTGTTGTCACCATCTTCAGACAAAAGTACTGAATGAGAAATTTTACCATAGCATGTTTTAAATAGTTTTTAAAACATTCACTATATAAAACATGCTATGGTAAAATTTCTCATTCAGTACTTTTGTCTGAAGATGGTAACAACACTGTTACTGAAACATCACAAACTATTTATTTATTTGGATTTGGTGTCTTATTACCTTGTGTTTATAATCTATAATCCACAAATTGTACCTTATCATTCAGTACTTTTGTCTGAAGATGGTAACAACACTGTTACTGAAACATCACACATTATTTATTTATTTATTTGGATTTGGTCTTATTACCTTGTGTTTAGAACTACAAGGTAAAAAAGAACAGGCTGTGATATTTTTTCCTTATTTATTCTTTTATCTGATGATGGTAACAATGCTATTACCGAAACTTCACACACTATTTAATTTATTTGAATCTGATGTCTTAATACCTTGGAGTAAAATGAATAAATGTTTCTATTTGGGTTTGTTAGCTCATATTAACAAGCTGTGACATCAATCCCAAGCAACATACTTCTAACAAATTGATGATTACAGTCATTGTAGCCAGGAAATTATAGGTATTGATGAGTGGGCTTATGCAACTTGTCAATATGCAAGTGAGGTTAATATGTAAGTGAGCTTTGTTGGTTTATCCAGTTAGCACAAAGCCTCTGCATCCCCCTCACTCCTTTCTAATTATTTTAAATTCTACTAATTGGAGGACCCTCCATTACGTTCCTAATTGCATGCTTAAAAGACATGGGGGGGATTTTGGCAGATTTCCGGACGTCAATCCATATTAATGACCTTCATAAAATATAGAGTTGAAGGTCAAACTGCTGGGGTGTAGGGGGCAATAAATAATGTTTTGTTTCCACTACAGTTCTTGTCATCTCACTGTAGTACTGTAGAATCTCTCTTTAGTGGATACCTCTCCACAAAGGACAGCTTTCATTTGTAGATTACCATTTTTACTATTTAGCAACTCTCCAGTAAAATGACACCTCTCTCTAAAGGACATTTTGGCTCTGTAACTAGGTGTTATCCTTTACAGAGAGGTAGTTCTACTGTATTTAGTAACTCTACAGTAAGAGGACATCTCTCCCTAAAGTACACTTTGGCTCTGTAACTAGGTGTTGTCCTTTACAGAGAGATAATTCTACTGTATTTAGCAACTCTCCAGTAAGAGGACAGCTCTCCCTAAAGAACACTCTGTAACTAGGTGTTGTCCTTTATAGAGAGATAATTCTACTGTATTTAGCAACTCTCCAGTAAAAGAACACCTCTCCCTAAAGGACACTTTGGCTCTGTAACTAGGTGTTATCCTTTACAGAGAGGTAGTTCTACTGTATTTAGCAACTCTCCAGTAAGAGGACACCTCTCCCTAAAGGACACTTTGGCTCTGTAACTAGGTGTTGTCCTTTACAGAGAGGTAGTTCTACTGTATTTAGCAACTCTCCAGTAAGAGGACACCTCTCCCTAAAGGACACTTTGGCTCTGTAACTAGGTGTTGTCAGAGAGGTAGTACTACTGTATTTTGCAACTCTCCAGTAAGAGGACACCTCTCCCTAAAGGACACTTTGGCTCTGTAACTAGGTGTTGTCCTTTACAGAGAGGTAGTTCTACTGTATTTAGCAACTCTCCAGTAAGAGGACACCTCACCCTAAAGGACATTTTGGCTCTGTAACTAAGTGTTGTCCTTTACAGAGAGGTAGTTCTACTGCATTTAGTAACTCTCTGGTAAGAGGACACCTCTCTCTAAAAGACACTTTGACTCTGTAGAGAGGTAGTTTTTTTTACTGTAAATATTTTAAATATCAAAAAGAGAGGGATTAACTTGTGTAATTCCTCTTTTCTCCTTCTTTCTTAGTGAAGAAACAGTACCATTTACACATTACATAAACTCATAAGGTATTTCTTAAGGACACCAAATTTGAATTTAGATGGAAATTTGCCAAGAGGATATTGAATCTAAAAAAAAAAAAGAAAAGGTTCTACTTCCTCTGCATCAAAATGCCTCAAAGCAGTGATCAAGCAATCTACGTATTCTTCGTAGATCGTGGAATGCGTTGTGTTTGCGCTGGCGATTCTCCACCAAACTCTGCAGCAGTGGCAGAGACGCCATATTCATTGTACATAGTATCATGCATATATATATTTTTGCAAAAAGAGCAATCCACAAATATATCTTTAATTAAAAAGACATATATTGGATCAAACTAACATTTTACCAATATTTCAGTTGGCTGAACGCTAACCTTTATCAAGGTATTATAACATATTTAATGTGTGTCAACAACAAACTCAGTGCCACATAACATCAATAGAATTAAATAACGTCAATAAATTAATTTGGCGCTGAATTTGTTTTTGCCACACTTTAAAAATGTTATAATACCTTGATAAAGGTTGGCGTTCAGCCAACTGAAATATTGGTAAAATAAATGATATTTTGATCTAATATATGTCTTTTTAATTAAAGCATATGTATATTTCTTGATTAATCAAGAAATTGGGTTGGCCAAATATCAGGGAACAGGTTAAATCAATGTTTAGTTGATTTCTGTTCTACTAGATGGTGCTCTCTCTCTCTCTGCCAACTAAAAAGCATATGCGCTCTTGGTCAGGATATGCCTTCTTTATTTTGAATATATATATGTATCTTTTTAAAATGGTGTAGACTGTGCACTTTTTAATGTATTGACAACATTGTCAATTGTGTTAGTTGTCAAAATGACTCAAAATGTATACATTGCAACTCTCAGTGACCTAGACAACTCAAGGTAATAAGACACCAAATCTAAATAAATAAATAGTGTGCGATGTTTCAGTAACAGTGTTGTTACCATCTTCAGACAAAATTTCTGAATAACACAATGTAATAAGACACCAAATCTAAATAAATAAATAGTGTGTGTCAAGTTTCAGACAAAACTACTGAACGAAAATTGTGAATTTGTCTGATGATGACAACAATATTGTTACTAAAACGTTAAGCACTATTCACACTCATTGACAAAACTTAAGCAAGTTTCATATTTGATGTTGCCTGTTATCTTTTTTTTTTTTTTTTTGAAGGAAACAGAGGTTGTTCACACTTGGTTATCTCGTATGTCTTCAATAAAGGTCACTGTAATATCTTTCAGAGTTATTGTCTCAATTCCGATATGCATGCTAAAAGGTACAACTTCCTTAAGTTTTGTCCATGAGTGTATACACACTTGGTTATCTCGTGTGTCTTCAATAAAGGTCACTGTAATATCTTTCAGAATTATTGTCTCAATCCCGATATACATGCTAAAAGGTACAACTTCCTTAAGTTTTGTCCATGAGTGTATACACACTTGGTTATCTCGTGTCTTCAATAAAGGTCACTGTAATATCTTTCAGAATTATTGTCTCAATCCCGATATACATGCTAAAAGGTACAACTTCCTTAAGTTCTGTCCATGAGTGTATACACACTTGGTTATCTCGTGTGTCTTCAATAAAGGTCACTGTAATATCTTTCAGAATTATTGTCTCAATCCCGATATACATGCTAAAAGGTACAACTTCCTTAAGTTTTGTCCATGAGTGTATACACACTTGGTTATCTTGTGTGTGTTCAATAAAGGTCACTGTTAAAAAAAAGACTACATCTCAATACAGAGAAAGATGGAAGATGTGAGAAAAGAAAGTGATGAAAAACAACGGATTCATTCATCTTCCCAGAGTAGTTTCTTTCAGCCTGGAGACACTTGAGCACAAAAATTAATGAGCTACCTAATTAGGTCTAAATTAACGAGATGTCTACATAATGAGCTTTTATATTTCCTTCATCAGCCATCATCTGTGGGTTGTTATACCAGTCTGCTTGGAGGCACAATATGTCCCTCTTTTTGTATATACATATACATTGTTGCATCAATGCGCCCTACATTTATTCAAAATATTCTATGATATTTAATATTTATTTAAAACAGATTATCATCATTCCTTTTTGTTTGTGTTTTAACTTTAAAAGCACACAAAAAATATAATAAACTTGAATTTGTTTATTCAAGTCTCAAAAAACAAAGCTTTGCATATAGAACAAATAATAATGAAGAAGAAGAAAAAAAAAATATTTTAGGAAAAAGCAAAAACAAAACAAAAGCACTGGTCAAAAAGAAACATTTAAAATCGCAGATTATATATAATATCTTCAACACTTTTTATAGTTTCATTCCTTTTGTAATATTGTTATTGTACATATATCTTGATTGGTTATTGGAGAGAGAGAGGACCAAGAGACTGCGGATCACGACCTACAAGGAAGAATAATTAAACACAATAACTTTAAAAGGTAATTTATTTACTTTTCTTTATTTGCTTTAAGTATGGAAACCCCTGCTCAGTGTATAACACCAAGAAGGAAGAAACCAAGGTCGACAACCCTGTAAAGCTGCAACTTGGTGCAACAATATATGTGGCAATATCGTTGCGGGGTTTCTTATTGTTGGATGCGAATGGTGAGATTTGGTTGAAGCGCAGCCGTTTGAGTGGAAGTTGCAGCATACAGTTAGGAATAATCAGGACACGTGATTGAGTTTGAAAATAAAGGCAACGGGTTGGAGGAAAGAAAGCTTGATAAGAGCTGAGCGATTTGACTTATTAATTAGCTGATCACATGGCGGTGATTGTACTTAGCTGTGGGATGAGCAGAGGGGGAGAGGTCTAGAGCCGATGTCACCTCCTTGGGAGCCAAAGCGTAACTGACCATTCTTGTTTTTCGATTTAACACCAAGACTCAGTTTCTCTCTGATTGGTTGAGATATGATCACATGGTGTTTTCCTATTGGTTGACCTTCTTAGTGGTTCCTCCCTAATTGGCCGGCGGCTCTCCTTGATGAAAGATGGCCTGCCTGGTATATCCGATTTCGTCAGGAAGTATTGGGTATCTTGACGCTTATAACTTCGACGGATATTAGACACGTCCTGTCTTTGCCGGAAATATTGGGTGTTAGTTTAATATTTATAACTTCTGGTCACCGAATACATCCTGCTTTGTTAGGAAGTATTGAGTGCATCTTGACTAATATAACTTCGGCGGTCACTAGAGACGTCCGGTCTCTGCCCCTGCAATATTGACACAGGGGTGCCGAGAATAGTCGTGCCAGCTTTAGGTCTACTTCCTATATCTTATTGCTACTTGCTTTCCTCCAGTTACCTTGTTCTTTATTAAGTCTTTGAAAATCATACATGGGACATACATAGTGGGTCGGGGTTGCATTTAATTATATACAAATTATGACAGATGCGCCCCCTACATGTGAAGAATTCAAGAAGGGGTTAGCCTGAGAGAATTCTGTAAAGTGAAAAATAATTTTGTGGGAAAATTAGTTGTGGGTATTAAGGGGTTATATACAAGCATTGCTGTGATATAAAAGTAAAATAGAATGGTGTTGATGATATAGGTTGAATATAATTAATAGAAATTAAAAATTTTTAATTGTAAGAAATCAAAGAATGCTATGGTACATAGTGGGCTAAAAAAAAGGAAAATGCGCCTAAACGAATTCTACTCGAGTTAAGAAATGAATTCGAGGGAGTTCTATTAAGGCTTTTGAAATCAAAATAAAATAAAATAAAAGTTTTTTGAGCGAAATCAAAGTTGAGTGCTTGGTTGAATGGTGAGAGAAAAAAAAGGAAAAATGCCTAATTACTTTTTTGCTTGAATTTTGGAAAGGAATTCGAGGAAATTTCATAAGGTCTTTTGAGAAATCAAAATAAAATAAAATAAAAGGTTTTTTGAGCGAAATCAAAGTTGAGTGCTTGGTTGAATGGTGAGAAAAAAAAAAAAAGGAAAAATACCTAACCATATTCTAGCTCGAATTTGGGAATGGAAACCGAGGGAATTTTATTAGGGCTTTGAGAAATCAAAATAAAATAAAAATAAAATAAAAATAAAAATAAAAGTTGAATGAAATCAAAGTTGAGTGCTTGAAAAAAAAGAAAAATGAAAAATAAAAAGGTTTCAACAACAAAGGGTGATTTAATGTTTTTAGTTTAATCGAAAACCAGTGGGTTTTCGTTGATAATTGAGTTGTGGTAATATAAATCAAGTGGTAAGTAGAATGATAATTGATAAATGAAAATGATAATATAACTAATTGGAAAAAAATGATAATTAATGATTAAAAGTGGTAATAAGTTGAATAAATTGATAAATTGATTAAATATTTAAATTTTAATTGAGAGAAAATAATGAAAATGATTGATATGAAAAATAAGGTGTATTGGTTGGAACCCTTTGGTATCTACATGCCCTGATCTACATGTATTGGTTGCTCCATTTTGCCCTATAAATGTTTTACTTGCTCAATTATGCCCTATAAATTTTTTGTCTCATCTGTAGTGACACTTAGGTGAAAAACGTGATTCTAGCCCTCAAGTGCGTTTATGCTGTGTGTACAGGAGACATGGAAATCTATATAACCTTTATGTGTAATTTTTTGTCTTTGTGTGTGTGTTGTGAAAAATGTTAGAAGTCGGTTGTGTAAGAGATGTGTGAGCTAGTTCTAGGTGTTGTTTCGTGGATGTGTAATTGGTTGGTAAAAATCGATATGTAGACTCGAACTGGAATCAAAACCGGTGGCATAGTGAGGTTCCCAGTCGACCTCAATAGGGGATCTTCTCATTGTAATTAGAGATACGGAAGTGGGGTGTGTCGGGCAAACGAGAGGGAATGAAATTGGAGATCGGACGAAGGCGTTCCGCTTTGTTTACAGAGGCCGAATTTATCGCTGCGGACTACACTTCCGTCGTGGTGTCTCAAATTCTCGTTTCCTGCCGTCTATTTATTTTTGGTGCGGCTCAGATCTTGTTTTTGGAGCGTGATTTCTCCGACACTAGTTGGTTATCTTTCAGTTACTGCTATCTTTTCGGAGTTTATTTAGATTTTCTGCGAAGATGGTTCCTAAAATTATGAGAAGTTTTATAAATACTTGTCCACAATGAAGAATTGCTTGTCCACAATGAAGAATTGCTTGTCCACAATGAAGAATTGCTTGTCCACAATGAAAAACTGTTTGTCCAAAATTAAAAAATGCTTGTCCTAAATTAAAAACTACCTCTTGTAGTTCGAAGATTTTCTGATCGGGCATAGCATAGATAAACAAGTATTTAATGAACAAAATTGGGATACAGTTGTATGGCAGAAGTAACAAACAAAGGATAAGAATCAGATGAAATATAGGATATTGCCCCATGTTCGTCCACATTTTTGTAACTGGGGACTCTGAAATATTCGCTTGAACCTTATGAATTGTAGAGTTTGAATGATTGGTAGGTTCGCAGTTCTCCTGTTTGATATCTTTAGGGAGTGGTGTGATAGGATTGAGCTGGTTGTCAGGTTTGCAGTTTTTAACGTCGGGGAAGAGTGATGTAAATCGTCTTGTTGCAAAAATGGCAGGGTCTAAATGCCTGAAAGGTTCGCTGCTGGTGGGTTTGAACCTTAATGACTCTGTTGGGAATAATTCGGGTGTTAAATGTTTGAAAGGGAACGTGTAATTGGGGTTGTGCTTTATATGATAGGTGTTAACGGCGGGTGGTGATATATAATGGATTTTTTCTGTATACAGTTTAAGTTTGTTGACGTGGATTGTGTCAGTGTCTCTTTGAAGTGGTTGATTTGGTCGATCTATGCGGACCACATTTGGTGAAATAATTTCTAATATTGTGTGAGGTCCTGTGAAGTATGGCGCAAGTTTCCCTGTATTTGGGTGGTGATATAATTTTACTAACACTAGATCACCTACTTCGAAATGTGGTTGCTTGTGTCGTTGGTCATAAGTGTTTTTGTCTTGTAAATGTTTGTTTTGTGTGCGTGTGTGTGCAATTTTTCTAGCTTTGTCGTTATCTGGGTATGGTGTGTTATGATTAGAGATTTCTGGGGGTAGGATACCAAACATTAAGTATATGGGTGGAAAACCTGTGGTAGAGTGGGGTGTCTTGTTATATATAAGTGTAACCTTCTTGACCAACTTGGTCCATGCGACCTTAGGATTTTCTAGGTGTAATAACCTAAGTTTTCCCGTGAGGGTGGCGTTCAGGCGTTCACATAGGCCGTTGGCTTGTGGGTTGTTGCTGGTTGTGATTAACGGGTGAATATTTCTATTAAGGAGAAAACTACGAAATTTGGGTGAAGTGAAGGCAGGGGCTCTATCCGTAAGAAGGCGTTTTGGAGAACCATCCTGGAATACTCGCTTAAGTACCTGTTGGTAGGTGGTGGTACTGGTGGATTTAGATGGAAAAGCCCATGCGTAGCGTGAAAAATGATCGACTACCACATGGAGGTATATCTTGGTGTTGCCATATTTGGCAAATCCTGCTATGGTGTCCAGAGATAAAAGGTCGAAGGGTTCTTTAGATTCCGGAGGTTGACTTAATTCTCCGTAAGTGGGTCCTACTGGACGTTTTGTTAATTGGCAGGTGGGACAGGTTTTAACTTTTTGTTTAATATCTTTTGACATACCTTGCCAGTAATATTGTGTGGAGATGATTCGTGACATTTGTGAAATACCGGGGTGATTGTATTGTGTGTGTACTGTTTGTAAGAGTTGTTGTATGAGTGGTTTTGGAAGTATAATCTTGGTTACACCTTTTCGGGAAACTGAATGTAATCCATTACGATCAATGGTCAAACTAGACTCTTTCGATGGAGGAGGTTGATGGGTCTTGATAAGGGTGGCGTCCAAGAATCCACAAAACGGGTTACGGGATAAGAGATCTGCTTCATATTGTAGTTTTCCCTTTATGTAGCGGACCTCGTATTCGTAACTCGATAGTCGTAAACTCCATCGAAACAGTCTGCCGGACGGGTTTTTGATGGTTTTCAGCCACTGCAATGCGTGATGGTCAGAGAATATAGTAAATTTTCTGCCCATAAGATAGATGCGAAACTTCTCCACACTCTCAACGATTGCTAAGCACTCAAGTTCAGAGATGGAGTAGTTTTTCTCGTGTGGGCGCAATGTTCGGCTGAAATATTGAACTGGGTATACGTTTCCGTCAGGGTGAACTTGTTTGAGAATGCCTGCTATACCGAGGGTGGATGCATCGCAATACACTTGGCATGGCAGACCTTCTTTGTAAAGGTGTAAAATGGGGTGTTGTGTGAGGTTTCCTTTTAGGTCAATGAACGCCTCTTGACAAGCTTCATTCCAGTTCCACACGACGTCCTTTTTGAGGAGATTGTTGAGTGGTGCTCGCAAGCGAGCGTATTCCGGAATGAATTTGTTATAGACGTTCACAGCGCCTAAGAAGGATTGTAGTGTTTTTCGGTTGTGTGGTTGTTTAATGGCGTGGATGATGTCGGTATTGCGTGTAAGTGGTGTAATTGTACCAGCTGTGATGGTGTACCCTAGAAAATTTATGGATTGCTTAAAAAATTCGCATTTTGCGAAGTTAAGTTGTAACTTCTCCGCTTCGCAAAAGGCGAAAAATTGTCGCAGGTGGTTTTGATGTTCCTCCAATGTGTTGGAGTAAATGATGAAATCATCAAAGTAATGTGCCACACAGTCAAGTCCGTGTCTCTGTAGGACCTGACTTATGGCTCGTTCGTAAATCTGAGGACTGGTTTTTAACCCGAAAGGTAATCGAGTGGGTTGGTATAATCCTTCAAAGGTGGCAAATGCTAACAGTGGTCGAGAATCGGGGTGTATTGGGACTTGCCAATACGCAGAGGATATGTCGGCCGTGGAAAAATATTTGGCCTGTGCGAGGCGGTCTAGGATATCCTCGATTCTCGGGAGGGGATGGACATCAGAGCTGATTAGCTCATTCACCTTCCTATAATCGATACAAAACCGTTTGGTTTTGTCGCGCTTAGTGACGAGGGTGACAGGGCTCAAGAAAGGTGAAAAAGATTGCTCTATGATGCCGTTCTCCAGCATTTGTTGTATTTGGTTACGGATTTCTTGTTGGTCACATATCGGAACACGATATGGACGTATGGTGATTATTTTTTCGGAATTCGTGGGTATTTTTACTGGTGGAATCCGTAAGCATGGTACGTTGAATTTGTCCTGTGAAAAAATGTGAGTGTACCTTTGTAGAAGTGTTGTGAACTGTGGTGTATAATGAGTGTTAGGTGTTGTGTTGTAGTATGTATGTGGTAAAGGGTTTTGTTGTGTATTAGTGTGAGTGTCGAGTTCGTTGTGTGGGTTGGTCATGTGAGTGTTGTGCAACGGTGTGTGATCACCTATGTTTTTGGTATGCGAGTTGTCCCGCTGTGTGGGTGCGTTTTGGGCAGGTTCATAAGTTGAAGTTGTTGTGGTTTGATTATTTGAGGGCATGTAAAAAGGGCAATTGGCTTTAGTGAAAAAGGGGCATGTAGATAAGTGGGGTTTTCTCAATGAATGCACGCAATGGTTGTCATAGGCGGAAAGTTGGGATGTGGGGAAAATTTTTTGTGACATCGCCTGACACTGCCAGTACGTGCATACATTGGACACATGATTAAAATGGTAGGAAAGGGTAGACAATGGGGCGCCCAGCTGGAGTATAGTGCATTTATTAAAATCTATGGTTAATCTGAATTTATGGAGGCTATTGATACTAAGAATTCCGAATGGTAATGGTGCATTCACTACATGGAAATACTCCTTTCGTGATATTTGTCCTATTGTCAGTGGGATAGATAGTTTACCCATGGTTTTTGCAAATCCGTTTAGGGTTTGGAGTTGTAGTGAATGTCCCTCAAGGGTTAAATTAGGCAGGTGGGTTTTTAGCATATGATAAATATCATATGGCACTATACTCAGGCTGGCGCCTGTATCAATTAAAAAGGGGCATGATACATTAGGGGTTAGAAAAAGTTTGACAGTCAGTTGGTTTAGGGATCCTACCTCAGTCTCGAAAGGGCTGTCCGGCTGAGGTGTCTCTGGCTTGACTTGGTTGTGATGAAGTCGGAACTGGTGATTTTGGGACTGTTTGCACTGTCCGGACTTTTTCGTGGGTCGTCGGGATTGGTCGACGTCGGCATTCGCTGTGCCAGTGTCTCGCGCCGCAGAACTTGCAGTTGGACGGCGGAAGAGGTGCATTCCATGCACCTGGGCGTCGGGATGTGCTGTGGTACGGACCCGACATTGTGGGTGGTTGATCTTCTCTGGATCGCGTTGCCGGTACACTGGGCCCGTGGATCCGCTGTACCAGTCGGAACCACTCTCCTAGGTTCTCGGGAGGCACTACGCGGACTAGGCGCTGGTCGTTGAATGGCAGTCCTTCTGTCAGCGTCTCGAGGATCACCTCTTGTGGAAGTCCTAGTTGCAATCCCATGGCGGTTTTTTCCCGGTAGTAGGTCTCTAAGTTGGCTTGTCCCGTGAGTTTCATGGCGAAATATTTCGCAAAGGACGCTTCGCTTGACTCAGGGTAGAGATCTAGGAGGATTTGTCTCACCTGGAAATAACTCCGGTCGGCCAGCCGAAGTTTCCTGAAGAGCTCCAGGGGTTGTCGCACCAGGTAGTTTGGCAGGCGTAATAATTTTTCTTGTTCTCCTATGGATGCGTCTTCCATTTTTCGGTCGAACGTCTGGAAAAACTGTGTCGCGCTGTATGTGCCGTCGAAAGGCGGGATCGCCGACTCCGCTCCATCAGAAATTTTTGCCCGGGCCAGGAACATTGACAGCTGGTTGACGGCGTCCGCTAGGGGCGCAGTTGTCTCTCGGTCGGTCATCTCCTGTCTTTCTCTTGTCGTTTCGTTCTCTCTTACTTCTTGCCTTCTTTCCATTGTTTCCGTCGGACCGTCTGACTTTACGCCTATGGGATCCTGATTTAATTCCATCTCACTATCCTGTCGACTTAACCGTTCTGTGGCAATATCGTTGCGGGGTTTCTTATTGTTGGATGCGAATGGTGAGATTTGGTTGAAGCGCAGCCGTTTGAGTGGAAGTTGCAGCATACAGTTAGGAATAATCAGGACACGTGATTGAGTTTGAAAATAAAGGCAACGGGTTGGAGGAAAGAAAGCTTGATAAGAGCTGAGCGATTTGACTTATTAATTAGCTGATCACATGGCGGTGATTGTACTTAGCTGTGGGATGAGCAGAGGGGGAGAGGTCTAGAGCCGATGTCACCTCCTTGGGAGCCAAAGCGTAACTGACCATTCTTGTTTTTCGATTTAACACCAAGACTCAGTTTCTCTCTGATTGGTTGAGATATGATCACATGGTGTTTTCCTATTGGTTGACCTTCTTAGTGGTTCCTCCCTAATTGGCCGGCGGCTCTCCTTGATGAAAGATGGCCTGCCTGGTATATCCGATTTCGTCAGGAAGTATTGGGTATCTTGACGCTTATAACTTCGACGGATATTAGACACGTCCTGTCTTTGCCGGAAATATTGGGTGTTAGTTTAATATTTATAACTTCTGGTCACCGAATACATCCTGCTTTGTTAGGAAGTATTGAGTGCATCTTGACTAATATAACTTCGGCGGTCACTAGAGACGTCCGGTCTCTGCCCCTGCAATATTGACACAGGGGTGCCGAGAATAGTCGTGCCAGCTTTAGGTCTACTTCCTATATCTTATTGCTACTTGCTTTCCTCCAGTTACCTTGTTCTTTATTAAGTCTTTGAAAATCATACATGGGACATACATAGTGGGTCGGGGTTGCATTTAATTATATACAAATTATGACATATATATATGTAGTAATAACAATAATAATGGTTGGATTTGGTCTTATTACCTTGTTTTATAATCTATAATCCAAATTGTGCCTTATCAACAATAATAATAATAATAGCTATTGAGTTCAAACACAAATTAACAAGAACATAACCCAAATAAATAGTGTGTGATGTTTCAGTCCAATATACTGAATGATAAAGAAATATCTTAGGAAGTTTTTTAAATAGTTCTGTTAAAATTTTTTCTCAGCTGAAATTTAAATTATAATTGTTAATCTTATAAATTTTATTTATACTAATTCTCTATGCATATATATATATGAATTAAGACATCTTCTTATCATGCAACTAAAAGTTATTGGTGGCTTGCCCCATTTGTAGGAATAAATATCAATTATAAAACGACATTTGAAATACTATCCCGCATGTGTTTCTTTTCAGCAAAAATTCAAAATTTATTTCAAGGAGAAATGACGATTATTTCTAACCTTTTGGATGAGGTATGAAAGGGTGAATGTGTATTTCAAATGTCGTTTTACAATCACAAGCCGCATTATATTATATTGTATTATAAATTACTTTATGTATTATTTACGAACGGAAAAATATGTCCAGGGTAGCCTAGTGGACATGGCATCTGCCCGGTAAGCGGAACACTGTGGGTTCGAGTCCCATCCCTGGACACTTTTATTTTTCCGTTTATCATTACTCTTGACAATTCACCCTTTCATACCTCATCCAAAAGGTTAGAAATAATCATTATTTCTCCTTAAAATAAAATTTGATTTTTCGTTCAAAGGAAACATATGCGGGATAATTTTCAAAGGTCATTTTATAATTACATTTAATCATTAAACACAAGGTAATAAAACACCAAATCCAAATAAATAAATAGTTTGTGTCGTTTCGGTAACAGCGTTGTTACCATCTTCAGACAAAAGTACTGAATGATAAGGCACAATTTGTGGATTATAAATTATAAACACAAGGTAATAGGACACCAAATCCAAATAAATAAATAGTGTGTGATGTTTCAGTAACAGTGTTGTTACCATCTTCAGACAAAAGTACTGAATGATAAGGCACAATTGTGGATTATAGATTATAAACACAAGGTAATAAGACACCAAATCCAAATAAATAAAAAGTGTGTCATTTCGGTAACAGCTTGTTACCGAAAAAAAAAAGAAAAAAAGTTGAGCCCGAAAGCTTGTTTTGTCATGAAAGAAAAAAAGAAACGACATCCATGAATGTATTTTTAATTATTTTTGGCCACATAAGTAGGTTGCGTGGTATAAACAAACAAAGGCTTGATGTTTGTTAGATATGCAAAGTAGGAGCCGGCCTGTATAGATAAGAGTAAATATGTAAATACTTTGAATTTTATCTCAAATATTTAAATATCTGCCTGGATTCAACACACTCTTCAAGTGTAGTAATTGTAAAGTGCCCCATATTTATTGGCAGCAAACCTTGAAACCTTGAACCCTAACAACCAGCATTGCAGCAATACAATCTAGAAATATTCCAAACTATTATAGACGTGTATGATTCTTTTAAAAATTAAACAATTTCTACTGTCCTTACTGCAATGGAAAAATTAATGGGAGGGCCTGGCTCATCAGTGATAAACCCTCCCAGCGGTTTCGCCAGTTCAATCTACCATACTGCTGTTATATTGCATTTTTCGATCTTCCTTTTATAGTGATACTGATGCTAGACTCTTGGAATGGTTATTTTAGATGAACTATGGACATAAGCTTTGAGAACAGTAGAATTACATATACAATTAATATTAATTAATTAATTTTCAAAAGAATCATACGCGTCTATAATAGTTTCGAATATTCATAACAGATGGCGCGCTATGCATCATAATACAATCTAAAAATGTTCTTTATGAACCCTAAAAAGGTCCAAGAAAACCAGATGTAGACAATCTCCAAAAACTAATGGGTAGAGTGGAAAAGGTTACTATCACCACAATTTCTATCGAGTCCTTTTTTATAATGCACAGTACAACTACCTCTCTGTAAAGGCCAATACCTAGTTTGCAAAGCCAAAGTGTCCTTTATGGAGAGGTGTCCTCTTATCGGAGAGCTGCTAAATGGCAAAAAATGGGCCTTTTGGTCATGGAAACTGTCCTTTGTAGAGAGGTGTCCTCTTATCGGAGAGCTGCTAAATGGCAAAAAATGGGCCTTTTGGTCATGGAAACTGTCCTTTGTAGAGAGATGTCCTCTTATGGAGGTTGTTCTACTGTATTGGTGAAGGAAACTGTCCTTTGTAGAGAGGTGTCCTCTAGCGGGAGTGTCCTCTCATGGAGGTTGTTCTACTGTATTGGTGATGGAAACTGTCCTTTGTAGAGAGGTGTCCTCTCATGGAGGTTGTTCTACTATATTGTCAATTAAAATCATCCTTTATACAGAACTGTCCTCTAGAAAGAGTATCCTCTCATAGAGCGTCTATACTGTATTTTTCAAAAGAAACTTCATTAAAAAAAAAAAAAAGGTAGGACACCATTCTAAAAAACACCAGACACCAAAGAGGAAGTTTACTGGAAGTGCCAAGGTTCACCAAAGTGCTAAAGCTGCTGCTGATTCCTTTTCACAGCTCCAAGAATGTATCCCTCCCTCCCCCCAGAGGAACAATGGAGCCATTGTTGGCCTCACCACCTGTCGCCATGCAGTGGTATCGATAGCACCCTCGACTATCCCATGGAGCCTTGAACTTTAATACAGTAGAACTACCTCTCTGACAACACCTAGTTACATAGTGTCCTTTAAGGAGAGGTGTCCACTTACTGGAGAGTTGCTAAATAATAAAAATGATAATTTTACAAATGAAAACTGTCCTTTGTAAAGAGGTTTCCTCTAGCGCGAATGTCCTCTCATATATATATATATATCTGAAAAATTAATAGAAAAAACAAAAATTTCCCATGTTAAGCATATTTATGCAAGTTTGGCCTTAAATAACCATATCTTGGTTTCTCAAGAAGCCACTGGGACCAAAAATCATTTTGGTCAAAATGGTACAGCCTACTCCACGCTGACGAGCGCCAACAGCGCAAAAAGCGTTCGTGGATGGCTTTTCTTGATTTATCAAGAAATTGGGTTGGCCAAATATTAGGGAACAGGTTAAATCAATGTTTAGTTGATTTCTGTTTCACTAGATGGCGCTCTGGCATTTAAAAAGCACATATGCTCCTGATCAGGATATGCTTTGTTTATTTATAATATATATTTAAGTATTAAAAACATAATTGTTTCTGCCTACATGACCATTTTAGATGGTACAACGTCATCTTTTTTTTTTTCCCCATATTTTTATATAATATATATAATGAAAAAAGGCATCTCCTTATCGCACAACTGAAAGTTGCTGATGGCTTGCGCCATCTATCGGAATAAATATAAACTAAGTAAATTATTTAGAAATCAACGAGAATTGATTAAGGCACAATTTGTACCTTAATTGCAAAATGTTTCCTTTAATTTTTTTTTGCTTATCCCTAGTATACGTGGTACAGGCCATGATAATCATGGTGGGTAGTTAGCGACTGCTTTTTTACTGTAAGCGCACCACATGTCTACACATGTGAAAAGCAGTTCGACTTTGCACTTACAAATGTGCCAGAGCCCCGTTTGGTTACTTGCACTTGCTGGTGGGGTTGGACTTTTGCAAGAATCGGGGGGCCATTGGAACATTTTTTTAATTTTTTTTTTTAAACAGAAAAAACCTTTAATTTTTATAGACTTCAATGGACCTAAGAAGTTATTCTTCCATAAGAATTAATATTCAGTTTTTCTCATAAAATTATCTTCTTATCTTCTATCTTATTTACACACTTGATAACAGTAACTATTTAAAACATGCAGTGATATATTTTCTCATTCAGTACTTTTGTCTGAAGATGGTAACAACGCTGTTACTGAAACGTCACACACTATTTATTTATTTGGATTTGGTGTCTTATTACCTTGTGTTTATAATCTATAATCCATTATCATCTATCACCCAATCATGATGGTTGTCAAACAGACACCATCAAGGTTCACAACTTGATATCCTGATATGATTGAGTGGAGATAAGAAGAAGAAGAAGAGATCTACAATCCAAATTGTGCCATATCATAGAGTAGAACTACCTCTCTGTAAGAGATATGACAAGAAATTTTCTATTATGTTTAGCGTGAGGGAGGAAATAAAGAAACAGAGAATTGTTGCATCTGCTCAGCTGTGTGTGACAATATGTCATTAGAGGCAGAAATTACTCTGGAGCAGGGGTACTGGGAAATGGGTCTTTTTTCAAAACGGTCCAAATTAGTCTGGGCACAGTGCCAGAGGGGGGGAGGGGGGCTGGGGAACAAGAGCCTTCTTAGTTCCCATGGATATCATAGTTCCATATTTTGTGGAAAATTTGGCTCTTTTTTTTTTTCTATCCTTAAATTACCTTTACACACACACATAAAAGAGACTAGAGGAAAGATAGAAAGTACAGTAGGACTACCTCCCTGTAAAGGCCAACACCTAGTTACAGAACCAAAGTGTCCTTTAGGGAGAGGTGTCCTCTCACTGGAGAGTTGCTAAATACAGTAGAACTACCTCACTGTAAAGGCCAACACCTAGTTACAGAGCCAAAGTGTCCTTTAGGGAGAAGTGTCCTCTTACTGGAGAGTTGCTAAATACAGTAGAACTACCTCTCTGTAAAAGACAACACCTAGTTACAGAGCCAAAGTGTTCTTTAGGGAGAGGTGTCCTCTTACTGGAGAGTTACTTAATACAGTAGAACTACCTCTCTGTAAAGGACAACATCTAGTTACAGAGCCAAAGTGTCCTTTAGGGAGAGATGTCCTCTTACTGGAGCGTTGCTAAATACAGTAGAACTACCTCTCTGTAAAGGACAACACCTAGTTACAGAGTGTTCTTTAGGGAGAGGTGTCCTCTTACTGGAGAGTTGCTAAATACAGTAGAACTACCTCCCTGTAAAGGCCAACACCTAGTTACAGAGCCAAAGTGTCCTTTAGGGAGAGGTGTCCTCTCACTGGAGAGTTGCTAAATACAGTAGAACTACCTCGCTGTAAAGGCCAACACCTAGTTACAGAGCAAAAGTGTCCTTTAGGGAGAGGTGTCCTCTTACTGGAGAGTTGCTAAATACAGTAGAACTACCTCTCTGTAAAGGACAACACCTAGTTACAAAGTGTACTTTAGGGAGAGGTGTCCTCCTTACTGGAGAGTTGCTAAATACAGTAGAACTACCTCTCTGTAAAGGACAACACCTTGTTACAGAGCCAAAGTGTCCTTTAGGGAGAGGTGTCCTCTTACTGGAGAGTTGCTAAATACAGTAGAACTACCTTTCTGTAAAGGACAACACCTAGTTACAGAACTAAAGTGTAGTGCTCCCAGTCTTAATGACACAGGCAGACATATTCTACTTCACCCACACCATCAACAAGCTCTACAAACTTGATACCCTGATTAAGTGGAGATAAGAAAGAATAAGACCCACCATGATTATTAAGGCCTGTATTTTCATGCAAACAAGTCTTTTACAACAAAGTTCCACTGTGTACAATAGAAAGAAAGTCAACAATAAAATTTATGAATATAAATAACCCTAGAAACTTTAATGATGAGGAAAATCATCAGATAAACAACCACTTTTTATAAAATAAAATCAAAACTGTCTGAATATAATTCAATATCTCCAATGAGAGACTTCCTCTAAGAGAATCCATATTTCATTGGTAGATATATAGGTAGATAGGTATACAAGCTCACTAAACACCTGGGCTCAGCTGGCCATGCTGATAGTACCCTGTAAGGACTCCAGGGATACAGGATGAGCAGCGTTTGTACTCCATGTTAGGAGCGGCTGTACATGGTGTCTGTTCCCCATGTCAGAGGCAGCCATTTCTTTTGGAGCTAAGTCAGTGGCCTGCCACTGAGTAGTGCTCCCAGTCTTAATGACAAAGGGGATACAGGATGAGTTTGTATTCCATGTTAGGAGCGGCTGTACATGATGTCTGTTCCCCATGTCAGAGGCGGCCATTTATTTTGGAGCTAAGTCAGTGGCCTGCCACTGAGTAGTGCTCCCAGTCTTAATGACAAAGGCAGACACATTCTACCTCATCCAGTCATGATGCTTGTCAAACAGACACCATCAAGGGTCACAACTTTATACCCTAATATGATTGAGTGGAGATAAGAAAGAAGAAGCATAGGTAGATATCCCATGGGAAGTGTGTCAGTGATTGTTTCCGAGGATTCCACTCAATACTGACAACTAGGAGTAATCTGAACTCCAGTGGGAGCCAGACCAGCTGGCAACGGGATATCTCCAGCTCACCTCTAGCTACAGTTTCCTCCATGTGAGGACACTTCTGCCTAAAGGACACTTTGGCTCTATAACTAGGTGTTGTCCTTTGCAGAGAGGTAGTTCTACTGTATTTATCAACTCTCCAGTAAGAGGACACCTCTCCCTAAAGGACACTTTGGCTCTATAACTAGGTGTTGTCCTTTGCAGAGAGGTAGTTCTACTGTATTTATCAACTCTCCAGTAAGAGGACACCTCTCCCTAAAGACACTTTGGCTCTATAACTAGGTGTTGTCCTTTGCAGAGAGTTAGTTCTACTGTATTTATCAACTCTCCAGTAAGAGGACACCTCTCCCTAAAGGACACTTTGGCTCTATAACTAGGTGTTGTCCTTTGCAGAGAGGTAGTTCTACTGTATTTAGCAACTCTCCAGTAAGAGGACACCTCTCCCTAAAGGACACTTTGGCTCTATAACTAGGTGTTGTCCTTTGCAGAGAGGTAGTTCTACTGTATTTATCAACTCTCCAGTAAGAGGACACCTCTCCCTAAAGGACACTTTGGCTCTATAACTAGGTGTTGTCCTTTGCAGAGAGGTAGTTCTACTGTATTTAGCAACTCTCCAGTAAGAGGACATGTCTCCCTAAAGGAAACTTTGGCTCTGTAACTAGGTGTTGTCCTGATAAGGCAAAATTTGGATTATAGATTATAGCTACAAGGTAGTAAGACACCAAATCTCCAAATAAATAGTGTGTCACGTTTCGGTAACAACGCTGTTACTGAAACATCACACCCTATTTATTTATTTGGATTTGGTGTCTTATTACCTTGTGTTTATAATCTTTAATCCAAATTGTGGTTATATCATATTGTAAGGACATGCAGTAAACCATCTTCCAGTAATGTCAACACTACAGTCCTCTTTGTATTCTGAGCAGAAACACTTCTTGATCTCCTATTTTTGCCACCACAAAACCTGATGCCTCCCCCTAACACTAAAATAGAAATGTACAATTTGGCCTCACAAGTTACACTGGGGTTTAAAAATTGTTTTGGCAGAGGTGGAGAAGTGTTCTGGGGAACTGAGAATGTGGTCATAGCGTTCTAGTGGAAGTTAACTACATGTTGTTGTCGTGTCCAATGAACAGATGTCTCCATACATCTCTATCACAGCAGTCGCAAAGTTCTTGGGTGTGTAAAGCTGTTGTTCTGGGTCAATTTTCTGTTGTTGTCGTGTCCAATGAAGAACCTCAGATGTCTCCATACATCTCTATTACAGCAGTCACAATGTTCTTGTGTGTGTAAAGCTGCTGTTCTGTTTTCATGTCAATTTTCTGCAAGGTTGCGGCCATTGCAGGACATGAGAATATGTGGGTCACACCAAGACAGTTGTTACACGTCCTATAGGTTCATGTACCATCTGGATGTATTGTCATTCCTTTATAGTATTTCGTTCTGTCTTGTGATTGTTTTTTTAATTCTTCTCTCAGTGTTTATGTCACATATTTGACCTTTCCTTATCTTTTGTTGAATTATCTTGTATTTTGTTAAAGCATCAGCATCAAATACTTGAGATTTGTTCTTTCCTTTTGATCAACTTCTTGGCTTCCCTAGCCCTAGTTAACTGGCGTTCTCCTTAATTCCAAAATGGGCAGGAATCCATTGTATGATTCCAGTCCATTTATAACATCTCAACATGCTATAACGCCTCATTATAAAAATCTCTTCTATAAGAAAATACGACACAATCCAAATAAATAGTGTGTGACATTACGGTAAGAGCGTTGTTACCATCATCAAACAAAAGTACTGAATCAAGCAAAACATCACACATTATTTATTTTTTTAAATTTGGTGTCTTTTTACTTTCTGTTTATATTCTATAATCTAAATTGTGCCTTATTGGAACTACTTTAAATTTTGTCTATGAGTGTAAGTGTGAAAGTAGGGATTTGACAATCTGTATCACCAGTATCACATGTCTAAACTGGATGACACACACATACACAGAGGAAAGGATAGAAACCGATAAAAAAAAATAATAAAAAATTACTGAAATAGATGACTCAGTTGATTTATCATTAGAGATTACAGGATATTACAACAACAACAACAACAACAAGGTATAAAATAGAGAAAACAACCATTATTGAAACATGGTGATGAAATATGACTCTGAATAATTCACCTCAGCTTTAATTGGGAAAAGAAAAAAGTCATTGAGCAGATTTGTATGAACGGCGGTGTTGGCATAAATATAACCATTGCCCTTTGACTCCAATCTATGGAGTTTGGTCAGATACAGTAGAACAACCTTCTTGAGAGGAAATTCCCGCTAGAGGACACCTCTCTACAAAGGACAGTTTCCATCACCAATACAGTAGAACAACCTGCATGAGAGGACACTCCCGCTAGAGGACATCTCTCTACAAAGGACAGTTTCCATCACCAATACAGAAGAACAACCTCCATGAGAAGACACTCCCGCTAGAGGACACCTCTCTACAAAGGACAGTTTCCATCACCAATACAGTAGAACTACCTGCATGAGAGAACACTCCCGCTAGAGGACACCTCTCTACAAAGGACAGTTTCCATCACCAATACAGTAGAACTACCTGCATGAGAGGACACTCCCGCTAGAGGACATCTCTCTACAAAGGACAGTTTCCATCACCAATACAGTAGAACTACCTGCATGAGAGGACACTCCCGCTAGAGGACATCTCTCTACAAAGGACAGTTTGCATCACCAATACAGAAGAACAACCTCCATGAGAAGACACTCCCGCTAGAGGACACCTCTCTACAAAGGACAGTTTCCATCACCAATACAGTAGAACAACCTCCATGAGACGACATTCCCGCTAGACGAAACCTCTCTACAAAGGACAGTTTCCATCACCAATACAGTAGAACAACCTCCATGAGAAGACACTCCCGCTAGAGGACACCTCTCTACAAAGGACAGTTTCCATCACCAATACAGTAGAACAACCTCCATGAGAGGACACTCCCGCTAGAGGACACCTCTCTACAAAGGAAGACTTTAATCAACAAATTACCACTTCAACTAATTAACAACTCTCCAGTAATTGCTTTCTACCTCTGTAGATATGTGGTGCACTTACAGTAAAATCAGTCGTTAACTACACACCCACCATGATTAACATGACCTGTACCACATAAACTTGGCATATGTAATGCACACAACAAACCATTTTATCAACCTGGAGATTCCGAAGACTGACAAGATGTAGAGTTTTGACTGACCCACTTTGGTTTGTCATTTCAAGTTATCTCCCTCCCCCCCCCCCCCCCCCCCCCCCCTGTACAAAGAGATATGAGTTATCATTAATTTTTGCCAATATTTTACCAGGAAAAAAGAAAAGATAAAAATGATAAAAAGTTGGCCAAGGTGTTATTCAGTAAAAAAATCCAGTTTCTCCAAGGTCCCCGGCAAAATTTCCTCTTTCATCAAAGCCTTTTTATTCTTTTTTCTCTGATAACTGCAGAAGAATATTGTTCATATAACCCTTTTTTTTTTCAAGATATCTATTTTACAATCAGTTTCCTATGGTAGTTTATAAATTGTGACAATTTGATTTTCGGAAACTGTTTAAATCTATATTTTGGTGTGTGATTTTGTAATCTATAATATATAATAAGCAATTTTGGCGATTAAAACTGTCCTCTAGGGAGAGGTGTCCTCTCTTGGAGGTTGTTCTACTGTATTGGTAATCGAAATTGTCCTTTGTAGAGAGGTGTCCTCTAGCAGGAGTGTCCTCTCATGGAGGTTGTTCTACTGTATTGGTGATCGAAATTGTCCTTTGTAGAGAGGTGTCCTCTAGCAGGAGTGTCCTCTCATGGAGGTTGTTCTACTGTATTGGTGATCGAAATTGTCCTTTGTAGAGAGGTGTCCTCTAGCAGGATTGTCCTCTCATGGAGGTTGTTCTACTGTATTGGTGATCGAAATTGTCCTTTGTAGAGAGGTGTCCTCTAGCAGGAGTGTCCTCTCATGGAGGTTGTTCTACTGTATTGGTGATCGAAATTGTCCTTTGTAGAGAGGTGTCCTCTAGCAGGAGTGTCCTCTCATGGAGGTTGTTCAACTGTATTGGTGATGGAAACTGTCCTTTGTAGAGAGATGTCCTCTAGCAGGAGTGTCCTCTCATGGAGGTTGTTCTACTTTATTGGTGATGGAAACTGTCTTTGTAGAGAGATGTCCTCTAGCGAGAGTTTCCTCTCATGGAGGTAGTTCTACTGTAAAATCAGAAAAGTCTAATTGAGCATTAGATGCATGCAAATCTTAGAGGTGTATGGATAATTAAGCTGGCAAAATTGCTGGGACAGAGGCTGTATGGAAAAGAGGAAGACAAGAAGTTGCATAGGGGGTCGATGGAAAGATGATCTAAACCATTGGTTTTCAACCGCTACGAACCAGGATTGAATCCCGCATTGGGCACTTTTTTCCGATTAAAAAGAAATGCCCCAATGGCCCCCGATTCTTTTAATAAGTCCTACCATACCAGCGAGTGCAAGTAACCAAATGGGGCTCTGGCACATTTGTAAGTGCAAAAGTCGAACTGTTTTTCACATGTGTAGACATGTGGGGTACTTACAGTAAAAGCAGTCGCCTACTTCTACCCAGGATTATCATGGCCTGTACCATGTGTACTAGGGATAATAAAAAAAAGACAAGAAGCTACCATAACACTCACAATAAGCAGTTTCCATGAAGCCAGTAGCATTATTAAACTCCAGAACAATATGTAAAAATGTCTCACTAAGGGACACAATATGTTGTCAAGGAGATATTTGTAAACATGTCTTTCTTCCTAGAAAATACAGTAGAACAACCTCCATGATAGACAATCAATCTACAGGATATCTCTCTACAAAGGACACAGTTCCATCATCCAAATTTCAAATTTTTTACTATAGTCCAACTTCTTTTTTTTTTTAACATCCTACTGCAGGGATCGGTAAACTGCGGCTCGTGAGCCACATGCTATTCTTTGGATGTGAAGCTCTTTATATAGTTCCATACATAAGTATTATTTATGCTGTTTATTGTTGGTAATAAAAAATTCTGTGACTCTTTGAAAAACTTTCAAATTTTGTAAATTGAGTAATTTGTTACACTTTCGATTCAAAACGTTGCTGATCCCTGCCCTAAAAGATTAGTATTAAAGAACACTGACTGAAATAAGCAATGAGCTACTTGCTGCTATAATTCCAGACTTCGAACAGAATTAAACTCTTTATTGATTTCCAAACTTCGAATCTAAGTCAACGCTTGACGATGAGTGTATACACACTTGATTTTCTGGTCCCTCAGTCCCAAGCCTGGATAAAAAAAATGAGGAGGGGGAGCAGTAACAAGCTTGCTAAACAACCTGGGCTCAGCTGGCCATGCAGATAGTACCCTGTAAGGTCTCCTGGGATTCAGGATGTACTCCATGTTGGCTGTACATGGTGTCTGTTCCTCATGTCACCATTTCATATTGGAGCTAAGTCAGTGGCCTGCTACTGAGTAGTGCTCCCAGTCTTAATGACAAAGACATTCTACTTCACTACTTCACCCAGTCATGATAGTTGTCAAACAGACACCATCAACAAGCTCTACAAGCTAGATACCCTAATATGATTGAGTGGAGATAAGAATAAAGAAGAGACCCATCCCCAGCACAGACACCATCAACAAGCTCTACAGACTTGATACCCTGATATGATTGTTGAGATGAGATAAGAAAGAAGAAGAGACATCCCCAGCACAGACACAATCAACAAGCTCTACAGACTTGATACCCTGATATGATTGTTGAGTGGAGATGAGAAAGAAGAAGAGACTCATCCCCAGCACAGACACCATCAACAAGCTCTACAGACTTGATACCCTGATGTGATTGTTGAGTGGAGATAAGAAAGAAGAAGAGACCCATCCCCAGCACAGACACCATCAACAAGCTCTACAGACTTGATACCCTGATATGATTGTTAGGTGGAGATAAGAAAGAAGAAGAGACTCATCCCCAGCACAGACACCATCAACAAGCTCTACAGACTTGATACCCTGATATGATTGTTAGGTGGAGATAAGAAAGAAGAAGAGACACATCCCCAGCACAGACACCATCAACAAGGTCTACAAGCTTGGTACCCTGATATGATTGTTGAGTGGAGATAAGAAAGAAGAAGAGACTCATCCCCAGCACAGACACCATCAACAAGCTCTACAGACTTGATACCCTGATATGATTGTTGAGTGGAGATAAGAAAGAAGAAGAGACTCATCCCCAGCACAGACACCATCAACAAACTCTACAGACTTGATACCCTGATATGATTGTTAGGTGGAGATAAGAAAGAAGAAGAGACTCATCCCCAGCACAGACACCATCAACAAGCTCTACAGACTTGATACCCTGATATGATTGTTGAGTGGAGATAAGAAAGAAGACGATATAGCTATTGAAATAAAGACCTCTTTATTAAGGTCATTTCTTGTGCTATTAGGATTTCCAAAAAGAGGGAAGAATACTCTTCGAAGACCTTATTGAAAGGTTGGGGTTTTGACTGTTATTTAAAAGAAAACATCTTTGCATCTAATTTTGAATTCTGCAGAAACATTTCATGAAACTATTGTTCCTAAGGCTGGTGAAGGGCAGATGACATCCTCTGTCCTTGGGAATAATTCCAAGTCAGTAGATTAATATGTTCTCACATGTGTTGATGTGTAGCCGTAGGGTGGCCTGGAAGTGTGTATACACTTATGGACAAAACTTGGACTGTCTGAGGATGGTAACAACACTGTTACTGAAACGTCAAACACTATTTATTTATTTGGATTTGGTGTCTTATTACCTTGTGTTTATAATCTATAATCCAAATTGTACCTTATCATTCAGTACTTTTGTCTGAAGATGGTAACAACACTGTTACTGAAACGTCACACACTATTTATTTATTTGGATTTGGTGTCTTATTACCTTGTGTTTATAATCTATAATCCAAATTGTACCTTATCATTCAGTACTTTTGTCTGAAGATGGTAACAACACTGTTACTGAAACATCACACACTATTTATTTGGATTTGGTGTCTTATTACCTTGTGTTTATAATCTATAATCCAAATTGTACCTTATCATTCAGTACTTTTGTCTGAAGATGGTAACAACACTGTTACTGAAACGTCACACACTATTTATTTATTTGGATTTGATGTCTTATTACCTTGTGTTTATAATCTATAATCCAAATTGTACCTTATCATTCAGTACTTTTGTCTGAAGATGGTAACAACACTGTTACTGAAACATCACACACTATTTATTTGGAGATTTGGTGTCTTATTACCTTGTGTTTATAATCTATAATCCAAATTGTGCCTTATCATTCAGTACTTTTGTCTGAAGATGGTAACAACGCTGTTACTGAAACGTCACACACTATTTATTTATTTGGATTTGGTGTCTTATTACCTTGTGTTTATAATCTATAATCCAAATTGTACCTTATCATTCAGTACTTTTGTCTGAAGATGGTAACAACGCTGTTACTGAAACGTCACACACTATTTATGTATTTGGATTTGGTGTCTTATTACCTTGTGTTTATAATCTATAATCCAAATTGTCCCTTATCATTCAGTACTTTTGTCTGAAGATGGTAACAACACTGTTACTGAAACATCACACACTATTTATTTGGATTTGGTGTCTTATTACCTTGTGTTTATAATCTATAATCCAAATTGTCCCTTATCATTCAGTACTTTTGTCTGAAGATGGTAACAACACTGTTACTGAAACATCACACACTATTTATTTGGATTTGGTGTCTTATTACCTTGTGTTTATAATCTATAATCCAAATTGTCCCTTATCATTCTTACAATCTTGAAATCATAGAGTACCTACTCTCTCTAGAGAGAAAAAGAGAGAGAGAATTATATATTCCTTTATTTTTAATAAATTAATCTAAGAGATAAAATTTTGAATTTAATATTTATTGATTTTTTTTAATGGATAAATTTTTAATTCTCTCTTTATCTCTCCGAGTTATATTTAAAAAGAATCATTAATTTTATTATTTTTATAAATCAAATATATATTTTTTATATGAAATTATTTGTAAAAAAAAAAAAAATATTTTTTATATATTATTAATTATCATTATTTTAAAGTCTATTAAAAAAATTAATCATAGAGGTGTTATAATATATAGTATACATAAGGCTTATGAAATGTGTTTTATGATCAATCAAAATCATTTTAAATGCATTAATTGTTAAATGCAATAAATTTTAAAAATAAATATTTATAGCTTTATGAATGTTTGAAATCAAAATTGTTAATGATGTGTGTATGCACAAATTATATATTTCAAAAATGCATTTATTTTTGTCTCTAATATTAAATACTATATTTTTTTCCCAAAAGATTATTTTAATAATAAATAAAATTGAGGTCATGATTCTATAAATATATATTTTGTAAATAAGACTAATATATTTTTAAATGTCCATTAGGTTGAATAAATATATATCGGGCCAAAAGATTTGCACATTTATTCTAACTTTATTATTTCCGTTATAAATATCGTTTCTAAAAACAGCTGTTTATATCTAACGGTAATGTAAACACAAATTAAAACGATTTAGTGATACGTATTTAATAAATCTAATTCATATATTGTATTTTAGTACAGAAAAAAAATTAGCAGACAGACATTTTAATTTCAATCGATACGCTCGTCCAACTTTGGTTTATATATTAACTGTTTATCCGCTGCAACCATTTTTAAAGGGACGATATCTGTAAATAGGGTCGTTAAATGGCGTTTTGGTCTTTTTATGATAATTAAATGTCTATTATCATCATTTATTCGTAAAATATCTAACAATAGGAAGAATTTGATTGTATTTATTCATTTCTAAGGTAATTTAATGGGAATAAACGGGTAGTAGATTAACGGTAGGTAATGTTTTCAACATATCTCATTATAATGTAATTTTATCCAAATTTTAATAACTTAGGCATATTATTAGTAAGTATAATTGTTTAAAAATTACACTTACTTTCCTAATTCTTCTTTCAATTCATAATTGTCGCTAAATCTTGTACATGGCGTTGGTACAGCCATATTGATTAGTCTGGGATGAGGAGGAATGGATCTCAGTAATTCCGTTTATCTAACGAAGTATAGTATTCACAGCATTTTCTAAAAAATGAGGTGAAAATTGAAAACCTTGAAAAGCAAGTTAAAATTACAGTATATTTTTACAGAAAATAATTTAAATATGTACATTTAAATATAATTGCAAAATATATATGAAAATAAATAAAATTTTATTACTCGCATATAGTCACTTCATAGAGCATGTGTTTTTTTGTAATGTAATTTTATGCAAGAACTTTTTTTAAAATGGCTTTTAATTTATTTTATTGTGTGTGGTATTATTTTAAATAATTTTATGAAAACAAATACCCATAATTAATAGTTTCTAGTAATAAAAGCATTGATTAAATAAAGTTTTATTAATAATCATTTTTGCTCAATTATGAGAAATAATCGTGTGTATTAAAATGATTTTTTTTGTTTGGCATCTGTAAAATAATTAGAGGTATAAAAATGTAAATACACTCAAGACAAAATTTTCATTTTAAGACGAAGAAATATATCAAATAGGAATAAATATAATTATTGTGTTTTATAGTAGTGCTACTCCAGTGGACCATCTAAAAATGTCTAAATTGAAATGAAAAATGTCTAAATTAAAATTGAAAATGTCTAAATAAAAATGAAAGTGTCTAAATATAAATTAAAATTGTCTAATTAAAAGTTAAAAAGCTATAAATTAAAATAATAGTTTTAACTGATGGTGTTATATGGTACTAATGGTGTTTTACTGTGTACTTGTAAAGTTTTCTGTTTGAGACTAAATATATATATCCTATTAATCTGTGAATAAATATATATCATTATTATAAACAACAAGAATAAGATGTAGAATGTAAACAACGTGGTGATGTAAAAAGATCAGTATAAAGTTTAATAAACAATTTATACAAATCTCATTCTTAATTATAAAAAATATAAACACCAAATATTTTTGGTAAAACCAATTTTACCATCTGATTAACAGAGATTCATGCCACTATATATATTTACATATTTCTAAATTTTCAAATCACAATTTAAAAACTTATATTAAGCTCGTTTATTCTTTTTGATGAAAAAGAGGTGAAATACTGTTTTTCTACTCTGGGTATGATTTATGATGGGAAAATATTGTGATTTTTATTTGAAGATTTCTTGAAAAAAAGCCATGGTCCACCTGTGCTGTGTGAGCAGAAGAGCTTAAATTGACTGTTCCATTATATGTATGTTCCATATGTAAATACCTGTTTTTTCCTTTTTTCGCTCTCCACTTCTTCCATCCATATTGTCGCGGAGAAAAATAAAGCAAGGCCAAGTTTGGGGATAATTAATTTATTATAAGGGGTATTTATAGGGAGATGGATAAAGTACAACTTACCCCAAGTTAAAGTTAATCCTAATGAGGGACGTCAGCTCCCCCCGCCGGCCAGATTCCCCAGAACCCCTCACACCCTGTGTCCAGCGATGATTGACAGACGTCCCATGGGGCCTCTCGTGATTGGAGCCGCTTAGCTTCTTGACAATATTTCCAAATCATATTTTTATTTTTCATAGGATCATTCAAATAATAATCTGTATATATCTATCATGTGTATATAATCTTTCTCCATTTTTACCCCTTTGTATATTTCCCACTTTCATAGGTTTCTATGTCTTGTAACCCCAAGGGAATCTTTTGTAAGACCAGTGTGTCTTAATAAAGGTTTTTGTGTGTGTGTATTGTAATTTTTATATACTGTATATATCATCTTAAATGTAAAGAAATGTGTGTAGGCGAATTGCAAATTTTCTCTCTAAAGAAATAAATAAAAATAAACACTCATTTTTGTTTTTAAAATCCTTATCTTTGAATAAGGATTGTTTGGGAATGATTTAAGCAAATACAGAGGGTGTTCACACTTATGGGAAACGAGCGCCTGGTGTAAAAAAGGAACTATTATTTTATTTTAAAAAATCAACAACGTGGAATTCGAAAAGGCTTAAGCTAATTCTCAAACGCAATATATTTTTTTGTTATTTAAAAAATGCCTTTCAAATACAATAATTTCATAAGAGGTTATATTTTAGGACTTTCCAGAGCTAATCTTACCTATTTGGACATAATTAAAATATGCAAACAAGATGATATCAACATTTATAAAAAAGGTATTTATAATATTATTCACGACAAAAATATCAAGTTTTTATTCAAAGCACCTACGGAGAAATGGACAAAAGATTATCACCCTATATCTGTGAGAACTCCTGTAACAGTCAAAAAAGTGAAAATATATATTACAAAAGAAAATCCTACGCCACAAAGAGATATAGCCAAATTAATAGGAACATCAGTGTCAACAATAAATAAAATAATTAATAAAGATTTAGGCCTAAAAGCTGCAAAAAAAAAACATGTGGTTCACAAATTGTTTCAGACCCATATTCGTCAGCGATACACTATCAGCAGATATTTTTATGAAAATATCTTGGCTGCTGATAGATGGAAATTTATTGTTACATATGACGAAGTATGGGTATATTTAACCGATTGTGACAGAAAAAGAGCTATATACTATCAAAAAAGGGTGGAAAAATCTAAACTAATTTGGTTGAAGGAATGTGCCGAAAGTTACCCCAAAGGATTTATGGTGGCATGCGGTATATCATATGAAGGAAAATTAAAAATAAGAAAAGTTGAAAGAAATGCCAAAATAAACTCGGAGTACTATCAAAATAACATTTTAGAACCTATATTTTTAAATGATATTCCCTCTATCTATGGAAAACAGAGCAACAAAGTCTGGTTTCACCATGATAACGCTACAAGTCATACCTCATCTTCAACCCAAGCTTATTTGAAAGATCTAAGGCAAAGAACAGGAATCACAACTGTTGGGTCACATTTCACCAAACAGACCCAACAAAGATGTAAACATTCTTTTACATCCTATGTACATACACGCAGTGTCTCGCCGAAAGTGTTTGGTGTACAGATGGATGTCCCACGGCAATGGCCGACGGTGGTTCAAAGACCAAGCTGGGGGGGGGGGGGGGGGGGGGGGGGGGGGAGACGCAGCCCTGGACGTGAATACTAAGATATATCAAGGGAGGCACAGCCCTGGACGCGATTCCAAGATCTACTGGAGGAGGATGATATCGGCCCCTGATTAAGTAGTAAGAAGCCCGACGAAAACAGAAGCAGGAGTCCAACCACAACATAAGCAGAAAGCTGACGGACAGTGGAGAAGCCACCTCAACAAGAAGAAACGGACATCCAGCATGCGCTTTTGTAAAACCTCCCTTTTAATTCTTGTATATATATGACCTGTGACATGACATTTTGATAGATGGGGACCATTTATTAATATTCTTGGGATTTCTTAAAGAAGAAATTAGCATATAAGTCTCTCAGAGGGGTAGCATCCTAAAATTGGATTTTAATTCCATTGTTAATTTAAATTTATCTCTCAATAAGACAGATAAATTCTGAATTTTGGTTAATATTTAGTTTAAATTGATCTTTCATAAGCCGAGTAAGAATATTTCTAATTCATAATTTTCTTTAAAAAATAAAAATTTAATAAAATACTATTTTCTCTCAATAAGACAGATAAATTCTGAATTTTGGTTAATATTTATTTTAAATTGATCTTTCATAAGCCGTGTAAGAATATTTCTAATTCATAATTTTCCTTAAAAATAAAAATTTAATAAAATAATATTTTCTCTCAATAAGACAGATAAATTCTGAATTTTGGTTAATATTTATGTTAAATTGATCTTTCATAAGCCGAGTAAGAATATTTCTAATTCATAATTTTTTCTAATAAAATATTATTTTTATTCCTTAAATTTTAACTATAATAATATTATTTTTTCTATTTAATATTTCGAGAATTTAGTATATTCAAGATTTATTATTCTGTGGGAGTTTGGGGATTGAGGGCGCTGGAGAAAAGGGATAGGGGGCTATAATTTTGGGGGGCTGGACCAAGGGGCGGTCAGTATTGACGAGGCTTTCGAGAGGGGCACATGAAAATTTCTCATCGGGGGAGAGGTACGTAGTCGAGATGTTTAGGTAAGTTTTTAATCTAGATTTTGTTGAAAAGGTCTATTCAGAAACATGACGAAGTCATGATAGGTACAAAGGATTTCTTTTTTGCCTAACCAAGACGTCTTGTCATTCATGGCGAGTTTATATTGAGAGAGGGACTTATCCATGCTTTAATAGGTAAATTATATCTTGCTCAAGCAAGATCACCTTTGAAATGAGGCGTTGTAGATTTATATGATGTTAAATAAAAACCATAGCAATACAAGATTTAGATAAGCCATATAATTTCAATTATGTCCTTTTGTATTTAGGAATTTAGGGTATTAAACCTGTTAAGAATATTGGATTTTCTATGTTTTTACTTAATTATGTCATGTCATAGTAAATACAATTTGTTTATATTTTTTTGCAAAAATCCCTTTCTTTGTCGAATAAAGTTGATGCGGTAAATTATATAATGTGTACTAATGTCCATAACAAACCACATATCACACATAAACCTTGGTGCGTATGTTATAGATATTGAGTGTATTATAAGAAGTTTATTGCCCTACCATAAACTGTGAATATGTATACACCTGGATTTGTTTATGAGTTAGATGAGATCAAGATATAGATGTCTTTATAATCGATGCTCAATTACAAGACACATGTAAATTCGAGTGTATACAATATTTACCGTATATGATGTAATGTAAGAGCGTATCTTACGTCCCAAAATTTATCTTGGAACAAACTACATATTTTGATTATTAATATGGATCTTTGTGTTCGTCGTACTATATCGAGTGTATATCTGAGTGTAAATTTGGTTATTACACATGTTGATGTAAACATTTGGCGAGTGTTACATTTGCATGTCTAAGTCAAAGGATGGAATTTAGTCATCTAGATGTAGGAGTGAGTCTTACATTGGTGCTCAACTATAGGTTACATGTAAATCCGGGCGTGTACTATATTCATCGTATGTATATATATATATATATATAGATACATATTTCCAAATGTAATGTAAGAGGAATCCTACACAACTATTCCAAAGAACAGAACCCCTGTAAAATCTTCTGATTTAGCCCCGATGGATTTTTGCATTTTTGGATGCCTTAAAAGAGCACTTGGAAAGAGACACCCTAGGACAATTGAAGGTCTCTGGAAAGTGGTAAAGGAAGAATGGGATCTTTTGAGTATGACTATGATCAGAAAGTGTCTGCTATCGTGAAAAATCAGGTGCCGTTCTGTAAATAAACAAAAAGGCTTTCAAATAAAACATTTGAAAAAATTCAAATATGGTGTTAATTTTTAATATTTTATAATAAAACTTGTTTCCTATAAGTGTGAACACCCTCTGTAATTTGGTATTTCATGGTATATATTTTATTTAATAACAAAATATACATACACTCAAAATGAAAAACGCATTTTAAAAGAAATATTTGAATTATTTTACAAATACTCTTTATTTCAACAACACGGCTAAGTTATATACATTCAAAGGGAAATTTACATAATAGTTTATACATTCAATAGAAAATCTACATTCCTAGTCATATATTCAAAAAGATATTTACATACTATATGTTACGACTTTTAACATACCCCCACCTTTCTTTTTTGTAAAACAAGAAAGAAACAATAAACTGTGCTCTATTGCTGATAATACCCTCTACCTCACATAAAGTAGTTTCAAGCCGTACATAATTCAATTCACCAAATCCGAGCATTTAAGTAATTCGTTTGTTTCCGAGAAATTTGTCCCGTTATCCAGAGATATATTTTTTGATGAAGCCTGTCTAAAAATATTGTTCGCCATTTTAGCCTTGGTTCTTTGAATTAATTCCTTCAATCAAAATTTTCCCCAAATATCTCATAAATGAATTCAGTACGTATTTTATAAGCAGAGTTAAATTCTCGCATTTCATTATGGGTCCAAATTAGCTGAGAACCATTCTCGTAAAAAACATTCGGAATTGGACTATCATTCTTTACGAGTCGAGATATCTCAAAATCTTCCAACTTGGCAATGCAGTTGTTGGTTGGGATTTCATAATTCTCTCCCTCAATGTCGTAGTTCAAAACCTTTTGAGAAGTTGGCCGTATCAAGATATCTCTGGGACTTATATCATTGTGAACCAACCCGAGGTTTTGCTCAGCATGACCCACCGAAATACAAATCTGACAAAGAATGCACATTAATCGTTCTGGCAAAAGTTTTCCATTTTCTAATATTTTCCCTAGAGATTTCCCTCCATATTCAGACCGAAAAACTACAAAATAATATAAATTCACATCATTCAAATCCAAATTATGATCCCTTTCGCTATCCTCCCTAATATTTGAAAAATATTTAGACTCCAAATCACGAACAATCCAAAAATCTTCAGGATAACAAAGATTGGCTTGAGCACTACCCTGTAAGGTTCCCAAAACATCAAAAATATTTATTTCCCTTTTAATCGCTCCAGGAGAAATACAAGACCAACTTTCTCCATGATCAATATTAGGGTTCCTATATTCAGAAATCTGTTAAATTATATAAACAGGAGATCCGCCATTATCCGTAACATCCCTCAAAAACATTTTTGGCCATGTGCCTTTTCCAACAGTAACTAACTTTCTACCCCAGAAGAGCTCATCAAATCTCATT
Organism: Cordylochernes scorpioides; assembly: GCA_030710605.1. Lineage (NCBI taxonomy): Eukaryota > Metazoa > Arthropoda > Arachnida > Pseudoscorpiones > Chernetidae > Cordylochernes > Cordylochernes scorpioides. The sequence goes on along the minus strand of CP092870.1, from coordinate 62,630,367 downwards.
ATGCTTCTGCTTTCAGATTTTGAAAGAATTTCACCAAGTAGCCGTCCACTTGAGATTCTCGACACTGCCATTCAATTTATCTCTCTATCCAGTTTGTCCTGAGCCACCATCTTGTCCTCTCTCTCAAAGGAGGCTGTCCAGCTCTATCAGGTCTTCCCGCCACCTATTACTCGGGAGACAGCTCTTCTCTGTAGACACCTTTGTCCTTCCTTTAGACACTTTTAATTTTATCTACAGCTCCTAGTAACCTTTGTATATTATCCTTTGGTCAATACTCAATTCTTCCAATGGTTCCAGATCTACATCAGGTATATTGGCAATGATTCTGTTCGCTCCAACTACTTGAACAGTAACCTCCACATCAATCTTCCGACAGATTCCAAAATTGACCACCTTCAGATTTTGAAACGACTTCACCCACTTTGACATTTCTATCCAATAGTCGTAGTTTCCTCTCGTATATAATTTCTTCTCTACCATCAGGATACCATGCCACACGTATATCGCCTTCTTTCGCATGGGATGACATAGAATCGTCCGAATTGGATTCATTCTTCCCGCTTCCAATTAACTGTTCCGAAATCAAGCCTTCCCAGCTCTGTCACTGACAGACTATACACCACGGCCTCAACATCCAGGTCCATGGATTTCATCCTTGACTTCTTGTTTTGGGAGGAAGTGGCAGAGGCCCTCTTGGAATCAGCGTTGGAAGCATCGAAAACAGGACGAAGAGGCGTCGTCTTACCTCTGTAGACATCTTCGTCTTTTCTTCCGGACACCTGTGTCTTCCCTGTAGACACCTTTGACTTTTTCTTCCGGACTCTGAGGCACGGGGCACTCAACCAAAAACGTCACTACCACCATTTTCCGCCCAAAACCATCAGTTGTCCATTTTTTTCTCCCAAAGAAATCTGAGGTAGTCCCAATCATTTTCCTTGATGGCTATCAACCGGAAATACCTTCTCATGTCGGCCAAAATTCCGAACTTATCCCCCCGATATTTTATCCTCATTTCCGGGATTCTCCTCAGTAGAATGGGTCTCCTCTTCAAATTTCGCCTCAAGGATAGTCCGTTGCATCCTCGACAGGAAGCGTCGTCAAACACTGGTCGTATAGGCGTCGTTTTGGACTCACTCTTTAACAAAAGGTGACGGGGCAAATAGTGTCCTTTTACTTCAGGTGGATTTTCATCAACTCCCCCGATGAACCCTTCCTTCAACCAATCCTTTGCATCAATAATCCCTTCTTCCATCTTTGATTCAGTACCTTGTTCTGCATCTAGGTTTTCTTCCTCCACCTTTGAATCAGTACCCTGTTCTACATCTAGCTTTTCTTCCACCTTTAAATCAGTACCCTGTTCTGCATCTAGCTTCTCTTCCACCTTTGAATCAGTACCCTGTTCTACATCTAACCTTTCTTTTGCCACCCTTGAATCAGTACCCTGTTCTACATCTAACCTTTCTTTTGCCACCCTTGAATCAGTACCCTGTTCTACATCTAACCTTTCTTTTGTCACCCTTGAATCAGTACCCTGTTCTACATCTAGCTTTTCTTCCACCTTTAAATCAGTACCCTGTTCTGTATCTAGCTTCTCTTCCACCTTTAAATCAGTACCCTGTTCTGCATCTAGCTTCTCTTCCACCTTTGAATCAGTACCCTGTTCTGCATCTAGCTTCTCTTCCACCTTTGAATCAGTACCCTGTTCTACATCTAACCTTTCTTTTGCCACCCTTGAATCAGTACCCTGTTCTACATTTAACTTTTCTTCTGCCACCTTTGAATCAGTACCCTGTTCTACATTTAACTTTTCTTCTGCCACCTTTGAATCAGTACCCTGTTCTACATTTAACTTTTCTTTTGTCACCCTTGAATCAGTACCCTGTTCTACATCTAGCTTTTCTTCCACCTTTAAATCAGTACCCTGTTCTGCATCTAGTTTTTCTTCCACCTTTAAATCAGTACCCTGTTCTGCATCTAGCTTTTCTTCTGCCACCCTTGAATCCTTTACTCCGCCTTTGAGCTCAGCCTCAGAATCCTTTTTTCCGTCGCCTTCATCTCCTGCTTTTTGACCTTCAGATTCCTTTACACTTCATCTCCGTCTTTAGAATTCACTTTATCAGAATCCTTTATTCCGTCGCCCTTAGGCTGATCTTCAGAATCTTTCATTCCTTCGTCCTTAGGCTTCGTTTCAGAATCCTTTACGCCTTCGCCCTTAGGCTCCGCTTCAGAATTCTTCACTTCCTCACTCTTAGGCTCTGCTTCCGAATCCCTTATTCTATCGCCTTTGGACTCAGCTTCAGAATCTTCCTTATTCTTTAAATCTACATCTTCATATTTTCCATTAGCATTAATTTTATCAAATTGCCCCCACCTTGAGAGCCAATCCCCTGGGTTGCCCTTAAATTTTTGTAGATCTCCCTTATTCTTTAAACCTGCATCTCTATTTCCACCAACAGTAGAAAGAACATCCTTCCCCCGCTCACGCAAAGCCCTAACTCTTCGGTCCATAATAAATTTCTCCCAGATGTATTTTTCACATTCCTGAAATTCCCTAGAGACTTCTTCGTCAGTAGTCTCATCTTTGGCTAATAGGACTGACTGGCATAGCACGTTTAGATTCACAAGTTCTCCATAGAGAACCTCTATCCTATCGAATTTTGCATCCACCCTTATACTATCAATTGAAGGCTCTTTCAGTTCGATATCCAAATCATTAATTAATCTTGTGAAGTGACCTCTCGCCGCCCTACGACGTCTTTTGTTCACCTCCTCCATTTTAGCCTCGCTAGTTTTAGTTTTGTCTTCCCAGATTTACCTTAGCTTCTTTGGCTTCTTTTCCCTTGAGCTTCTTTAGCCTCTTTTTCCCTGAGCTTCTTTAGCTTCTTTTCACTTGAGCTTCTTTAGCTTCTTTTCCCTTGAGCTTCTTTAGCTTCTTTTCCCCTGAGCTTCCTTAGCTTCTGTTCCCTTGAGCTTCTTTAGCTTCTGTTCCCCTGAGCTTCTTCAGCTTCTGTTCCCTTGAGCTTCTTCAGCTTCTGTTCCCTTGAGCTTCTTTAGCCTCTTTTTCCCTGAGCTTCTTTAGCTTCTTTTCCCTTGAGCTTCTTTAGCTTCTTTTCCCTTGAGCTTCTTTAGCTTCTTTTCCCCTGAGCTTCTTTAGCTTCTTTTCCCCTGAGCTTCCTTAGCTTCTGTTCCCCTGAGCTTCTTCAGCTTCTGTTCCCTTGAGCTTCTTCAGCTTCTGTTCCCCTGAGCTTCTTCAGCTTCTGTTCCCTTGAGCTTCTTCAGCTTCTGTTCCCTTGAGATTCTTCAGCTTCTGTTACCCTGAGCTTCTTCAGCTTCTGTTCCCCTGAGCTTCTTTAACTTCTGTTCCCCTGAGCTTCTACAGCTTCTGTTCCCCTGAGCTTCTTTAGCCTCTTTTCCCCTGAGCTTCTTCAGCTTCTGTTCCCTTGAGCTTCTTCGGCTTCTGTTCCCCTAAGCTTCTTCGGCTTCTGTTCCCTTGAGCTTCTTTAGCTTCTGTTCCCCTGAGCTTCTTCAGTTTCTGTTATCAGGAGCTTCCTCAACTTCTGTTATCTGGAGCTTCCTCAACTTCTGTTCCCTTGAGCTTCTTCTGTTCCCTTGAGCTTCTGAGCTTCTTCAAATTCTATTCCCTTGAGCTTTTGAGCTTCTTCAACTTCTATTCCCTTGAGCTTTCGAGCTTCTTCAACTTCTGTTCCCTTGAGCTTCTTCTGTTTCTTTGAGTTTCTGAGCTTCTTCAACTTCTATTCCCTTGAGCTTTCGAGCTTCTTCAACTTCTGTACCCTTGAGCTTCTTCTGTTCCCTTGAGCTTCTGAGCTTCTTCAACTTCTATTCCCTTGAGCTTTCGAGCTTCTTCAACTTCTGTTCCCTTGAGCTTCTTCAACTTCTGTTCCCTTGAGCTTCTTCAACTTCTGTCCAGCCCAAGCAGCCCGCCCGGGGACGCCACTAAATGTTGAGGTATGGCAGGTCAAACCAAAGAAACCTCCTCTCAACAAGTAAGACCTTTACCCAAAGTCTTGACTGTATTTGGACTGCCTCGGGTGATCAAGAATAATGAAGACAAAACCCAGCGGCTACACCCCGTAAAGCTCTCGCTCTACTAAAAGAAAACTCTTTATTTCAACAACACGGCTAAGTTATATACATTCAAAGGGAAATTTACATAATAGTTTATACATTCAATAGAAAATCTACATTCCTAGTCATATATTCAAAAAGATATTTACATACTATATGTTACGATTTTAACAGTATATCACAGTTATTTAGATTGAGCCTTGATATTGGTGTCTGTTAAAAATATTATTAGAATAATATATTAAAAACTATATAAATAAACATGAAAAAACAATAGAAAAAAAAAAAGATAAGTGGGTCAGGTGTTGATATTAAAAATAAAGAAGGCATCTCCTGACCACGAGCACATGTGCTTTTTAGATGGCAGAGCGCCATCTAGTGGAGCAAAAATAAACTAAACGTTTATTTAGCTTGCTCCGTGATATTTGGCCAACCCAATTTCTTGATAAATCAAGAAAAGCCATCCACGAACGCGTTTCGCGCTGTTGGCGCTCGTCAGCGTGGAGAAGGCTGTAACCACTGCGACCAAAAAAAAAATATATTTTTTGCGTCTTTACGCAAATTTGGCCTTAAATACCCATTTCTTGATTTTTCGGGAAGCCATTAGGACCAAAAATCTTTTTTGGTCGCAGTGGTTACAGCCTTCTCCACGCTGACGAGCGCCAACAGCGCGAAACGCGTTCGTGGATGGCTTTTCTTGATTTATCAAGAAATTGGGTTGGCCAAATATCACGGAGCAAGCTAAATAAACGTTTAGTTTATTTTTGCTCCACTAGATGGCGCTCTGCCATCTAAAAAGCACATGTGCTCGTGGTCAGGAGATTCCTTCTTTATTTTTAATAAATAAACATAATTCCAGTTATTTGACGAGGGACCACTTTTCGGAATTACCTTCTTTGTAAAAATTTCAAAATTGCCTTCCCAGATATAATCAACTTTCAAAGAGCCCAACTTTTGGATAGGCTAGAGAAATTTGACATAAACTGTTCCTGGAACCTCGCCAATTACCTGACTGTTTAGCAAACTAATGTAAAGTTCTAGTCACAGTCTGAGCATGTTATAGAGCTTATCCAGTTGATTTAGAAGTTTCATGATAACAGAAATGTTGGGTCCATTTTGGACTCGGACCCAGCAATGAACATTATTAGAGTGTGGATCTTAGGAAACAAGGTTCTTGGCAGGATGTTGGATGTGCAGGATACCCTTTTATCGGATCCTGCAGACCACTATGTCACATTATGCTGATTTATTCTTGTTGGATCGCTTTTGAAGACAACTCTCAGATTTATAAAATTAATTTATTGAACATTAAACATTTTTTTAAACATTAATTATCTCGTATTTAAGGCAACAAAAGATTCATATAATTTTTATACATTTTCTAACCAGATTCAACTTGTGCAAAACAGATGACAAAGCAAAAAATAAACAAATTAATAATAGAGGGTAAGTTCCTATTTTTCACAAGCTTTCATACTCAAAGAATATTCAACTTCTTGCTTCAATTCTGTGGCCTGAAGGAGTGTGCCGAGAACCTTGTTTCCTAATATCTCCATACTCTTATAATGTTCATTGCTGGGTCTGAGTCCAAAATGGACCCAACAGATATAGGAGGGAGACCAACAATGTAGGATTACCAAGCTGAGCTGGACTGTAGTAAATCTGTTCACATTATATACCTCAGAAAAGCTAGGTTGCTGAATAAATAACTAATAGTAATAGCCATGTTTTAAACGATCTTCTCATAGTATGATATACTGTATTTCATACATAAATTTCAAGAATACCAGTTTATACAACACACATTTTCCTTTCCTTTCCTTTATATATATAAAAATGAAATCCAAAATAGATGTTTGTTATCGCGTTGCGCAAATTCTACAGAATAAATCTTTGTGAAATTTCGCATGTAGGTAGCTGAAGATTTCGTTTAACATATAGGCTATTCAAAAAACTAAAAAAGTTAATGTGCTTTTTTTAAAAATAAAAAACCAAAAAGCGCTAGTTCCAGCCTTTTACCGCTTGGGCGCAGCACTGGTCGCGACGATAAATGAATTTGATTGGTTAATAATTAACACGTGGTTTGTTTACACGATGAATGTTAGTTTGTTCACACGATTAATGTTTTTAAAAGGTAAGATTATCCAATCGCCGTGAAACTTTAGGAAGTTATTTACTATACTACTGGGAAGATTTCTGGTTTGAATTTGATTTGAAATAAATATTCTTTGCAATTTTATTTGCAATTTTTCTACTTTCACTCGCAAGCAGCGCCTCTAGCGGTGTCTGGTGAAATTATATTTAAAAATTGTAACAATGCTTAAAATGTTTTCCAAGTATAATAAATTTAATTTGAGAATTTAGGAATATAATATTCCAATGACGTAAAAATACTTGGCATTCCAATATTAATATATATTTAAATAAAAAATTGTAACGTTTTTGTGTTAAATATTAAATGTAATGTTAAAATATATTTTTACATTGTTAATTTAATTTGTTGTTGTTTTATAAAAATGATGATGCAACTTTAATTGTTGTTGTGAAAATATCTTTATTTACGGAGCTGCTAACCATAATAAAAGATTTTTGAGCCCCTAATTGTTGTTGTTGTTTATTATCGTTTGTTTATATAAAAAACTAGCGGATGTACCCGGCTTCGCCCGAGGTTTTACCCGAGTAAAGGTTTGTCTAACGAACATTTGTTAAAACAATTCTCTATAAACTTATATATAAAAAAAGATATATTTTGATAATTTGAAACTCGTAAATTTGAATCTCTCGATAAAGTGAACATTTTTTCCCGGTCCCTGTGTGCCGTGTCATTCTGAATTTTGTCTTTCCTAATTTTCTACATTAGAAAATCATAGTTTTATCTAGTGAACATTTTTTCCCGGTCCCTTGAAAAATACTCGATAAGTTGAATAAAATCAATATTAATTGGTTCCCTCGGTAATTGGAAGTTAAAGGAATAGTATCTTCGCCTTGGAATTGTATCATTATTCTTGTCTCAAATAAATTGCCGTGTCATCCTGAGATAATCTTACTTTTGATAAATAATATTTAAGATAACAAACTTAGTGATAAGAAAACTTGTTAACATAGTCACACTGGGGGCGCTGCTTGCGAGTTAAATCTACAAATCTGCAAATAACTCTAAGGATATTCAAGATATTCATGAAATTATTTTTCAAAAACCTTCCCGGCGATATACCTAATAATATCCCAAAATTTCACGGTGATTGGATGTATGGTTTTTGAATCTATAGAGTACAGACAGACAGACAGACAGACATTCAATTTTATATATATAGAGATTACATTGTATGTGATGATGATAACAAAAATGAATTTTTAAATTAATATATATAATTCATTGAGGAAAAAGAAATAATAATTATCAAATTCACAAAAGTGACAATATCTTATTTAAAATATAATAAATGTTTTAAAAAATTATGTGTTTTTTTTCAAAAATATATTTAAACGCATATAACAATATTTATATTTATATACGTTTATAAATCAATATATAGGTGGATTGGATGTTTTATAGAATCGTTTTAACAAATGTTCGATAGGCAAACTTTTACTCGGATAAAAACTGTGCGAAGCCGGGTACATTCGTTAAATACAGTTATTTACAAATCTTCGTTTGTGGCAAGATACTATTCCTTCAACTTCAAATTACCGAGTGGACCAATTAATACTGATTTTTTTCAACTTATCGAGTATTTTTCAAGGGACCGGGAAAAAATTATCGAGAGTGTAGACAAGTATAGATTCAGTAGGGATTGGATGTTTGCTGGAATCGTTTTAACAAATGTTTGTTAAGCAAACTTTTACTCGGGTAAAAATCGGGCGACGCCGGGAACATATATATATATATATGTGTTTGTCGGCTATGCACGCCCTCAATATGTAACTAATCTCGCTGAAATTTGAACAGGACAGAGAGTTAAATCTGGAAGAGTTTTTTGGTCGCACTTTAACCAAGAAAAATTATATTTAACCAAGTACTGAGCAACAATATTTTTTTAGTCAGAAATGATGATGACAATATTGCCGTATCATGCTTGATTGCATTAAAAAAATCTTTTGGAGAATATTCACTAAAGCAGACCACGGGCGAAGCCAGATAATGATTAATAGTAGGCAGGAACAAAATTCTACCAGCGAAACATTCACTCGAGCAGAAGACACACGAAGCCAGGTCATCTCTATATATAAAATATCATTTCTCGGCCTTTTGGCTAAGATCATGTAGTATATCTCTAGATATTTTTATTTATGTATATCTTTTTTAAAATCTATTCAGTAGAGAGTGGATATGTTTGCTCGAAAAATAAATTTCATATCTATATTAATAAAATGCAAATATCATAAGTGTACATCACTAAAAACTTTCGTTACAATGCATCAATTTCAACCAAATTTTCAACATTTATGTAAAACGAGATGGAGCAGGTTTTGCTTAACATCAAAATATTTTCCCCTAACATTAACATGCGTAACTTCGCTGTTATCGATTAAATACAAAAAAAAAAAATCAACAGAGTTAATTTTATTTATATATAAATACAAAATTAAATTTCAACAGAGTTAATTTTTTTACATACTAGCTAATAATCTCAATCTAAAAAAATATTCAAAACAAGCAATTTTAAGATAACACCATATGTAAAACAGTCGGCCAAGAAAACAAATAACGTGTAATATATATATAATATAATATATATAATAAAATCTTAAATATTATTTATCAAAAGTAAGATTATCTCAGGATGACACGGCAATTTATTTGAGACAAGAATAATGATACAATTCCAAGGCGAAGATACTATTCCTTTAACTTCCAATTACCGAGGGAACCAATTAATATTGATTTTATTCAACTTATCGAGTATTTTTTCAAGGGACCGGAAAAAAATGTTCACTAGATAAAACGATGATTTTGTAATGTAGAAAATTAGGAAAGACAAAATTCAGGATGACACGGCACACAGGGACCGGGAAAAAATGTTCACTTTATCGAGAGATTCAAATTTACAAGTTTCAAATTATCAAAATATATCTTCTTTTTTAAATAAGTTTATAGAGAATTGTTTTAACAAATGTTCGTTAGACAAACCTTTACTCGGGTAAAAACCCGGGCGAAGCCGGGCACATCCGCTAGTCTTCTATATAAATGGAAATTTCATAAGTGGTGTTCGCTAAAAACTTTCGTTACAATGCATCAATTTCGACCAAATTTTCAACATTTATGTAAAACGAGATGGAGCAGGTTTTTCTTAACATCAAAATATTTTTCCTAACTTTAAAATACATAACTTTGCTGTTATCGATAAAATACAAAAAAATTCAACAGAGTTAATTTTATTTATATATAAATACAAAAAAAAAAATCAGCAATTCATTCAACTCAATCTAAAAAAATATTCAAAACAAGCAATTTTAAGATAATACCATATGTAAAACAGTCGGCCAAAAAAACAACAACGATATTACATCTTTCTCACATATTCACACACAATCTTGATTAATAATTAAAACTAATCTTTAGCATTGTTTATTACACTTCATAATATATAATATTCGTTAGGCAAACTTTCACTCGGATAAAACCCAGGCGAAGCCGGGTACACATCCGCTAGTATTATATAAATATATGACGTAACGAATATAATTATCATTATTATCATAATATTCTGTGTGTTCCCGAATATTATTATCAATAATATTCGCTAGGCAAACTTTCACTCGGATAAAACCCGGGCGAAGCCGGCTACACATCCGCTAGTATATTATATTTTTTGAAAATAGAGCAATCCATAAATGATTCTTTCATTAAAAAGACATATATTGGATCAAAATATTATTTTACCAATATTTCAGTTGGCTGAACGCCAACCTTTATCAACCGTTATGTGGCGCTGAGTTTGTTGTTGACACACATTAAATATTGTTCGTGTTCGTTTTAAAAAACAAAAAAAGGGTGATCGATTGAAAGGAAAAACAATGGGGGAAATAAATGCACATAAAACACAGTATAACAAAAGATTTTATTTAAAAATTAAAACAAAAAGGGGCTAAAACTATTACACTTATATATAAAGAATTATGGTTTATTTAAAGATTAAAACAGGGCTAAAAACTATTATACTTATATATGTAAAGAATTATGCATAAAAACAAGATAAAAATAGGTTAAGCAAAAAATTAAAGTAAAATTAAAGTAGTCTTAGGGAAGGGAGATAAAAACAAATGTCAGAGGGGGGTGTCGAGCGTTGTACAGTACCTCGGGTGTCAACGCCGTCGCTGGTTTGACTTGGTTTCCACTTTGTCGCGCGTTGTGCGATGTCCAAGACGTTCTTTCCGTCCAAGACGTTCTTTCCGTCCACGAGACGCTGCTCGTGGGATACTCCAAGACGTTCTCTCCGTCCACGAGACGCTGCTCGTGGGATACTCCAAGACGTTCTCTCCGTCCACGAGACGCTGCTCGTGGGATACTCCTAGACGTTCTCTCCGTCCACGAGACGCTGCTCGTGGGATACTCCTAGACGTTCTCTCCGTCCACGAGACGCTGCTCGTGGGATACTCCAAGACGCGTCTGCCCCGCCTGGTCCGCTGATTCCAACCAACTCAGAGAAAAAAAAAGAGACGCCACATGGCGGGCTGTCCCGGGACTTGCAGAACAAAAAAAACCAAATTCCAGACATCCACTTGACTTTTCTCCCCGGGCCATCTGCTGACCTTTGTCCTGGGGCTCGCAGCTGGGAGTTTCCCCGACCATGTCGATATCTTGCTTGTCTCCCTTCACCTAAGTTTTTCATTCTACGTACAAAGTAAAAGAACGGTAAAATAGTTTTAACATTCTCCCACAAAATTTTGCTCTGAAAGAAGTCAAAATTAAATATAAGACAAAAGAGCATATATATACACAATACACACAAGAGTAGATATGCCTATTACATTACATAAAATACACATAAAAGAATACACATATTACACTTTTTTTTTTTTTTTTGCAGGTACTTTCACTAGTCCTTCGAGTCATACCTCGCAGGCTTTCTGATTACCCTACCATATCTATTTCTAGAGTCCCTGGATTCAATATTGGGCCTATTTCCTAAAAATGCTTCAGATTGGGGTTCGGTATTTGAATTGTCCTTTTGAATCGTCTCAACATTCGAGGATATTTCAAGAGGGTGTAAGCGTTGTAGAGCCCTGATCAAGGTTCCTGTGGATGTTTTAACATGGGCCACTCTCACTATTCCATCTTTACCTGGTATGAGATTTACTATTCGCCCTTTAGGCCAAAACATTCTTTTAAGATTTTCTTGCCCGATCAGTACAACGTCTCCTACTTTCAACTGTCTTCTATCAATATTTTCGGATTTCTGAATCAGCGCGCCTAAATATTCCTTTAAGAATCTCTGCTTTAATTCTCTCTTCAGTTGACCTAACTCTCTGTATCTAGTGTGCAACATTTCTGGCTTTAAATTTTCAAATTCAGGAAAGCTAGACTCTGGACCATTTTGTAAAAACTCATTAGGAGTTAACGGTTTTAGATCATTGTCGTCTTCAGAGACATAAGTGAGGGGTCGATTATTAATGATAGATTCGATTTCACAAAGGGCAGTCTGCAGTTGTACATATTTCAGCTTCCTGTGACCTAGCATCTTTATCAACATTTCCTTAATTGTCCTAACCATTCTTTCCCAAAATCCTCCCCACCAAGGAGCAGAAGGAGGGATAAAAATCCATTGTATCCTTTTAATTGAGGTTTCCCTTTCAATTCTAGTCCAATCCAATCTCTTGAATATTCTATTAAGTTTTGCGAAATTGGTGCCATTGTCGCTATATATTTTCTCGGGGCGCCCTCTCCGACAAATAAACCTATGGATGGCCATCATGAAGACTCCTGTCTCTAAACTTTTCACCAACTCCAGATGAATAGCACGATAGACGGCGCAAGTAAAGGCGGCTACCCACACTTTCCCACCTTCTTTCAAATGAAGAGGGCCTAATAAATCAACTCCTGTAATTTGGAAGGGTTTGCCCAGTCCAATTCTGTTTTCTGGCAAAGCTGCCATTGGTCTTTGCAGAGACTTTTCTTTAAGTCTCTTGCAAGCAATGCACTTACTGATAATTTTCTTTATCGTTTTCCTTCCCCTGATTATCCAAAATTTCTCTCTCAGCTTTGATAAAATGAATTGCACCCCTACATGTCCATTCTTCAGGTGCACTTCCCATATAAGTTGCTCTACGAAGGGATGGTCGCCTGGTAGAATGATAGGAGTTTTAAATTCTTCTGGGACCTGTCCATGTAAAAGTTTGCTTTCTACACACCAAAGTCCGTCAGTGTTTTTTAATATTTTAAAACTCTTGGTTGCATTCGATTTCTCTATGGAGACTTTCTCCTGAATCATTCGGATAAGCTTTTTTTCTGCCAAGTCTAATTCTGAAACTTTCAAAGGTCCTGTTTCAGTTGACTGTTTTTTAAGTTTCCCTAAAAATCTTAAAACATAGGACATTACCCTGATGTTGAGAGAGTAATTAGACCTCCTTGTCAGTATCCAGTCTTTATAATCGATGTTCAAATTAATGTTGGTTTTCATAATGTTTTCTTCAACCTTTATTTCTTTTGGATTTATCGAGAACTCTGAATTGGGCCAGAATTCTTTAGGTTTTTTCAACCATTCGGGGCCCTCCCACCATCTGCTTTGCACAAACTGGCTTGGAGGGCAACCTCGAGACAGAAGATCGGCCGGGTTCAACTGACTAGGAACGAACCTCCAATCGTTCAAATTGGTAGTGGCCTGTATTTCTCTGACTCGGTTTCTCACGAAAACTCTCCACTCAATTTCTTTCTTTATCCAACTTAGCGCGGTAGTAGAGTCAGACCAAAGAGTTGTTTCACATTTTCTCTTCAAGGCAGCTTGGATTGCATTGGCTAGTCTAGCTCCTAGTACCATGGCCATTAATTCCAAGCGAGGGATCGTAATACTCTTCATAGGAGCTAATCTGACTTTGCTCCAAATCAAAGTTAGAGTATTTTCTCGTCCCGTTTCGCTCCTTAAATAGGCTACAGCTCCATAGCCTATTTGACTAGCGTCACAAAAGATATGAACTTCTGTAGGGAAAATGAGATCATTCCACATATATCTCGGTATCTTTATTAACTCTATTAATTTTATTTGATCCAACCAGGTTCGAAATTCCTGGGCCATACTTTCGGGTAGAGGTGTATCCCAACCTAGTTTCAGTCCCCATGATCGCTGCAGTAACAACTTTGGTGGCAAGAATACTGGAGCGCAAAATCCAAGTGGATCAAATATCCGCTGAACCATGGACAGTACCAACCTTTTCGTTAATTTGGGTTGAAGACTCAAATTGTCAGGGAGTTCGCATTTTAATGAATCTTCCATTTTATTCCAAACAACACCCAATATTTTTGTACAAGTCCCCTTTTCAGGGTTTTCCTCCAGAGAATATTCCCACTCTCGTAAGTCCATTTTAGCCCTGTCCATAATTTCAATTGCGGCCTTTTGAAATTCCTGCACTTCCTGCTTTGTTTCCAGCGAGGTAATACAATTGTCCATGTAGAAGGATTGAGCTAAAATCTTTGCCCATTGAACAAGTGGGCCTCTTATTGATTGAAGATGGTATTCTATTACGGCGTTCAGCACAAAAGGACTGCAGTTTAAGCCAAATACAAGTCTCTTATGCCTGTAAGCTATTAGTTCTCTATTGCTCTCCTTTTCCCACCAAAGGAATCTAAGATAGTTCCGTTCAGATTCTTCAATCGCCACCATCTGGAATGCTTTTCTTATATCTGCCGTGACTCCAAATTTATTTTCCCGAAATCTTATCATCACTTCAGGGATTCTTTCCAATAAATTAGGTCCCTTTTCTAAACATTGATTCAAAGATAGTCCATTATGGCCTAGACAAGAAGCATCGAAAACCGGACGTATGGGCGTCGTTTTAGATTCCATCTTGTACACAGGGCGGTGAGGTAAATAATAGCCTCTTCTCTCGAGAGGATTTTCCTCGACTCTTTCAATGAGTCCTTCAGTCAGCCAGTCTCTAAAGATCTGACTATATTCGGTCAACTTATTCTGTGAGGTCATTTTCTTAGTGCTTATATCTAACCTTTTTATCGCTATGTCAAGATTGCTGGGGATTGACTCCTTTTCTACCTTCCAAGGTAGACCTACAGAATATCTCTGATCACTTTGTCTTTGAATTTTTGTTATAAACTTTTCTTTTATTTCCTGATATCTGGTCTCTTTGGAGCAAGTTTCAACAGGATCCCTAATGCCTAGTACTTCTAGATCCCACAAATCCTTTAAATCGCATCGCGTTGTTAGCAGATTCAAAGTCTGCTGCACATTGTCATTGCTATCAATAATTGGCGAATTGCCCATTAGTGTCCAACCTAATTTCGTTTCCACCGCAGTTAAATCTGCTTCAACTTGAACTATTTTTCCTGTCAAAATCATACCTAGATAGTTAGCGCCAATCAATATGTCAATCTCTTGTCCTTTAAAATTGTCCTGAGACAATATTATGCCCTTAATCTTCAATTTTTCTAACCAGTCTCCTTTTGGCAAAGGTGGTATGGCGTCGCAAATTTTACGTTGATCCAGCGCCTCAATGTGGATCACATCTCTTTTATTACCTAAATTCTCCAATTCTAACATAAATTTACCGTGCTTTTCTTCACCAATCTTATTACCTCCAAAAAGACTTTTAGCTATAGTTATTTCGCCTTTTCTTTCTATTCCTATACCCCAGACTAACGACTGTTTGATATACGAAAACTGACTTCCACTGTCGAGGAGAATTCTAACCCTTCTAGAGGCATTTGGGCCTCTTAACAGTGCTACCGTGGTCATCAGCAAGACCTGACCTGTGCAGGCTTGACTAGAAAGCGATGCAATGGGTTCAGTTGCATTTTCCTTTAGATTTTCTCTTCCCGGTTTCGTTAACCGGTTAGAAGAATTTCCTTCACATAAAACTTCCAAGTGGTTTCTCCCACAGTTTTTGCACTCCAATTGTTCTCGGCACTGACTCTGTATGTGTCCCTTTCTTAAGCATTTGAAACATAGATGGGCACTACGTATTTTATCATTTCTCTCTCCCGGAGACATTTTCATTATGGAGCGGCATTGATGACTCGCATGATTTGTTCTTTCACAAAAGAAGCATTTTATATTAGTTCGCCCTCCGAACAGACTAGACACAGTGGCGGGTCTGAAATTGCTCCTAGTTCTGGTCCCATCATTGTAAGACCTTTTATAGGGTTCCTCTTGCTTAAAGCCTTTTTCCACAAATTTCAGCCGTTGAGCACTCCTTACTTCGGCTTTTAGAAAGTCCAATAATAACCTGAGCCTTTCTTGAGCTCCTCCAACCCCTTTATCTGCCTCTTCCCGTTTTGCTAACTCCATACCATAACCCGAAGAAGGATGCCTGTGCCATATTTTCAAAATATCCGAAGGTAATGAAGACTCGACAAGAGGGTATAGAAAAATACCCGACAACTGGGGATCAATGCCCAATGTCTCTAACGACCGGAGGTGACTGCTCAGTTCGTCGTACAGACTGCTTAAATTTCTATTTTCTTTCTTTACATTAGATATAACCGAATTCAATAGACGTCTGACATACAGTTCTGTCAGTATATTCGGGTCACCGAATCGCTCCTGTAGGGCTTGTACTGCCAAAACATAGTTGGCGCCTGTAACGGGATAGCTTGCTACAACACGATAGGCTTCTGAATTTGGTACAATTGCTTGACGCAAATATAAAAACCGGTCGCTATCGGATAAATTCTTATTTTCGTGAATTTTCGAAAACTGCGCCCACCAAGGCAACCAACCTTCCAGAGAGCCGTCATAGCTTTTTAGGGCTAACTCTGGTAATTTCACATTTATTACAGTGTCCTCGCTAGCAATCGGGATTGTTTCTTCTTTATCGGGATTCCGTAGTACACTGACTTTCTGTTGAATATCAAACTTTTCCATTTCATATTTATCGCATTCTTGCCATTCCTTATCAATACTTTCCTCTGTAATCCCTTCTTTCACTACCAATAAAGCCTGATATTTTTCGTTTAGATCTACAAGTTTCGTGTAATAAGACTCTAGTCTATTAAACTTAGAATAAATATCATTCTTATCAATTTGAGACTTTTCAAATTCCCCATTTATTTCATTAATAATTCTAGTGAAAGTACCTCTTATGGCTTTTCTGCGCTTTTTAATTGCATCCATTTCCTCCATATTTCCTTTAAATCGATCACGTCCGGCTCACCAAAATGTTCGTGTTCGTTTTAAAAAACAAAAAAAGGGTGATCGATTGAAAGGAAAAACAATGGGGGAAATAAATGCACATAAAACACAGTATAACAAAAGATTTTATTTAAAAATTAAAACAAAAAGGGGCTAAAACTATTACACTTATATATAAAGAATTATGGTTTATTTAAAGATTAAAACAGGGCTAAAAACTATTATACTTATATATGTAAAGAATTATGCATAAAAACAAGATAAAAATAGGTTAAGCAAAAAATTAAAGTAAAATTAAAGTAGTCTTAGGGAAGGGAGATAAAAACAAATGTCAGAGGGGGGTGTCGAGCGTTGTACAGTACCTCGGGTGTCAACGCCGTCGCTGGTTTGACTTGGTTTCCACTTTGTCGCGCGTTGTGCGATGTCCAAGACGTTCTTTCCGTCCAAGACGTTCTTTCCGTCCACGAGACGCTGCTCGTGGGATACTCCAAGACGTTCTCTCCGTCCACGAGACGCTGCTCGTGGGATACTCCAAGACGTTCTCTCCGTCCACGAGACGCTGCTCGTGGGATACTCCTAGACGTTCTCTCCGTCCACGAGACGCTGCTCGTGGGATACTCCTAGACGTTCTCTCCGTCCACGAGACGCTGCTCGTGGGATACTCCAAGACGCGTCTGCCCCGCCTGGTCCGCTGATTCCAACCAACTCAGAGAAAAAAAAGAGACGCCACATGGCGGGCTGTCCCGGGACTTGCAGAACAAAAAAACCAAATTCCAGACATCCACTTGACTTTTCTCCCCGGGCCATCTGCTGACCTTTGTCCTGGGGCTCGCAGCTGGGAGTTTCCCCGACCATGTCGATATCTTGCTTGTCTCCCTTCACCTAAGTTTTTCATTCTACGTACAAAGTAAAAGAACGGTAAAATAGTTTTAACAAATATGTTATAACACCTTGATAAAGGTTGGCGTTCAGCCAACTGAAATATTGGTAAAATAAATGATATTTTGATCCAATATATGCATTTTTATCTAAATATATTATATTATTTTTTGAAAATATTTAAAATTAATTTTTTTAGAAATATTAAATTTAAAGAAATAATTAACTGACAAACTAACTTACACATGAAGACATTTTTGTAAGCATAAATACTACCATCTTCTTTGAAATAATAAACACAATAATATTTTATTTTAAATCAATGAATAATATTAATATTTTGTGTTGGTTTGATAAAGCGAAGCGTAATATACAAAAGATGAATCTAAAATATTGAGAAAATTGTTTTAATGAAGCGAATATATAAAAAATAATTTATTGACGTTATGTGGCGCTGAGTTTGTTGTTGACACACATTAATATGTTATAATACCTTGATAAAGGTTGGCGTTCAGTCAACTGAAATATTGGTTAAATAAATGATATTTTGATCCAATATATACCTTTTTATTTAAATAAAAATTAATGTTAATACTTTTCCAAATACTTCATTTTTCACCAATACTTATTTTCCATTTTTTTTCTGAAAAGCATTTACTTTAAGGGGGATAGAAAAAAGTTCCATGGTAATAGAGAAGATAAATTGGTGACTTATGCATACCTCTGTTGAATCCTGTATAGGGTCAGTGACCCTAAATTTTATTTATGCTTATGAGGTGATACAGCAACGTCTTTACAATAAGAGAGGAGACAAAATGAATCAAATCTAGAAAAAAGAAGTGAGGACTTCTCGGTCATTAAAGTCTGAGAGGTAAGGCCAGTGACCCTAAATAAAGGCTTTTTTGTTGTTGTTGTTGTTGTTGATAAATTGGTGAATGAGGATGAGAGCTTTTAGAATGGAATTTCTGGTCAAAAATATTATATTAAGACATGTATGTGTGCTACATATTGTTATGGAGAAGTAACCATTCATTTTTTCCAATAAACTAGGCCCTAAAATTTGAGCAGCAAATTCACAAAAACATTTAATAATATTGTTGATTAAATATATCTCTTTTGAATTATATATAAATATTCATGATGAATTGGACATCTATTTATAAATCTTCTCTGATAGCTTGTCATCCATTTTACAATATTTTTATATAGTGAAAAAAAAAAACGCGTTACTAAATTTATATTTGATTATTATTATTAATTAGGTATGGGTGAAGCGTGTTTTTTTTATAATGGCGAATTAGAGCTAGAAAAGTTTATTAATGATGAACCAAGACCCCCCCACAACATTTTATATAATTACTAGCCGAATGACCCGGGCAACGCCCGGGTTTTACCCGATTAAATGCTTTTATTCAAATACTATTCGTTACAATTATAAATTGGCGCCGTGGATTGTTGGGAATCTCTTATGGTTCAGACAATGAAACAACAAATAACAAGTTTACTTACAGCTGAAGTGGTTTTAAAGAATTAGGCGATTTTACCTTTTATGAAAGTATTTTAAATTTATTATTTTCAAAGAGAGATAGAAAAGAACATTTAACAATTTACATTACAATTACTAATTTTGTAAACAAAACCAACACTCCTTTGTTCTAGTTTTTATATTACAGTGTTGTCAGTCTAAAAGTATTTCAAGATCATTGATTTACTATTCTTCTTTTTTTCCAACATTCCCTCTTAAATCAGTGATCTTATCACATTCAACAGTTTCTTCACTTGACTTATGTTTTAAATGGTTGTCATAAGAAGGGATTTGAATTTGTCAAACTTTAGTCTGGCTAGAGGTTTTGTTAGGATGTCTGCAATTTGGTGTTCTGTTGGACAATATATCAGGTTAAACCTTTGAGCTTGATCTTTCACAAAATGATATTTGACATCAATATGTTTAGTTTTAGTGGTGAATTGGCCTGATTTTATAATTTTTATAGTGCTTTGGTTATCAACATAGAGATTTATATCAAAATTATCTGGAATTAATTCTTCTAATAGGGATCTTATGTATGACACTTCTTTGCATGCATCTGCTGCAACAATGAACTCTGCTTCAGTGCTGGAAAGGGAAATTACAGGTTGCTTTCTGGAGCACCAACTTATAGGACCTCCACATAAGTAAACTACATATCCTGTGGTACTTTTTCTAGTTTTAATATCTCCAGCAAAGTCAGAATCACAATACACATTTAATTCAAATGGCATCTCTCCATCATATGATATGCCTAAATTGGTGGTGTGATTTAAATATCTTAGGGTTCTTTTGATGTTTATAATATCTTGAGTTGTAGGATCATGCATTGACCTGCTTTCAAAATTTGTTGCAAAGGTCATGTCTGGTCTAGTTTTGTTTGTCAAATATAAAAGGCTTCCAATTGCTTGTCTGTAGGGAAATTTGTTATCATTTGATATTTCTAAGTTTTTGTCTACTTCTTTTGCTACATCTGTAATGGGAGTGGGTACTGGTTTTGAGTTTTGCATATTATATCTTTCAAGAACTGATTTTGCATAATTTTCTTGTGAAAGTAAAATTTTATTTTTTCCCTCAAAACACAAATTTATTCCCAAAAAAGTTCTTGGATCATTGTTTATTTTAACTTCAAACTCTTGGGATAGTTTTTCTAAAATATTATTTAATTCTTCTTCATTATCTCCCATTAAGATACCATCATCTACATATATTGCAAGGTACATATTTCCTTTGTTAGTTTTAAAAAGACATGTCTCTGATTTTAGTTGTATGAAATCTTGGGATTTGAGAAAGGTTTTTGATCTTTCATTCCATTTTAATGGGGCTTGCTTTAAACCATACAATGCCTTTCTTAACCTACATATATTCCCTTTATAACCTTCTGGCAATTGAACATATATTTCTTCATCCAAAAACCCATATAGAAAAGCTGTTTTTATGTCAAATGTTTTAAAAACAAACCTTCTCTTAGCCATTAGAGCAAAGTATATCCTTAAAGAGACAGTGCTTATAACTGGACTGAAAGTCTCATCATAATCAATGCCTGCTTCTTGTTCAAAGCCTCTTACAACTAGTCTTGCTTTGTAGCGACCATCTTCTTTCACTTTAAAGAGCCATTTAGAGGTCAGAATCTTCTTGTTTGACGCTTCATTTTCTTTTACTATTTCCCAAACTTCATTTTTGGCAAGAGACTCTTTTTCTTCTTTTATTGCCTTTTTCCATTTTTCTTGATTTGGACCAGATATAGCTTCAGAGTAAGTTAGAAGAGCTGATTCTGTTGTTCCATCCTGCTCTAAATAGAAGTCTTCATATCTTGATGGTGTTTGTAAACTACTTCTTGGTCTAAGATTATATTTTGAAGTACTTGGTTTTGTAGGGATATCTTCTTTGTCTTCAGAGACTTCTGGTAGACTCGGTTCTTCATTTAATTCTAGTTGGTCTTCAGATTCTTCTTCTGGTTCGACAATAGGTATTTTTTCTTCTTTATTTATACATCCTTTATCTAAAAAAATTACATCTCTAGCTGTAAAGATTCGTTTGCTTTGTTCATCCCAAAGGCGATAACCATTTGGTGCATAACCTATAAAGGTATATTTTTTACTTCTGTCTTCCAATTTCTTTATGTGTTTTAGGGTTTTGACATAAGCTTCAAAACCAAAAAGTTGTAAGTTTGACAAATTTGGTCTTTTGTTGAACCAAAGTTCTGCAGGGGTTTTCTCTAATTCTTGAGTGGGGCTTCGGTTCAGCAAATAGGCTGAAACCCTTACATAGTCTCCCCACATGTATTTTTCTACACCAGAATCAATCAAAAGAGTTCTAGTTTTCTCCATCAGGGTTCTATTTAATCTTTCGTCTTTGTCGTTCAGCTGAGGTGAGTGAGGTATGGTGAGATCCATAATGATTCCTTTAGCTTTGCACCAGGATTTTATATCTTCATTTACATATTCTCCGCCATTGTCACATCTTAGTTTTGAAACTTTTAGATTCATTTGGATTTCTGCTTCGATAATAAATTCTTTTGGATATCCTTTTACTTCATATTTATTTTGTAACAAATACACATGACAAAAATGTGTTTAGTCATCAAGAAATGTTAGAAAATAGTTTTTGTTGTCATGGGTAGTGGGATCTAAAGGTCCACATACATCTGTATGGATTATTTCTAAAGGCCTTTTTTATTTTGTTCTAATGGAATGGCTTTCTTACCTGTTTAGCTTTAATGCATGTTTCACAAATTTCATCTTGACTTATTTTTCTATGTTTATTCCATTAACCATAGATTTTAATTGTTTTAAGCTTGAAAAACTTATGTGACCCATTTTTCTGTGCTATTTGAGCATTTCTTCATTTTGGGTAGCTGTTAGGTGAGATTCTTTAATTTCGAGATTTTCTGTTTGTATATTTATTGTATAGAGTCCATTTTCCCGTTTTTCTCCTTCTAAAACTTTTATTCCATTTTTTACGACAAATACCTTTTCATCTTCAAAGACGACTTTGCCTTTATTTCTGGTAATGGCACTTACCGATAGTAAATTATTTGTCAAGTTTGGTACAAACATCACCTCCTTGAGATCACATTTTTTCCCTTGAATTTTTCCGACTGATTTTGCTATTAGAGTTTCTTCCTTTTTTGCTATTGATATTTTTGAGTTGCAATCTACTTCATCTAGTAAAAACTTTTTACTATTTATCATATGGCTTGCTGAGCCACTGTCTACAATGAATTCTAGCAATTCCTCATTTTTACATTTTAAAGTCTCTCCTGCAAAAAAGGACAATTTTTCTTCATTTTTGTTTCTGAAAAAGCAATCCTTTTCTTTATGATTTGTCTTTTTACAAATTCGGCAAGGAATATTTTCCTGGAATTTATTTTGAGATTTCTTAAAGAAGCATTGGTCTTGAGTATGATTTGTCATTTTACAGATGGTACACCATTTTTTATTTAGTCTACAATATTTTGCTAAGTGCCCGCTCTTTTTGCAGTTAAAGCACTGCTTTGCTTTAGTAGCACTCATGGCTATTTCCTCTTCAGGCTTTACTTTTTGTTTAGTTTCTTCAAGTGATAGTCTTGATATTAAGTTTTTTAACGTTTTCTCACTTTTTGGTGTCGAGTCCCATGCTGTGCTGAAGTAATTAAAGTAGTCTGGCAAAATGCTCAATATTTTAGAAATTACAAAGCTTTCCTCAATTTCTTGTTTTACATTATTTAGTTTGAATACTAAATTTTGCATTCTGCTTATATTTGTTGCCATATCTGTATTTTTGTCAAATTTGAATCCATGAAATTCTTGTAGTAATTTGCATTTTAATTGCTCATCTTCTCTTTGATAAATGGCTACTAGTTTTTCATACATTTCTTTTGAAGTTTTGCAATTTAGAATATGTGTTAAAACATTCTTTTCAATGGTTAACATTATGTATTTTTGTGCTTTGGCGTCTTTTAGGCTCCATTTATCTTTTCCAGTTTCATCTTTCAAGTCTTCAAACAACGATTTTCCATTTACAATATCTAGAAGGCCATTTGCTTTGAAAATAATTGTTATCTGAAAATTCCATAGATCAAAATTTTCAGGACTTTTAAGCCTCACAATATTTGCGATATCTTCGCTGACAGCCATTTTGGTTTTTATTTATATTATATATATATATTTTACCGCGATTCAAAAAGAACCACGCTCTGCTACCATGTTGGGAATCTCTTATGGTTCAGACAATGAAACAACAAATAACAAGTTTACTTACAGCTGAAGTGGTTTTAAAGAATTAGGCGATTTTACCTTTTATGAAAGTATTTTAAATTTATTATTTTCAAAGAGAGATAGAAAAGAACATTTAACAATTTACATTACAATTACTAATTTTGTAAACAAAACCAACACTCCTTTGTTCTAGTTTTTATATTACAGTGTTGTCAGTCTAAAAGTATTTCAAGATCATTGATCTACTATTCTTCTTTTTTTCCAACATGGATGTCATTCTTGTGAAACGTCCCGCTCCAAACTTTGTGTCTGAGAAGCGATATTTTTAAAAAGAGATGATCTGGCTTTGTGTCTTTTGCTCGAATGAATGTTTTTCTGTTAGAATTTTGTTCCTGCATACTAAAAATGAACTGGCTTCACCCGTGGTCTCTGCTTTTGGAATTTTTCCGGATATAATTTTGTATCTGATAATCAAATATGATACAGCAATATTGTCATAATCATTTTCTGACTAAAAAAAAAAAAACAACTATTTTTGCCCAGAACCTGTCAATTTCACTTTTTCTTGGCTAAAAATGCGACAAATATCTCTTCCAGATTTTTCTCTATGTCCTATTAAAACACGTTTTACCTGTACATTAGGTCAGCTGATATTACCTCCTATCTTCACCGCTAGAGGCGCTGCTTGCGAGCGAAAGAGCAAATTTGCAACTCAAATTTGCAAATAACTCGAAGAATATTCGGGATAGAGACCTGAAATATTCAATATAAGTTTTCCAGAATCTACTATACCTACTGCTAAAATATCAGTCATATTAGCGACGTATTTTACGTATATTACGTAAAAGCATCCATTCACAAAAGCAAACGATGACAGAATTGATGACTCTGATACTTGTATATTTTAATAATAACTAGCCGAATGACCCGGGAAACGCCCGGGTTTTACCCGATTAAATGTTTTTATTCAAATACTATTCGTTACAATTATAAATTGGCACCGTGGATGTCACTTTTGTGAAACGTCCCGCTCCAAACTTTGTGTGTTTTTATAATATAAAAATAAAAATGTAAATTTTCACAACGATATTTGAAAATTATATTATTTTGATTTTCAAATACTATTCGTTACAATTATAAATTGGCGCCGTGGATGTCACTCTTGTGAGACGTCCCGCTCCAAACTTTGTGTCTGAGAAGCGATATTTCTATAGAAAGATGATCTGGCTTTTGTTTTCTGCTCGAATGAATGTTTTTCTGTTAAAATTTTGTTCCTGCGTACAAAAAAAAAAAAAAGAACTGGTTTCACCCGTGATCTCTGCTTTTTGGATTTTTTCCCGATATAATTTTGTATCTGATAATCAAACATAATACAGCAATATTGTTATAATCATTTTCTCACTAAAAACAACTTTTAATGCCCAGAACCTGTCAATTTCAATTTTTCTTGCCTAAAAATGCGAAAAATATCTCTTCCAGATTTTTCTCTATGTCCTGTTAAAACACGTTTTACCTGTACATTAGGTAAGCTGATATTACTTCCCATCTTCACCGCTAGAGGCGCTGCTTGCGAGCGAAACGGCAAATTTGCAACGCAATTTGCAAATAACTCGAAGAATATTCGGGATAGAGACCTGAAATTTTCACTATAAGTTTTTCCAGATTCTAATATATATACTGTTAAAATTTCAGTCAGATTAGTTACGTATTGTGGACGTGTATAGCCGACATAGAAACACACATACATACACTGACTTTTATATATATAGGGATATAAATGAGTTTTAAAAATTGTAAAAGAAAAAAATGCATCGGCCGGGAATCGAACTCGGGCCGCCCGCGTGGCAGGCGAGCATTCTACCACTGAACCACCGATGCTTATAAAAATGGCCATATTTGGGTATTTATTCCATTCACAAAAGCAAACGGTGACAGAATTATTGATTGATTGTTGATCGATGACGACTCTGATACTTGTATATTTTAATGGGAAGGTCTGAAGAAATATTTTCAAATATAAACTAACTTCAATATATATCCTGTGTCAAAACACCAAACACTACATTATATAAATGATAAAGTACAATTTGGATTGTAGATTATAAACACAAGGTAATAAGACACCAAATAAATAGTGTGTTAACACTACACATACAACACACTATTTATTTATTTGGATTTGGTCTTATTACCTTGTGTTTACTGCATTATATATATATTTTAAGATGGTATAGGATTCCTCAAGGTTCAATATTATCTTATATATGTTATGTAAAAATATTATTTTCTTTCAAATATATTTCATTGATTAAATTACAGTTAAATCGACCACCAGAGGTCGCTGTTTTCACTATATAAACTCTATTGTTGTTGTTTCCTGATGGCCGGCTCAAACCTTCTGTACATTATGTAAATAAGTTTTTCATTTTTACGCCTTAAGCCAGGCAGTACTTTTTCAAATTATGTTTATATATTTTTAATCAGCTTAATTGAGGCAATAATGATCTGAAGTATTTTTTAGTATTATTGCCACGACTGTCACATGCTTCATGGAATCCGGGATCAAGCAAATGATCAATAAATCTATTTAAAATCCTGCAAAATCATCAGAATCTCATTTTATTTATAACATATACTAGCGGATGTGTACCCGGCTTCGCCCGGGTTTTATCCGAGTGAAAGTTTGCCTAACGAATATTATATATTATGAAGTATAATAAACAATGTTAAAGATTAGTTTTAATTATTAATCAAGATTGTGTGTGAATATGTGAGAAAGATGTAATATCGTTGTTGTTTTCTTGGCCGATTGTTTTACATATGGTGTTATCTTAAAATTGTTTGTTTTGAATATTTTTTTAGATTGAGTTGAATGAATTTCTGATTTTTTTTTGTATTTATATATAAATAAAATTAACTCTGTTTATTTTTTTTTGTATTTAATCGATAACAGCGAAGTTACGCATGTTAAAGTTAGGAAAAATATTTTGATGTTAAGCAAAACCTGCTCCATCTCGTTTTACATAAATGTTGAAAATTTGGTCGAAATTGATGCATTGTAACGAAAGTTTTTAGTGAACAACACTTATGAAATTTGCATTTTATTAATATAGATACTACCAATACTCTTGGCTCCAATGGTGAAGTAAGCAATTTGTAGAAGTTTTAACAGAGCAATAGTTTTGAAAGAGAGAAGTTTAAGAAATAAAGTCGTCTGATATTGTATTATATTATGTATATCATTACTCTTCACAATTCATCCTTTCATACCTCATTCCAAAGGTTAGAAATAATCGTTATTTATCCTTAAAATAAATTTCGAATTTTCGTTCAAAATTAAAATTAGCGGGATAATTTTCAAACTTCGTTCTACAATCATAAGCCGCATTATATTGATGTGTATTTGTATGTGTACAGAAGGATATAGAAGGTATGTGAAGTATATAGGTATGTATATAAGTAAAATGACCAACTATCTTAATAACGAATCATTTGCGAACAAATTTCTATAACAAAACAGACAACTTCCAAAGGATTCAATCATTTACACCCATTTTGAAAGAGAAAAATCATTAATAATATGGATATACTTTTGGAATATCAATAGATACAATATATTGAAGTATTTTCAATCATTCATATGAATTCATATACACTCATGGACAAAATTTGAGGAAGTAGAAAGTCTTTGAGGTCGTTTTTTCAAGGAAACAGAAGTAATTCTGTTCACACTTCGTTATATCGTGTGTCTCAATAAAGGTCACTGTAATATCTTTCAGAGTTATTGTCTCAATCCCTATATACATGCTGAAAGGTACAACTTCCTTAAGTTTTGTCCATGAGTGTATACACACTTGGTTATCTCGTGTGTCTTCAATAAAGGTCACTGTAATATCTTTCAGAGTTATTGTCTCAATCCCGATATACATGCTAAAAGGTACAACTTCCTTAAGTTTTGTCCATGAGTGTATACACACTTGGTTATCTCGTGTGTCTTCAATAAAGGCCACTGTAATATCTTTCAGAGTTATTGTCTCAATCCCGTTATACATGCTAAAAGGTACAACTTCCTTAAGTTTTGTCCATGAGTGTATACACACTTGGTTATCTCGTGTGTCTTCAATAAAGGCCACTGTAATATCTTTCAGAGTTATTGTCTCAATCCCGTTATACATGCTAAAAGGTACAACTTCCTTAAGTGTCGTCAATGAGTGTTTATAATGATAATGACCATAGGTTGAATTGACGAACACTAACAACGTCTAGACAATGTTTATTATGAAAATACACCACATAGCTACACATGTTGAGAGCATTTGGACTGTTATGATTAAAAGGTGTTAGAACTCTATTTGGTTACTTGTACTCACTTGTGGATTTGAGCTTATACATAATAATAGGGTGAAGAAATTTATTACCAAAATTGTTAATAGAGAGAAATAGCATACACATCGCCATTTTCGATAAACACAAACCAAGTTTAATGAATTTTTCTGTTTCAATTGCTTCAATATCTTGCACAATTTCAAATCCAACAGTGAATGAAATTAACCAAAGGAGGCCTTTTCATTCGGTAAGTGGAAAAGTCGAATTGCATATATGTAAATATGTGACGCACTAACAGTAAAACATAATAGTTAACTACCGACTATAGTTATCATAGCCATATGTATTCAGGAGATATTATATATAAGTGAAATATAAGCTGTTCCAAAAGTTCGTGTTTTTCTTATTACTTGGCGAATAATAATATTTGTTACAATTATAAATTGGCGCCGTGGATGTCACTCTTGTGTCCCGTTTCAAACTTTGTGTCTGTTCTTAAAATATAAAAATGTAAATTTTCACGACATTTGAAAATTCGATTATTTTGATTTTTTATGAATATATTTTAAATTGTATGCATGTAAGTATGTATGTTTGTCGGCTATACCTGTCCACAATACGTAACTAATCTGGTTGAAATATCAATAGTATATAGAGTTGAATCTGGAAAAACTTATAGGCAAATTTTCAGGCTTCTATCTCGAATATCCTTGGAGTTATTAATAAATTTCCACTATTTCACTCGCAACCAGCGCCTCACTGCGGTAACTGAGAGAAGTAAAGTTCGAGAAGGATGGACCACGTGGCACAACGGGGATTGGTGGAGCGGGACGTTTTACAAAAGTGACTTTAAGTGACGTAATGATGGCGTAGGGGCAAGAAATTACTTGCTATCATTATTTTAGAAATATATCAAATATAAAATATATTCATATAAAAATCAAAATAATACATTTTTCAAATATCGTTGTGAAAATTTACATTTTTATATTTTAAAAACACAAAGTTTGGAGCGGGACACAAGAATGACATCCACGGCGCCAATTTATAATTGTAACGAATAGTATTTGAATAAAAACATTTAATCGGATAAAACTCGGGCGTTGCCCGGGGCATTCGGCTAGTACATAATAAAAATACGTTATACATAACGCGGCGAATAATATTATGACGAATAATATTTTTAGGGCAACCTTATATATCAAATATTGTATTAGAGTATTTATTATATTTTATATACAGATTATTGATTTTTATATTATTGCTTATCTTGTATCTTATAAAAGTTGATTTTGTTCTTGCCTTAAATATATTGCTGTGTCATCCTGAAGTTTGTCTTTCCTGATTTTCTACATTGTTAATAGAAAAAAGAGATTTCTGTTTGAATTTTGATTATCTCGAGGATTATGCTATGTCAATGCAGTCGTGGTTAAAATCTTAGAGAATAATAATTATAACAGTTTTGATTAATAATTTAGTAATAATTATTAATTGAGCTTATGGAATATATAAAAACATAATTTGATAAAAGTAATGCCTGGCTTAAGGCGTAAGAATAAAAAAAATTAAAAACTTATTTACATAATGTACAAAAGGTTTGAGCCGGCCATCGGGAAACAGCAACAATGATATAGGGAAAGTGTGACCTCTGGCGGTCGATTTAACAGAGTATTTGAATCTATGAAATATAGTTTTTTAAATAAAATAATATTCTAATATAACATATACATATATATATAAAAGATGCTTATTGTGGGATTCGAACCAGCGTCCTGTTTATCGACGATGTTTACCAACAACACTGATACGTAGACATTGTACCCTGAGAACTAACTCTTATGGTGGTTCCTGTCATATGACTTATCAAGAACAAGTGATCCGCTCTCATCTGATAAGTACTTATCACACGGCCTTACATGTTCTTATCTTGAGCTAAGAACGTGTTAACACAACACTTACTCATCCTGAATAGTGTTTACATAAATCCTAGGAGTAATATGGCCACCCAGACCTCTCGGTCCATAAGCCGATCTTTTTTCTCTAGCCACCTTGCCAAAGGAATAATGCATTCTCCATGCACCGAGCAGCCAATTGTTTGGCCCCTCGTGCCCGCCTTTATGGTCTAACTCCATGGGTTCTACCAATCAGCCCATAGGCGTCTACGAGAGTTCATGTGTTTACATACAAGGCTAGATATCGCATTGACTCTAAGAGGAATAGAGGTAGCCCGGGTTCTCCACCAGAAATCTACGAAGAATTTGCTGATACCCTGCTGTTCTCAATGCTTTAAAACATCAAACTTGGATTTACCCGCGGTGGGCGCCACCAATGAAGACCTTGTATATATTTATTTATATTTTATCTATTTATTACTGTTTTGAAAATAGAGCACTCCATATTTAATTCATTAGATAATAAAAAGGCATATATTGGATTTAATAAAATATATTTATTTAGCCAATATTTCGGTTGGCTGAACTGCTGTGTTTTAACTTTAAAAGCACACAAAAATATAATAAACTTGAATTTGTTTATTCAAGTCTCAAAAAACAAAGCTTTGCATATAGAACAAATAAAAATGAAGAAGAAGAAAGAAACATTTTAGGAAAAGCAAAAACAAAACAAAAGTACTGGTCAAAAAGAAACATTTAAAATCGCAGATTAATATCTTCAACATGAACGCCAAAACTTTATCAAGGCATTACACTTTATAACCTAACCATTTTATAACCTAACCTGAACATGTAATGCCTTGATAAAGGTTGTCATTCAGCCAACCGAAATATTGGCAAAATAAATCTTTTAACTTTAAAAGCACACATCATACTTCATCCTTAAAGTTAGAAATAATCGATATTTCTCTTTAAAATAAATTTCGATTTTTCGTTTAAAAGAAACATTCGCGGTATAATTGCAATTTTCGTTTTACAATCATACGCCACGTTATATTGTATTATAAATCTTTTATTAAATCCAATATATGCCTTTTTATTATCTAATTTATTACTGTATTTATCATTATATATTCTTATTTATTCATATTTATTTATTCTGTATTTAACTTTATATAATCGTATATGAATATTGTAATAAATCAATTTAAATCAATCAATACTTTAAAATATCAAACATGGATTATATTCTTCTCTAAATCATTATATAATAAGGCAAAATAGCCTAGCTGTGAAAGCTTTAGACTTTAGAACCTAATGTCCCTGGTTCGAACACACATTTCGCTATCTTTTTATTTTCTCTAATTATTTTTGTGTTCTCATTTTGTAAATATATATATTAACTGAGTTGTCAATAAATCTGTTTTTATTGTCAAAATATCAAATATGGATTTACCTGAGTAAAATTAATCATGCCTTCAGAAAAATGTATCTTTTCAAAACATTTATATTCTCTAGCTTTTTTAACGAGGGGTGAAGACCCGAAATGCACTTTCTGTGGATCAGGAATAGCAATGGAGATGTTGCACTACTTATTTGATTGTGCTGCTCTGTCTGAGGAAAGACTAAATGATAAAACGGGGCAACTTTGTCCTTCGGCACTAATTAATGAAATATCAAAGAATAGGTATATAACGGTATTCCACAGGATTATATCCCGGAACACAGTGTTCTCCCTTGTGAACTGGCGAATCCTGTATAGGGCGAGAGGCCCTAAATAAAGGCTTTGTTGTTGTTTGTTGCATATTCTCTAGCTTTCAGGCATGGACGCCTTTCTACAAGAAAAAAACCTGGTATAATATTTTTATACCTATAGAAATTTATAAAATTATGTAAAATAGTTATATATCCGATTATATTCAACTCGTGTTCTATCGGTGAATTATTATACCAGATTTTCTTCTCTAGAAAGACGTCCGTTCCTGAAATCTGAAAAAAAAAAAACTTATTAACAAATTTTCAGGCTTCTATCTCGAATATCCTTGGAGTTATTAACAAATTATTAACAAATTTTCCCTATTTCACTCGCAACTAGCGTCTCACTGCGGAAATAGCGAGAAGTAAAGTTGGGGAAAGATGGACCACGTTGGGCAACGGGGATTGGTAGAGCGGGACGTTTCACAAAAGTGACCTTGAGTGACGTAATTTACCTGGAGAAATGATTAATTTTACTTAATATTGATGCAAGAGATTATTTTATAGAATGGATTTATCTCAACAACAATCTTGATTGGTCATGGTTACATCCAATCAGACTTCGCAAAGGTATTGAAAGAAGACCCAACTTGTTCCTATTGTCAAGATGAAGACCAAACCGTGGACCACTTCATCTACCCAACCTTCCAATACCAAAGATTCCTGACAGCTACCCTCCTAGAGATCACCAACCTAAGTCCCTATAAAATCTCCATAAATCTGCCCACCTCAGGACTGTTACATTGTAAATAAAACCAAGAACAGCCTGGGTAACTTCTGTATGTAGCTCCAGGAACCTACTGGGTGTGTTAACTAAATAAATAATAATAGTCCTTGTTCCGTGAGCGCAAATTGATTAAAAAGCTTTGTTATTTTCAATTAATATAGAATATTAATTAATTATTAACATTTGAAAACGAACTATACACATTTTCAAGAGATAGCTTTAAATAAGACTGCAGTAGCCCCCTACAATACAAGATAGTTATCGACAATAAAGGGAAGTGTAATATTGTGGCTTTCCTATCACAGCCCTAAATGATAAATTTAGTTCTATCCTGAAGAGATAGAGGTTGCCAGGCCGGTGTGTATTCATAGTTCTTTAAAAAATAGATACTTCGGTCTACTGTCTCAATCCCGATATACATGCTAAAAGGTACAACTTCCTTAAGTTTTGTCCATGAGTGTATTGGTGGTCTCCTTACAACAACAAGGCGGTAATTCAATCAAAATGCAAAGCAGACGAATGTACAAAAGAATTTATCGATCGTCTGACAATTAGCGCTGGATTAATGGACATCTCGGCTGCTAATTAAAAATGAAAGCTTCATTAAGTTGCGTGGTAAGTACCAGATAATTAATTAATTAATTAAAAACCAGGTTTAACACACGTTGAGGGTTAACAAAGAAAAGAAATATGAAGACACTTCTCCATGCTTGTTAGTGGAGACATTCGAATGAAAAATTTGAAATATTTTCATGAAAATACAGCAGCACCATACACAAAAGAATTAGAGAAAAGATATTATAAGGGTTCAAACATATAGACAGTATAATAACATTTTAACATATTAGCAAGTCTTATATAGAACTGAATAATTTAACGTTTTAAAATTATTTATTCAGACATTACTATAACTCCACTTTTACCGGTCCCAAGCCCGGATGAAAAAGGAAGAGAGGGAGCAGTAACAAGCTCACTAAACAACCTGGGCTCAACTGGCCATGCTGATAGTACCTTGTATGGTCTCCAGGAATACAGGATGAGCAGCGTTTGTACTCCATGTTAGGAGCGGCTGTACATGGTGTCTGTTCCTCATGTCACCATTACATATTGGAGCTAAGTCAGTGGCCTGCTACTGAGTAGTGCTCCCAGTCTTAATGACAAAAGGGATAAAGGATGTACTCCATGTTGGCTGTACATGGTGACTGTTCCTCATGTCACCATTACATATTGGAGCTAAGTCAGTGGCCTGCTACTGAGTAGTGCTCCCAGTCTTAATGACAAAGGGGATACAGGATGTACTCCATGTTGGCTGCACATGGTGTCTGTTCCTCATGTCACCATGTCATATTGGAGCTAAGTCAGTGGCCTGCTACTGAGTAGTGCTCCCAGTCTTAATGACAAAGGAGATACAGGATGTACTCCATGTTGGCTGTACATGGTGTCTGTTCCTCATGTCACCATTTCATATTGGAGCTAAGTCAGTGGCCTGCTACTGAGTAGTGCTCCCAGTCTTAATGACAAAGGGGATACAGGATGCACTCCATGTTGGCTGTACATGGTGTCTGTTCCTCATGTCACCATTTCATATTGGAGCTAAGTCAGTGGCCTGCTACTGAGTAGTGCTCCCAGTCTTAATGACAAAGGGGATACAGGATGTACTCTATGTTGGCTGTACATGGTGTCTGTTCCTCATGTCACCATTACATATTGGAGCTAAGTCAGTGGCCTGCCACTGAGTAGTGCTCCCAGTCTTAATGACAAAGGGGATGCAGGATGTACTCCATGTTGGCTGTACATGGTGTCTGTTCCTCATGTCACCATTTCATATTGGAGCTAAGTCAGTGGCCTGCTACTGAGTAGTGCTCCCAGTCTTAATGACAAAGGCAGACTACTTCACCCAGTGTGGAGATAAGAAAGAAGAATACATTACTATTAACTACATAGTATTATTTACATAGTAGTATTTACACAAGAACAATGGCTATATACATGTAGTAAAGTCAGTTTTACATGCGTCAAAGTTTCAGTTTAGCAAGTAAAGATGAATACATTGATATATTTACTCCATACATTAGACAAGAGCCTCTAAAAGTGAGTCAAACTCCATCTTGCAGTCATAGTTAAAAATCGATGCTTTATCCAGAATTTGTACATTATATATTTCATTTCTTTATTTCGACTTAGAGCGCTATGTCCCCCTAGGGACACTTGCACTTTAAAGATAAACACAAATTTTGAAAGAAAAGAAAGATATTTAAATATGTACAAGAATTAATATGCAAGTTAGTTAGATGAAAAAAGAAAAAATATCAACACAATTAATATATGTATAACGAAATTTGAAAACCATCCCGCATGTGTTTCTTTTCAACGAAAAATCTTAATTTATTTCAAGGAGAAATAACGATACTTTCTAACCTTAGCGATGAAGTATGAAGGATGAATTGTGAAGAGTAATGATAAACGGAAAAATAAAAGTGTCCAGGGATGGAAATATATGATATAAGTATATACAAAGGGTTGGTATGCAAATTTAGTTAATGGAAATCAAATTGTAAAGTATTGTGTGTATTAGAGAAAAAACAATTTACAGATAATAAAAAAAGTTTTAAGGAATATTTTAGAATGAAAATAGGCTAAATATTAGAGAATTATTCAATTGAATACATTATATATGTCTAATACAATATAATGCGGCCTATGATTGTAGAACGACATTTGACAATTATTCCGCATGTGTTTCTTTTGAACGAAAAATCGAAATTTAAGGAGAAATAACGGTTATTTCTAACCTTAGGGATGAAGTATGAAAGGATGAATTGTGAAGAGTAATGATAAACAGAAAAATAAAAGTGTCCAGGAATGGGATTATAACCCACAGTGTTCCGCTAACCGGACAGATGCCATGCCCACTAGGTTACCCTGGACATATTTTTCCGTTTTGTTTAAAAGAAACACATGCGGGATAATTTTCAAATGTCGTTTTACATTACATATTTGGAGATGGTAAAAATGTGTCTTATCCGCTTGTTAGAGTTTTTGTATTATTATTTTTTATATAACTCTGTGTATATATGTTTATATTATATTTGACCAGGAGTGCCTGGTCACGTGTGTGAATTTATTGTATATATATATATATATGGTGGTTGGAAATAAGGAGGACTTGAACCAACCCGATCTAGAAGATATGTACCAAACTTCCGTTAAGAAATTATACCTTCAAATGCAAAATTCAAATAATCCAACCATACAAGATATTCTACAAAATAAAGGAGATATCAATCCCCAATTCCGACGACCCGGCCCTGACACTTAGTCAAGAGCTCATCGCCCAACAGCTGCAAGGTCCGGGGGGACCACCTCTACTCCACGCCATGTGTAAATAGCCAGGACAAGGTGACTCGAATGTAACACCTGTAAATTGAGACGAAATAAATAAATAAAAAATAGGAGTTGAGCTTTTGTGAGACCAGTGATTTTACCTAGTTAGGAATTTGGAAAGCCCGCTACATTTTAGGAGAACAATTTTGCTCTGACTATACCTCTAGGCTGAAGAGTGAATTGAAGAAAACCAGCGAAAAGAAGTTATCGAACACCACTGTTTCATGATCAAAAACGAATTTACTTCGAGTTGACTTTTTAAATAAATATACTCATGGTTACAATTACAATTATTTTATTTCCAAAACGCTATATCCCGCAAGGGATACTTGCGCCAAACAAGGAGAAAAGTTTATTTACATAAGTTATTTACATTATTCAATTAAAGAAAGTTTAAAATGTATTTACAAAATGAATTGAACTTTAAATAGGATTTTTTTATTGGAAATCAAATCGTTAAGTTCACAAAAAACTAGCTCATTCTTCATTCTATAATCTTGAAATGCTGGGCAATCGATCAGTAGATGTCTTGAGGTTTGTTCCTCAATACCACAAAAGCAACTTGAATCCTCCACTGCCTTTATTCTATTTAAAAAACCTTTGAAAACCTTGGTCAAAAACTTATGGAAGTTGTAAGCCGTACTTATATCTATTGAGTCCTATAATCAGTTTCAGAAAACAGTCCTTCCTCCTATAACAGAGAGAATCTCTAAAAGCTGTCATCAAAAGAGGTAATGAAACTAGAACTATAGAAAGACCTATAAAAAGCTACAAAAACGCAATGACAAAGTTGATGATGAAATTATTTGCCATCATTAAAAATGAACACAATATGTCAAACAACAGCTGCGTCTGAATCTATATTAGATTTGGCAGAAATTGTGTTAGACTTTATCTGGAGCTAAAACAGACTGATACATTTACACTCAAGGACAAAACTTAAGGTAGTTCTACCTTTTAGCATGTATATCGGGATTGAGACAATAACTCTGAAAGATATTACAGTGACCTTTATTGAGGACACACGAGATAACCAAGTGTGAACAACCTCTGTCTCCAGAAACAGACGATTGGCGATATCAAAGACGTTCTACTTCCTTAAGTTTTGTCCAAGTGTATGTTTTTTAGATTCTTTCTTTCTATCAATGACAGGCGTAAATTTTCTCATCATGAAGTGGGGGAATTACACGGGATTACGTTTCAACAAGATAATACTCAGCCATACACGGCACATGTTATTATGGATTGTCTTCAATCTTGCCGAACTCTTCTATGGCCAGCAAGATCACATGATCTCTCACCCATAGGACACATCTGGGACATGATGGGAAGGCGTTTGTAACTGTTGTGTCGCGCTGACCCATGAAACCACTCTTATATTTGAACAAATCCTTTTATTTGTCAAGCTAAAAACTAGACTAGCAAAAAACGTTTAAGATAACAAGACTACTCTATTCCTAACGATGAAATGGACTCCACAACTTAATCCTTACGTAATATTTATAGCACAAATAAGTTTAAAAATAAGGGGTTCGGTGGAAGGATGGTTTAAACCGTTGGTTTGGGACCGCTACGACCCGGGTTCGATTCCCGCATTGGGCACTTTTTTCTGATTTAAAAAAAATGCTCCGATGGTCCCTGATTCTTGCAGAAGTTCAAACCCACCAGTGAGTGGGTAAAGTTTTCAACTAGCAATAATCGCGCCTCGGAAGTTCCTCACTGGCTACGATATCGCCTCTGCGCAAAGCACCAGTGAGTGCAAGTAAGTAAACGGGGCTCTGGCACATTTGTAAGTGCAAAGTCGAACTGCTTTTCACATGTGTAGACATGTGGTGTACTTAGAGTAAAAGCAGTCGCCTACCATCATGATCATCATGTCCTGTACCATGTGTACTAGGGATAAGCAAATAGCAAAATAAGTTAAACTGAAACTATGTAAATTTTGCTATACAAAGAGCGAATATGCAAAGACACAACAGCAAACATCCCTGGAATGTTGACTTTTCAGCCCGAAGGTTGGAGACAATTTGACAAGAAATTCCGCAGCACACAATCCTGAACCTCTATCAGTCTATGACACGCTGGATTTCAACCTGCATCCAGACCAGTGGGGGTCCAACGACAAATTGACGTTCTCAGATATATAACTGGATGAATGATGTTTGATCAAGGTCTTTGGTTTATAAATTCTACAAGGCCGCAGTTCGGAGGAGATTAATAGAATCACCGAATGTCGTGGTCCATTTGGATGAGGAAAGTGAAGACTAGAACGTGGCTGATTCCACACTCGTCTTTTCTGTGATACGTTAACCTTGACATGATGTGGCCAATGGACATGTGTCGGACCTGGAGGTTGTTGTTGGGTTCTGTGCTGCCTGGAGTATATCTATGCTTCCTTCCTGTGGTGAATCTCTATAAGACTGGTGGTCTTAATAAAGCTGTATGTGTGTATTCTGTTATAACGTCGGACCTGGAGGCTGTTGTTGGGTTCTGTGCTGATTAGAGTATATTTATGCTTCCTTCCTGTGGTGAATCTGTATAAGACCGGTGATCTTAATGAAGCTGTATGTATGTGTATTCTGTTATAACGTCGGACCTGGAGGTTGTTGTTGGGTTCTGTGCTGCCTGGAGTATAGAAGCTCTATTTATGCTTCCTTCCTGTGGTGAATCTGTATAAGACCGGTGGTCTTAATAAAGGTGTATGTGTGTATTCTGTTATAACGTCGGACCTGGAGGCTGTTGTTGGGTTCTGTGTTGCCTGGAGTATATCTATGCTTCCTTCCTGTGGTGAATCTGTATAAGACCGGTGGTCTTAATAAAGCTGTATGTGTATATTCTGTTATAACGTCGGACCTGGAGGCTGTTGTTGGGTTCTGTGCTGCCTGGAGTATATCTATGCTTCCTTCCTGTGGTGAATCTGTATAAGACCGGTGGTCTTAATAAAGCTGTATGTGTATATTCTGTTATAACGTTGGACCTGGAGGTTGTTGTTGGGTTCTGTGTTGCCTGGAGTATATCTATGCTTCCTTCCTCTGGTGAATCTGTTTAAGACTGGTGGTCTTAGTAAAGCTGTATGTGTGTATTCTGTTATAACGTCGGACCTGGAGGCTGTTGTTGGGTTCTGTGCTGTCTGGGTAGTAGTTAGAGACTGTCTTTTACTGTAAGTACACCACATGTCTACACATGGTACAGGCCATGATAATCATAGTGGGTAGTTAGCGACTGCTTTTACAGTATGTACACCACATGTCTACACATGTGAAAAGCAGTTCGAATTTACACTTACAAATGTTCTAAGACGCCCGTTTGGTTACTTACACTCGCTGGTGGGGTTGGACTTTTGGAAGAATTGGGTGGCCATTGGAGGATTTCTTTTTCAATTAGAAAAAAAGTGACCAATGCGGGATTCGATCCCGGGTCGTAGTGGTTGAAAACCAACAGTTTAGACCATCGTTCCACTGACCATCAAAGAGTCTTCTTTCAAACAAGGGCAAGATCAGAGAACAAAGATATTCAAGCATTTACATCAACACAATACAGAAAACAATATATTCAAAGAAACAATATTCGATAAAAATCAGAAAACAATATCACACAAAGGAAGGTATTTTTAATAACCTGACATCAAAGAATGATTTTCACCACCCAAAAAAACTCAGTTTTTACCATGAAATACAAACTTTGTGTTAGGTATTTAATAAACAGCTTTTTCTGCATATGAAATCTGGAAATGTGTATTTTTTATAAAATAATATGTTTGATATGAAATTCTTATAATTTTAAAGAATATTTTCTGAATACAGTTTATCTTTCATTGAAGTTTTTAAAAATACTTATATATATACAGTTAAACCTGTCTATAGCGCCCTTTCTAAATAGCGCCTTCCTCTCTATAGCGCCCGATTTTAAATACGTAGTACGATGCGATTTACATTAAAAATGACCTGTCTATAGCATCCCCCCTCTATAGCACCATATTTTCGTGAGTCCCAAGAGGGGGGACGCTATAGACAGGTTTAACTGTAGTACGATGTGATTTACATTAAAAGTGACCTGTCTATAGCACCCCCCTCTATAGCACCCTATTTTGGTGAGTCCCAAGAGGGGGCGCTATAGACAGGTTTAACTGTAGTACGATGTGATTTACATTAAAAGTGACCTGTTTATAGCACCCCCTCTATAGCACCCTATTTTGGTGAGTCCCAAGAGGGGGGGGGGCGCTATAGACAGGTTTAACTGTAGTACGATGTGATTTACATTAAAAGTGACCTGTTTATAGCACCCCCTCTATAGCACCCTATTTTGGTGAGTCCCAAGAGGGGGCACTATAGACAGGTTTAACTGTAGTACAATGTGATTTATATTAAAAGTGACCTGTCTATAGCACCCTACTTTGGTGGGTCCCAAGAGGGGGCCGCTATAGAGAGGTTTAACTGTATCACACAAGACACTCTCTAGAGAGTAATGACTGTCACGGAAATGTCACCAATGTCAATGTACGCTGTCCTTCCATAAAAAATATCACTGTCGCCGGAAATTGCAACTTTCCAGGATTAGCTGTTGTGTCTCTCAGGTATTTCTTTATTTCTCTTCTTCATTTAAACTTACAATTATAACATTAAATAACATAGTACATACTATAGATTTATAGTATGAATATCAAAAGCTTTTCTTTAATTTTATTACAATTGTAATGTAATGATACATTAGCGCGCCATCTGTTATCAAAATTCGAAACTATTATAGACGCGTATGATTCTTTTTAAAATAAAACAATTTCTACTGCCCTTACAATTATATATTATAATAATTCTACTGTCCTCAAAGCCTATGTACATTGTTTATCTAAAATACCCATTACAAAAGTCTAACATCAGTATCACTATAAAAAGAAGTTCCAAAAATGCAATAAAACAGAGGTCTGGTAGATTAAATTGGCGAAACCGCTTGGAGGGTTCATCACTATTGAGCCAGGCTCCCCCATTAATTTTTCCATTGCAGTAAGGGCAGTAGAAATTGTTTTATTTTAAAAAGAATCTTACGCGTCTATAATAGTTTCGAATTGTAATGTTAACTTGTAATTTATTCACGGTCAATCGTAATACAAGGTAGTCCTGAAAGTTCGTAACCATATTATGATTTATATTTTGCAAGTGTTTACGAACTTTTGAGACAACCTTGGTAATATTGGTAACCTTGATAAAATTATAACAGAATTCTTATAGAAGAATGATTTAATCTCTGATGTTCTATATCAAAGGTGGCCAATCAGCAGGTGGGCCAAGTTTCAGAATTACAAGGTTGTCCTAAAAGTTCGTAAACATTTACAAAATATAAATCATAATATTTTATAGAACTTTTGGAACAGCCTTTTATCTTATGTAACTAAATAATTTATTATTCTATTAAAAACGAGAATCAATAACGAACTACATAAACATTAATCGTCTGCTAGTTTTTTTTCATATTATATTAATATGATTATTATTGACTTAAGAATAATTAAATTACTTTTTAAAATGATTACATTTATATTTATAACACTTATTAACGATTTTTCATCTATAGATAAAATTTATAATCATTAATTCGGAATATATGTGTTTCTATCTCTTTAGTTAGCGCTCGTCAGCGTGGAGTAGGCTGTACCACTGCAAACAAAAATATTTGTTGGTCACAGAGGCTTCTTGAGAAACCAAGAAATGGGTATTTAAGGCCAAACTTGCGTGAATACGCTTAACACATGAAAAAATAATAGAAAAAAAGGTCAGGTGTTGATATTGAAAAATAAAGAAGGCATATCATAACATGGAGCACATGTGCTTTTAAGAAGACAGAGCGCCATCCAGTGGAACAGAAATCAACTAAACATTGATATAATATATGTAAGGTGTTATTAACATATTAAAACAAAGTGTACAATACGGGATTGGATCCCGGTTCATAACTGTCGGGAATCGAGGGTGTTACCTACTTGTCCACCGACACTATACGTGGTTGTTTCTTGTTCCAAAATCACTATATTAGGTATCGCTCAAAAAGAACAACCTAGTTTATGATAATTTATAACAATGAATTATATTCCCACGTGGAAAATTAGGAAAGACAAACTTCAGGATGACACAGCAATTTATTTAAGACAAGAACAAACTATGAATGATAAACAAAAGATAAGCAATGAGGGAAGTTGACAGAGTAACAATATATATATATATTGCTTATCCATAGTACACGTGGTACAGGCCATGATAATCATGGTAGGTAGAAGTAGGCGACTACTTTTACTGTAAGTACACCACATGTCTACACATGTGAAAAAAAGTTCGACTTTGCACTTACAAATTTTCCAGAGCCACGTTTGGCTACTTGCACTCGCTGGTGGGGTTGGACTTTTACAAGAATCGGGGGCCATTGGAGCAATTTTTTTTTTTAAATCAGAAAAAAGGGCCCAATGCGGGAATCGAACCCGGGTCGTTGCGGTCGAAAACCAATGGTTTAGACCATCCTTCCACCGACCCCTTGTAGCAAAATATAAACATAAAAAATGATACTCTGTTAATAAAATAATAAATACTTTGTTACAATATATCTAATTAATTATCATCTCTCTGCAGATACCGTACTAAAATAAATTAAATTGTTGAAAGAGAGGGCTTGGCTCATCAATGATGAACCCTTATATAATGATTATCATATATATATATAACAACTTTATATAATGATTAATCAAGAATGGGTATTCGGAAAATTCCGGAATAATTAATAAAAATCAACGAATAGTTGATATTTATTCCGATAGATGGCGCAAGCCATTAGCAACTTTTTGTTTCACGATAGGAGATGTCTTTTTTTATTATTTCTCAATTTATGAATCTTATCCCAGTACAATATTACATTTGTACTATTTTTTAATATATATATATTTTACAAATTTATTTTGTCCATAATATTGACACGTTTCTGAATTTTGTAATTAATTTTGTAATTGGTTTTTCATTGATTTTTAATGTGTGATCAATAACTCTTATCATCATTGGAAAAAAAGAACAATTAATAAACAAAAGAACAACAACATGGTAAATTTGCCTCTTTATTTAAAACAAACAAACAAATTAGATAAAGATTTAAAATAAAACATTTCTTTAAAAGTTAAAGCAAAAATAAAACGTTACATAAAATATTTGGCGCAGCTACGAAAGGATTAAAATATAAATCAAAAAAGGCTTCGACGAAAGAAAAAGTAAGTACAATGGCAGTAAATGTAAACAAATTAGAGAAATTTAGCGGTGATAAAGGTTCAATTCGGCCTGAATCATGGCTTAAACTATATGAATTGGAAACTGGTAGACTAGATGAAGTCGATAGAATCCATAATCTAATTTATTATTTATCAAAAGATGCTTTAGAATGGTTTGCTGATGAAATATTGAGCAACGCATCCATTAAAAAATGGGATACTGTTAAACTCAAATTAATTCAGCGCTTTGGTTATAAAGTTGAAAGCCCTATAGTTGCAGCATCAAAAAGAAGACTTAAAAAAGAAGAAACCGTGGAAGATTATTTTAGAGATAAAATTAGATTATTAAATCAAACAAGCCTCAATAATGTCGAGAAGCTAAAAATGTTAACGGATGGATTGCCATTAGATTGGAAAAATTATCTCGTAACAGCCCAGCCTAAAGATCCATCACATTGGATGCAGATTGCCATGGAGATTGAACAAAACAATAATCAAATAAGGCAACAACAGAGAAGTAAAACCAAGGTTTTTAATATAACTACACCTACAATCTAAAAAAATTGCCCATATTGGTGTCCTATTTGTAGGAAAAAAGGATTGTATTTTAAACATTGGATAAGTGATTGCAAAGATTATGATCATAATTATAAAGACAAGCTTAAACACCAAGCAACTAATATCACCACAGATGTTAAACAAACCATAGCTGATTCACTTTGCATAGCAAATACCAATTTTCCTTATAGATTTGTTAATGTTGAAGTTTTACTTAATAATATTCCAGTTTCATCTTTTATTGATACCGGGTCAACTATTTCATTAATGAGCTGTTCGCTTTTAAAACAACATAAGTTAAAATTGAATGTAAACGATAGGATCAAAATTAAACAAGTAGATAGTTTTGCATATACTTTAGGATCAGTAGAAGTATTTTTGAAAATCCATTCTAAACTTGTCGGGTGTAAGCTTCATGTAGTGAAAAACTTTAGCTATCCATTGCTTATTGGACTTGATGTAGCCGGAAAAATTGGATTAATAATTGACACAAAAGACAAAGCGGTGTATGTTAAAGGAAATGAATGTTTTTATATATCTCCTGAAACGCATCTTCCATCTGTTCAGCAAAAAGAGCTTAATCAATTACTTAAAGAAAATCAAGCATTGTTCAGCCAGCATGAAACTGACATCGGAAGGTTGCTGTTCAACACAAGATCCATACAATTGAAAATCCACCCATCAGTTGTAGACCATATAGAAGACCCCTTGCCGAATATGATGAAATAAAAAGACAAGTTGAAGAATTGAGTAAAAAGGGACTAATAAGAGAATCTCAGTCACCTTGGGCCTTCCCCGTAGTGTTGGTCTCTAAAAAGGATGGTTCACAAAGGATGTGCATAGATTACCGAAAACTGAATGCAATTACAGTTGATGACAAGCAGCCTCTTCCATACATCCAAGATATGTTTGATCGCTTACATAATGCGAAATACTTCACAACACTTGACATAGCATGGGGCTATTGGCATGTTGAAATACATCCAGACTCTGTTGAGAAAACTGCTTTCATTACAAATGACGGGCATTATGAATTTTTGGTTATGCCATTTGGCTTGAAAAATGCTCCAAGTACTTTTCAGCGAATAATTCAGCATATTATTGGAAATCTTCTTTGGAACGGTGTTTGTAATTATCAAGATGATATTCTAATTTACAGCAGTACTTTTAAAGATCATATTGAACTCATGAAGAAAATATTTGACATGCTTAAAGAAAACAATATCAAACTCAAGTTGAAGAAATGCTCCTTTGCAAAACAAGAAATAAGATATTTAGGTAATATCATAGGACATAACAAGATTAAACCTGACCCTGAAAAAACAAAGGCAATAAATGAGTTCCCTCAACCTAAAACAGTGAAGCAAGTAAGGCAGTTTTTGGGTTTAGCAGGTTACTACAAGAAATTTATTCCTATATTTAGTGAAATTGCAGATCCTTTAACAAGCCTCACAAGAAAAAATAAGTTATTCAAATGGACTACTGAAGTTAACAATTCATTTCAGGAACTAAAGTCTCATTTATCCACAGATCCAGTTCTTTCTACATATGATCCTTCATTACCATGTAAGCTTTATACAGATGCATCTAAACTGGGAATTGGTGCTATTTTAGCTCAAATTGGAAATGATAATCAAGAACATGTAATTTCCTATTATTCAGGGAAACTTCTACCACATCAACAGAACTATTCTGCATTTGAGTTGGAATGCTTTGCTGTAGTTCAATCAGTTGAATACTTTGAGGTTTATCTTGAGAACAATACATTTGAAGTCATTACAGATCATTCGGCTTTGGAATGGCTCTTCAACGTAAAGAAACCAAAGGCAAAATATCTCCGATGGATAACACTGGTCAACAAGATTTTTGCACAAGAGAACCTGATTATGTTTCTAGTGTAACTTTTCATGCTGAACTCAAAAATCTAATCAGAAATTCCCCATCACCTATGGTTTTTGCGTGACGGTCTTTTTTTAGTATTGGGATAAATATAGTAAAAAATGCAAACAATGTCACGTAACTGGTTTATCAAAAAATATTTTTCTTTGTCCACAAAGAAATAGCATCTTATCTACATGTCCTGAATCC
Organism: Cordylochernes scorpioides; assembly: GCA_030710605.1. Taxonomy (NCBI): domain Eukaryota; kingdom Metazoa; phylum Arthropoda; class Arachnida; order Pseudoscorpiones; family Chernetidae; genus Cordylochernes; species Cordylochernes scorpioides. The sequence continues at coordinate 62,585,412 of CP092870.1, read as the reverse complement.
AAATATACCATTAGTTTTTTCTATTACGCAATATTTCTGAGATACACCTACTTGAAATTTGGAAATATTGTTAATATATAGGCATATATGAACGAAACATATTTATTTATTGAAAAGCAGTGACAGTGGATTTTCTTCTATACTTTGCTTGTGGTAGATCCCTCTTTAGTGTCCAGCAGTAGTCGGCAAGCATAGCGGAACTCCATTTACCTTGGTACCGCTTCTCCATGCTTGATATATCTTGATGAAACCTCTCACCATGCTCATCGCTAACTGCGCCAAGATTGTCTGGAAAGAAATCTAGATGTGAATGCAGGAAATGGATCTTGAGAGACATGTTACATCCCAGTGCCTTGTAGGAAAGCAACAGATCATTAACTATGTCTCGGTAATTTTCAACCTTGACACTTCCTAAGAAGTTTTTGCAAACGTTTCTAAACGAATTCCATGCTGCTGCTTCAACTTCATTCAAACTATTTTGAAAATTTCCATCCTGCTGCAATTCTCGAATCTGAGGTCCAACGAAAATGCCTTCTTTAATCTTCGCTTCACTTATACTAGAACATTTTTGTTTTAGGTAGGCAAATCCACTGGCATTTCGATCCATTGCCTTGACAAAGTTCTTCATTAATCCCAGTTTAACATGTAATGGTGGTAAGTAAATATTTTCTGAATCGATCAGGGGTAGATTTGCAATATTTTTATATCCTGGAGTAAAGATTTTACGGTTTGGCCAGATTTTTTTAATGTAATGCCTTTCCCTATCTCTGCTATCCCACTCACACACAAAACAACAAAATTTTGTATATCCAAGCTGTAATCCACGCAAGAGAGCAACGACTTTCAAATCGCTGCATATTTTCCAACCGTATCTTTCATATTCTATCTTTTTCAAAAGCAGTTTAATGTTTTCGAAAGTCTCTTTCATGTTGGATGCATGTATTTATCCCAATGCTAAAAAAAGACCGTCAGGCAAAAACCATGGGTGATTGGAAATTTCTGATTAGAATTTTGAGTTCAGCATGAAAAGTTACACTAGAGACACCATCAGGTTCTCTTGTGCAAAAAAAAAAAGTTTTTTTTGTAGACCCGTGTAATTGAATTATCAACCAAGTCAATGAAAATAGTTCACAGATCAGGATCAAAGCAAACGCATGTTGATGCATTGTCAAGATCACCAGTGTCATTTCATATATCAATCCCCACTCTTCGACTACACCAACAAAAAGCGGATCTCAGTTTTGTAAAGAACTCTCATATTCATCGAGATCTTATTATGGTGAAACATAATGGAGTTCTAAAAACAGTTGTTCCAGAATCATTCCAAGAAGAAATTCTCAAAGAATACCACGATAATCATTCTCACCCCTCAATTAACAAGACAGTAAGATTGATAACACCATTTTATTGGTGGCCGAATGCTATCAGATGCAATAAAGACTATGTTCGCTCATGTAAAATATGTCAAATAACTAAATGCAGTCATAAACCATTTATTGGAGAATATGTTGCACCAAACTCTGATCTGAAACCACTGGAATTAATATCAATGGATACTATTGTGCTAGGCTCTGCAGCAAATGAAACCAAGCACAAATACATTCAAGTAATAATTGACCACCTAACAAGATTTGTTTGGGCTTTCCCTACTGTCACCAACACTTCTCAAGCAGTAATTCAATGTTTAGACAAAATCAACAGAACTGTTCCCCAAATCAAATGTATTTTAACCGACAACGGAAAGAATTTTACATCAAAAGAATTTAACAAGTTTTTGAATGAGCATCAAGTTCAACACACCTATTCGACGCCATATCATCCGCAGAGTAATGGACTGTGTGAAAAGATGAATGACACTATACTCACCAAATTAAGAACAAACCTTCAAGAGAATCCAAGACTAAAATGGTCATCATTACTTGCCAAAATTGTGAAAGATTATAATAGCACACCCCATGATGTCACTGGGTTTTCTCCAAATTTCCTACTTTTTGGTGATTGTGCAATACCAGAATTTTCTGAATCACCACATTTCACCATAGAAAATGCAAGGAAGAAAGCAATAGAAAATAGCGCAAAGCATAGAGAAAAGTGGAAAGCACGACACGATGCAAAACATCCGCAGTCGTCATTCAAAGTTGGTGATCTGGTCCTTCGTAAAATAGCTAGTAATGATCCAAGTATGGTCAAAACATCCCCAAAGTATGAGGGTCCTTTTCAAATAACAAGAATAATATCTAGTGTTACGTGTGAATTATTGAAAGATGATTCCTCCTTGGTTAAAGTTCATGTGTCACAATTGAAACCATTTATTTTGCGAAAATAAATCCTTCAAGCCGAGGGATATGACACGTTTCTGAATTTTGTAATTAATTTTGTAATTGGTTTTTCATTGATTTTTAATGTGTGATCAATAACTCTTATCATCATTGGAAAAAAAGAACAATTAATAAACAAAAGAACAACAACATGGTAAATTTGCCTCTTTATTTAAAACAAACAAACAAATTAGATAAAGATTTAAAATAAAACATTTCTTTAAAAGTTAAAGCAAAAATAAAACGTTACAATATAAATATATATATCAATTTTTTTCTCCCCATTGAATATAACAAAATATTTTAAAAACATAATTCTATTGACGCTATGTGGCGCTGAGTTTGTTGTTGACACACATTAAATATGTTATAATACCTTGATAAAGGTTGGCGTTCAGCCAACTGAAATATTGGTAAAATAAATGATATTTCGATCCAATATATGTCTTTTTAATTAATTAAATAAATATATATATATATATATTAAGATAAAAGACATCTCCTTATCGTGTAACTAAAATTTGCTGATGGTTTGCGCCATCTATCAGAATAAATATCAACTATTCGTTGATTTTTATTTATTCCAGAATTGGTCAAATACCCCATTCTTGATCAATCAAGAAAAGCTAACCACAACGCGTTTCGGGCTGTTGGTCCTAGTCAGTGTGGTGCAAGTTGTACCTCAAAGACAAAAAAACTGGTCATTCAGGGCATCCTGAAAAAAAAAAGGATTTCGGGATTTTAGGCCACTATCAGTAAAGTATTATTTATAATATAAAAAAGTTGTGATGTTTGACGTACACATTTCTGAAACATCTTGGCAATAGTCTCGAGTGTGTTGCCAAGGTGGAGTGAAGTAAACACCCGACAACGCTGTTCGACGTTGTCACAGATGTCCTTATGCCAGTGTGACAGCTGCCACCAAGCTGATACGAGGTAAGATTCACAGCTCGCTGTGTCTACATACCTACAGCTCGCTGTATCTACCATAGTACATTCATTTATACATATCTACATATCTACATATGAAAATTAGAAACTATTATAGAGGCTGCCTGGCCAGCATTCATATTTCTTGAAAATAAAGATATTTCGACCAGTAAATCTTTTTATTATCTTGACGTTTCAACAAAAATCTTTTGTCCTCGTCAGGAGCAAACAAAACTTAAAACATTTAGCAAGGCGTTAAAAATTATTCTGAAGTTCAGAACGTCCTTGGTACCTTAGAATGATTTTAACGCCTTGCTAAATGTTTAATTTTTGTTTGCTCCTGACGAGGAAAAAATATTTTTGTCGAAACGTCGATGTAATAAAAAGATTTACTGGTCGAAATATCTTTATTTTCAAGGAATATTTTAGACGCGTATGATTCTTTTTAAAATTAAACAAATTCTACTGCTCTTACTGCAATGGAAAAATTAATGGGAGGGCCTGGCTCATCAGTATTTCCATTGCAGTAAGTGCAGTAGAAATTGTTTAATTTCAGAAGGATCTTTCGCGTCTAATATAGTTTCGAATTTTGATAACAGATGGCGCGCTAGTGTATCGTAATATCTACATATAAGATTTTATAGATATGAGGAAAAAACGTCAGTACATCTTTTACTAGATTGTCCTTTTTTCAAGACTATAGAACCGACAATAATTTACTGGTAACAGATTCAAGTATTTTTATTTTCAGTAAAGAAATGTATATTAAATTCAATACCTTTTGTAGATATATTTTAAATTATATAGCAACAAATATCTTTTAAGAAACCGATAATTTATGTTGATTGTACATATTGCCAGACACTTCTTTCTTTTGTACACAGTTCTTTTTTCTCGTTTTTTCTCTCTTTCTCATTGTTAACATCATATGACTATTCTATTCACGGCCTAAAATTATTGTATATATATGTATAGACAAATTTACACACACAAAAGCCTTTATTAGGGACTTGCCCCATACAGATTCTCCCAATTGGGTAAGGTGATAATTGTGTTATTTACATAGAAATTGAACTGGCTTTACTCTTCATCTCAAAGTAATTCACTTGTTGACTGGTCCTTACATAATGATGATCTAAATAATTTATAGTAGGCTATTGCCTTAGATTTGTTCGCTGATAATTTTGAAAGCAATACGTTGGGTGAAATGTTGGTACATTTAATTTGTTGATATAGGGCCTTCCTCTCTGCATCAAGGGCTGTACAATTAAGCAGGTAATGGGGGAGTTCTTCAGTAATTTCTTCATATATTCACTATACATATCTGCATATCCCCCTTATAAAACAACGTTTGACAAATTTTATCCACAAATGTTTCTTTTGAACGAAAATTCATAATTTATTTTAAAAATAAATAACGATTGTTTCTATCTTTATGGATGAAGTATGAAAGGATGAATTGTGAAGAGTAATGATAAACGGAAAAATAAAAGTGTCCAGGGATGGGAAATCCCGTTCATCATTACTCCTCACAATTCATCCTTTCATACTTCATCCCTAAGGTTAGAAATAATCGTTATTTCTCTTTAAAATAAAATTACGATTTTTCGTTTAAAAGAAACATTTGCGATAAAACTTGTTAAACGTCGTTTAACAATCATAACCCACATTATATTGTATTATAAATATACGCTTATATTCAAAATATTATAAATATCTTAACAAAAGACAAAGTGGCCAATAAGTCGTGAATACTTTAATTTATTTTTAATTTAAATATTACAAAGTAGTGTATAAGTTCCTAAAACTTTTATTTTTTAAATCAAAACTTAAAAGGCAAACTAAAATATCGTTTTTTATTCTAGTTTTCCTTCTGATTTTACACTTAAAGATAGAGAAATAACGACTATTTCTAACCTTAGGGATGAAGTATGAAAGGATGAATTATGAAGAGTAATGATGAACGGAAAAATAAAATTTCTGGCATTAGGGAAAGATCGATTCCCAGCCCTGGATACTTTTATTTTTCAGTTTATCATTACTCTTCACAATTCATCCTTTCATACCTCATCCCTAAGGATAGAAATAATCGTTATTTCTCCTTAAAATAAATTTAGATTTTTCGTTCAAAAGAAACACATGCGGGATAATTTTCAAATGTCGTTCTAATTTATAAGCCGCATTATATTGTGTTATAAATTAAAAATAGAGATTGCCTGGTCGGGCATTCATATTTGTGTAAAAAAATGGACATTTCGTTCATTTAAAGTTTCATTTTCACAACATTTCAACCAAAATCTTTTGTCTTTGTCAGGAGAAATAAAATAAAACCTTGAAACCTCAGAACAATTTTTAACACCTTATTTATTACCAGTTACAAATAAGACACGCTATATCCGATAATTGCTCGTGAAACTATTTACAATAATTGTAGTAGAGTAGGTAACAGAATTATAAAAAAGAAAATAAACAATTAAGAACATTAAATAAACATATACATTAAACAAATAAGACATAAGCAGATAGAAGAAACCACAAGGTAGTTATTTACAGTATGTTAAGCAATGATGGAAGTTGATGAAGTTATCTGTAATGTATCGTGGAGAGTTGATCAAGTTGAGTTATTTTAACACCTTGCCAAATGCTTTATTTACTTCTCCTGACGAAGACAAAAGATTTTTATTGAAACGTTGATAAAATAAAACTCTAACTGGCCTAATTGTTTATTTTTCACAGAAAAAGATATAACAGTTACTATAAAAAATAATTTATAGGAATAACAAAAACGAGAAGTTGGTTTTCAGTTTTTTGTTAGCAATAGCTACGCTATCATCTAAGATGTTCGTTGGTATTGGCGCGTTTAGGAGGAAAGTGGGACGTACACAAGTTGGCAAATATTTTGTTGAAGTTATTATGTAAAACTTGAAAGTGGAGCACACTAACACATGTCAACTCTGCTTGGGATACCACCGCTCAGGGTAGCCCAGCTGTAACTTTCTGATATTGAAGACACACGAGATAACCAATTGTGTATACACTCATGGACAAAACTTAAGGAAGTTGTACCTTTTAGCATGTATATCGGGATTCAGACAATAACTCTGAAAGATATTACAGTGACCTTTATTGAAGAAACACAAGATAACCAAGTGTGTATACACTCATGGACAAAACTTAAGGAAGTTGTACCTTTCAGCATGTATATCGGGATTGAGACAATAACTCTGAAAGATATTACAGTGACCTTTATTGAAGAAACACAAGATAACCAAGTGTGTATACACTCATGGACAAAACTTAAGGAAGTTGTACCTTTCAGCATGTATATCGGGATTGAGACAATAACTCTGAAAGATATTACAGTGACCTTTATTGAAGACACACGAGATAACCAAGTGTGTATACACTCATGGACAAAACTTAAGGAAGTTTTTCCCTTTTAGCATGTATATCGGTATTTAGACAATAACTCTGAAAGATATTACAGTGACCTTTAATGGAGACACACGAGATAACCAAGTGTGAACAAAATCGTTTCTGTCTCCTTGGAAACAAAACCGACCGGCGATATCAAAGACTTTCCACTTCTTAAGGTTTGTCAATCAGTATAAATATTTACATCAATCAATGCTCATCCCTAAAAATATAAAGACCAGTTAGTCTTAAAATAATTATAAGGCAATATGGCTTCTCTAACATTTTTTATTATTCCTAGTACACGTGATACAAGCCATGATAATCATGGAGGGTAGAAGTTGACGACTACTTTTACTGTAAGTACACCACATGTCTACGCACGTAAAAAGCAGTTCGAATTTACACTTACAAATGAGACAGAGCCCTGTTTGGTTACTTACAATCACTAGTGAGATTGTAATTTTACAATAATAAGGGACGATTTGAACATTTTCAATTAGAAAAAAAGTTAATAATGGCGGGATTCGATCATGGGTGTTAGCGGTCGAAACCCAACAGTTCAGATAACTTTTCCACCTAGATTTTTCCGAACCTTTCTAACATTAAAATGGTGAATGTTTTTGTTAGTATGATTGAGGTAAAAAAGAAGTGGGACATTTCTATGTCTCAAAGCTTTCTACCATGGAGCACTGGGATAGCCACTGTAATCCTAAGAAATAACAGTTCGACCTTTTCACTTATAAATGAAACAGAGCTCTGTTTGCTTACTTTACACTCATTAGCGAGATTCGACCTTTACAAGAATCAGGGGCTATTTGAGCATTTTTAATTAGAAAAAAAGTTACTAATACGGGATTTGATCCAGGGTCTTGGGGATGAAAAACCAACAGTTTAGATAACTTTTCAACCTAGCTTTTTCCGACACTTTCCCAACATTAAAATGGTGAATGATTTTGGTAGTATGATCAAGGTATAAAAGAAGTGGGACATTTCTATGTCTCAAAGCTTTCTACCATGAAAGATTGAGATAGCCACTGTAATCTTAAGACACAACAGTTCGACTTTTTCACTTACAAATGTGACAGAGCCCCATTTGGTTACTTATACTCGCTAATGAGGTTGACTTTTACAAGAATCAGGGGCTATTTGAGCATTTTCAATTAGAAAAAATGTTACTAATAGCGGGATCCGATACCGGTACCTAGCGGTGGAAAACCAACAGTTTAGATATCTTTTCAACAGACCCATCTTTTCCGAACTTTCCCTAAAATTAGAATGGTAAGTGTTTTTGGTAGAATAATTGAGGTAGAGAAAGATGTGAGACATTTCTATGTCTCAAAGCTTTCTACCATGGAAGACTGAGATAGCCACTGTAATCTAAGACATAACAGAAGTGACTATGTTAAGACTAAGTAGTTTCTAGCCCATAAAGCCAGCAAGCCATAACTCAGGACACCACATAGAAAACTCCCTGGAATTTTCAAATAAATTTTTATTTTCCATGTCCTTCATATTATATTTTATAACCCTTTTACCACACTCTTCTCTCTTTCTATAGATATATATTAAAGTTAATTTTCTTTTATAACACCAATATAACTTTGTAATTTTACCTTTTTTTACTTAATTATAAGTTTTTCTTAAAATATTATTTATTATTTCCGAAATTATTATAAACGCGTATGATTCTTTTTACAAATAAAATAATTTTCTACTGCCCTTACTGCAAATTAAAAATATTAATTGGAGGACCTGGCTCATCAGTGTTTAACCCTCCCAGCAGTTTCGCCAGTTTAACAGCGGTATGGTAGATTAAACTGGTATTTTGATTACAATGTAAAATTTTATCATTGTCTCTCTGATTTTCTTTAGTTTTATTTTGGTTTTCTATTAAATAAATTGCTGTTTGTGTGTGTCTCACATTCTAAAGTTTGATTTTCTCTTAATTTCTTCGTGATATTATGAAGAATATGTAAAATTAAAGCATAGAAGCACACACGATTGTTTAATTTACATAAAACAAACTTCTACTGTCCTTACTGCGATCGAAATATTATTGGGAGGGCTTGGTTCATCAGTGGTGAACCCTTCCAGCAGTTTCACCAATTTAATCTACCAGACTGCTTCTTAGAGCTCTAATACTGTATTGGATCATTCTGTTTATATATGTTACACTGAAGGGTGGAATCTTAGAAATGGTATTTAAGTAAACTATGGACATAAGCTTTTAGGACAGTAGAATTACAAACCCTCCCAGCGGGTTCACCAATTTAATCTACCAGACCGCTTCTTAGAGCTCTAATACTGTATTGGATCATTCTGTTTATATATGTTACACTGAAGGGTGGAATCTTAGAAATGGTATTTATGTAAATTATGGACATAAGCTTTTAGGACAGTAGAATTACAAACCCTCCCAGCAGTTTCACTAATATAATCTACCAGACCGCTTCTTTAGAGCTCTAATACTGTATTGGATCATTCTGTTTATATATGTTACACTGAAGGGTGAAATCCTAGAAATGGTTTTTTCACCGCAGTAAGGACAGTAGAAGTTTGATTTATTTGTGAAAGAAATATTCTCGTCTTAATGTATTCATTTGTTATATAAAGAGAGATAAGCTATTTTTATCCAATAGAAAACATGTCAAACATTATGATACATTAGCGCGCCATCTGTTATCAAAATTCGAAACTATTATAGACGTGTATGATTCTTTTAAAAATAAAACAATTTCTACTGTCATTACTGCAATGGAAAAATTAATGGGAGGACCTGGCTCATCAGTGATAAACCCTCCCAGAGGTTTCACCAGTTTAATCTACCATACCGCTGTTATATTACATTTTTGTAACTTCCTTTTATAGTGATACTGATGCTAGACTTTTGGAATGGGTATTTTAGATGAACTATGGATATCAACTTTGAGGACAGTAGAATTACATATAATTATAAATATATAATATGCTTCGAGCAATCGCCCTTCCGCAAATATCAATTTGTGTATTTTATTGGAACAATTATATTATGATGCATTAGCGCAATATAACAGCGGTATGGTAGATTAAACTGGCAAAACCGCTGGGAGGGTTCACCACTGATGAGCCAGGCCCTCTCATTAATTTTTCCATTGCAGTAAAGGCAGTAGAAATTGTTTTATTTTTAAAAGAATCTTACGCGTCTATAATAGTTTCGAATTTTGATGTCAAACATTGTTAGACAGTATGTGAAAACAAAGAAAGTTGTCATTACAAGACAGGACAATGGATGAAAGATGTAGAAACTCGAATTTGACAGAAACTTTGTCATTTCAAAGCTCAGGTGACAGAACTTGGTGACAAAGAACGATACACAGTAGAACTACCTCTCTGTAAAGGATAACAGCTTGTTGTAGAGTCAAAGTGTCCTTTGTAGAGAGGTGTCCTCTAGCGGGAGTGTCCTCTCATGGATGTAGTTCTACTGTATTGGTGATGGAAACTGTCCTTTGTAGAGAGGTGTCCTCTAGCGGGAGTGTCCTCTCATGGATGTAGTTCTACTGTATTGGTGATGGAAAATGTCCTTTGTAGAGAGGTGTCCTCTAGCGGGAGTGTCCTCTCATGGAGGTTGTTCTTTTGTATTGGTGATGGAAACTGTCCTTTGTAGAGAGGTGTCCTCTAGCGGGAGTATCCTCTCATGGAGGTAATTCTACTGTATTGGTGATGGAAACTGTCCTTTGTAGAGAGGTGTCCTCTAGCGGGAGTATCCTCTCATGGAGGTAATTCTACTGTATTGGTGATGGAAACTGTTCTTTGTAGAGAGATGTCGTCTAGCGGGAGTGTCCTCTCATGGAGGTTGTTCTACTGTATTGGTGATGGAAACTGTCCTATGTAGAGAGGTGTCCTCTAGCGGGAGTATCCTCTCATGGAGGTTGTTCTACTGTATTGGTGATGGAAACTGTTCTTTGTAGAGAGATGTCGTCTAGCGGGAGTGTCCTCTCATGGAGGTTGTTCTACTGTATTGGTGATGGAAACTGTTCTTTGTAGAGAGATGTCCTCTAGCGGGAATGTCTTCTAATGGAGGTTGTTCTACTGTATTGGGGGATTTAAAGTTCAACGTTTAGGAATATTCACAGTAGAACCTCCCATAAACGACCACTGAGCGACCAACTTGACAAATAATATAAAGCAAACTCCAGTGAGAGACCACCTTCAAAAGAACCTTCACTTCCAGAAATATGTTTTCAAATAATCCCTTATTGATATAGCAAGCTTTCACACATACATTTTTTCTCTTCTTCAGGTGTAGCATAGCTATAAATTTAGAAAATGACGGGGATCTATACATGACAATTATGATCTACTAGCGCGCCATCTGTTATCAAAATTCTAAACTATTATAGACGTCTATGATTCTTTTTAAAATAAAACAATTTTCTACTGCCCTTACTGTAATGTAAAACTTAAAGGGAGGGCCTGGCTCATCAGTGGTCAACCCTCCCAGCGGTTTCGCCAGTTTTATCTATCATTAATTTTTCATTACAGTAAGGGCAGTAGAAATTATTTCATTTTTAAAAGAATCATACGTGTTTAAAATAGTTTCAAATTCTCATATTGTATGTATGTTGAATAATATATATATAAGGTCAGGTGTTGATATTAAAAACAAAAAAGGTATATTCTGGTTGCTCATATGTGAACATTCATATGAGATTATAAACTCGGTTTGGATTGTGCTTTACCAAGTCCTTATCTGCTATATACGCTGCAAAGCCACCCGTTCTATGAGAACACTGACAAAAGTTACTTTGTACGGGTTAACACAAAATGCAATACACTAGGGCCTAAAGTAATAGACAACTAAACACACAAAAAACGTACACTCAAAAGTACAACAACAAAAAAGAGATAAATAAACATACAATTGGTTAAATAAAATAAAAATAAAAAACAGTGCTTATATTTATTGCTGCTTTGGTAGGGATCGGACCGGGGTTACACAGGGAATGCGAAGAGATCACCAGACACGGATATAATACGAAGAGAACACTATAAGCATCTCTACACAAAACTTTTAACCACACTCCCCTCTCGCATTCCCTTAAACCCCCTTTATATACAAACATGGCCACATTCGTCCAATTAGAATGGTTGAGAGATCGATTTACTTATCTGATAAAAACAACGTTCTTCGCACTAACGAAATAGGATAAGATAAGCGTGCAAATATTTGTCAATATAATTTGACAACACCCATCTACAATAGAAAATTGTGAAATGTAAGAAAATCTTAGAAGTCCGTACAGCTACTGTACAACTGGAAATTAGAATGGGCAGGATGACCAAACTGATATTTGTATTCTGTACACTACAAATGGTAATCTCTACATCTGGCAACGCAGCTTGCCAGTATGATCAAATCGTTTCCTTGAATTTTAGACTCTAGTACATCGCAAGGAGGTTAAAGGGAACGGCTGAAAATCTAAGAAATGTCGGTAAGTCTTTGAAAAATTACTTCCAAATTCGAAAAGATCGTCTGAAATAGAATTCCAATTATGAAATTGACATTTAGTGATGCTATATTTTCTTCTTTCTTATCTCCACTCAATCATATTAAGGTATCAAGATTGTAGAGCTTGACAACCATCATGACTGGGTGAAGTAGAATGCCTTTGTCATTAAGACTGGGAGCAGTACTCAGTAGCAGGCCACTGACTTAGCTCCAAAAGAAAGGGTGACATGAGGAACAGACACCATGTACAGCCAACATGGAGTACAAACACTGCTCATCCTGTATCCCTGGAGCCCTTACAGGGTACTATCAGCATGGCCAGGTGAGCCCAGGTTTTTTAGTGAGCTTGTTACTGCTCCCCCTCCTCTTTTTTAATCCGGGCTTGGGACCGGCAAAGGCGGAGCAATGAATTCATTGCCTCCAGAACTCTATATTTTTATAAAACTGGAATATACCAGCTTGTTTCTTTCTAGCAAAGATGTATCGATGCCAATCATTTTTATTTTGATGAATAAAGGTTTGCTTGTAACGAGTTATTGCTAATTGCCACTACAAATCGGCCATTATTTTTGCATCAGCCCAATATTTTGATACGATAAGTGTAAGTGTATTCTATTGTAAAAATTAAATATACTGGCAATGTGTGTTTCTTTTTTTTACACCAAATATTATCTCTACAGACCTTAATGTAATGATATATGTTATTGAATGAGAGGGCTTGGTTCATTAGTAATGAACCCTCTCAGCGGTTTCACCAATATAACGCCTTCCATAGTAAATACAGGGTATATCCCAAACCAATCCAATACAATAGTAGAGCGGTCTAGAGATTAAATTGGTGAAACTGCTGAGAGGGTTCACTACTGATGAGCCAAGCCCTCTAATTCAATAACTTATATCATTTCAGTAAGGTCTGTAGAGATAATATTTGATGATATTCCCACGTGAAAAATTAGGAAAGACAAACTTCAGGATGACACAGCAATTTATTTGAGACAAGAACCAATTATGAATGATAAACAAAAGATAAGCAATGAGGGAAGTTTACAGAGTAACAAAATATAAACATAAAAATTGATACTCTGTTAATAAAATAATAAATACTTTGTTACATAGCTCCTTTCCTATGGGAGCTGTGACCCACAGCTAGCAATTATTGTAGATACTGACATGGATCTGACGTGTTTCTGCCAAGGATTCCATCGAAGTCTCGGAACTTTGTCCCTAGTACCTTTGCGTCCTTTTTCTTGCGGCGTGAAGAGCGGCTTTGTCGTCGTATCGTCTATAGGGACATCGTCATCTTGGAGGGAAGTCTTGGCTTTAGCATGGTGGTGGAATTGTAGTCGTGCTCTTCATTTTTTTTTTGACTTGTAATATTTTAAAAGTGTTTAAAACTATATTTTTTTTATTAAATAATGAATATGCAAAATAATAATACTTCACGATGTTTTATTTTAAAATGAATAATAATTTGTATTTTTTATAACTCTGTGACCTAAAAAAAAATATTGAAGTTCTATATATATATAATTAGTTCGTTCGGGAGATGTAAATATTAGCCACCATTTTAATTTGTCAGTTTGTATTTAAATAAAAAATAATTAATTTGATAAAAAAAAAGGCTAAGGCTATTTCTTCAAAACATCTACCACAATTGGTGAGCCAGACGTGATTCGAACACGCAACCTTCTGATCTGGAGTCAATATCTGAAAATGTAGATTATATGTAGAGATAATATTCGATGATATTGTAGCAAAGTATTGTTTTATTAACAGAGTTTTATTTTTTATGTTTTTTTTTACTCTGTAAACGTCCCTCATTGCTTATCTTTTGTTTATCATTCATAGTTTGTTCTTGTCTTAAATAAATTGCTGTGTCATCCTGAAGTTTGTCTTTCCTAATTTTCCACGTGGCATTTTGGTGGAGATGCTGGGTAAGTTAGGGAAGACAAACTGAAGATCGCCGAGAAGACCTAGAGGCCATGGGTGCTGTGATCTACATTTTCAGAGAGTGGCTCCAGGATTCTACCGCCGTGTCAAAGCCAAGACTTCCCTCCAAGATGACGATGTCCCTATAGACGATACGACGACAAAGCCTCACTTCACGCCGCAAGAAAAAGGACACAAAGGTACTAGGGACAAAGTTCCAAGACTTCGATGGAATCCTTGGCAAAAACACGTCAGATCCATGTCAGTATCTACAATAATTGCAAGCTGTGGGTCACAGCTCCCATAGGGAAGGAGCTATGTCACAAAGTATTATTTCAACAGAGTATCATTTTTTATGTTTATATTTTGCTACGCTTTAAACTTCCCTCGTTGCTTATCTTTTGTTTACCATTCATAGTTTGTTCTTGCCTGAAATAAATTGTTGTCTCATCCCGAAGTTGGTCTTCTCTAATTTTCCAAGTGAACCAATAAAACCATTAAACTTGACTATGTTGAAATAAAAGATATGTTAACGTCATAATGCAGCAGTGCCATCTGGAAACAATCAGATTCCGTACTTTAGGAGAGATATCTAAACTGATAAAACATCCTATCTTGGTTCAAACTTCACCAGTCAGTACCATTTTACTTTACTGTCTGATGTTGTTGTGTCCAATGAAGAACCTCAGATGTCTCCATACATCTCTACCACAGCAGTCGTAATGTTCTTGGGTGTTTATAGCTGCTGTTCTGGATCAATTTTCTGTTGTTGTCGTGTCCAATGAAGAGCCTCAGATGTCTCCATACATCTCTATCACAGCAGTCACAATGTTCTTGGGTGTTTATAGCTGCTGTTCTGGGTCAATTTTCTGTTGTTGTCGTGTCCAATGAAGAGCCTCAGATGTTTCCATACATCTCTACCACAGCAGTCACAATGTTCTTGGGTGTTTATAGCTGCTGTTCTGGGTCAATATTCTGTTGTTGTCGTGTCCAATGAAGAGCCTCAGATGTCTCCATACATCTCTATCACAGCAGTCACAATGTTCTTGGGTGTGTAAAGCTGCTGTTCTGGGTCAATTTTCTGTTGTTGTCGTGTC
Organism: Cordylochernes scorpioides; assembly: GCA_030710605.1. NCBI lineage: Eukaryota > Metazoa > Arthropoda > Arachnida > Pseudoscorpiones > Chernetidae > Cordylochernes > Cordylochernes scorpioides. The sequence continues at coordinate 62,570,233 of CP092870.1, read as the reverse complement.
CAATGAATAGCCTCAGATGTCTCCATACATCTCTATCACAGCAGTCACAATGTTCTTGGGTGTGTAAAGCTGCTGTTCTGGGTCAATTTTCTGTTGTTGTCGTGTCCAAAGAAGAGCCTCAGATGTCTCCATACATCTCTATCACAGCAGTCGCAATGTTCTTGGGTGTGTAAAGCTGCTGTTCTGGGTCAATTTTCTGTTGTTGTTGTGTCCAACGAAGAGCCTCAGATGTCTCCATACATCTCTATCACAGCATTCGTAATGTTCTTGGGTGTGTAAAGCTGCTGTTCTGGGTCATTTTTCTGTTGTTGTCGTGTCCAATGAAGAGCCTCAGATGTCTCCATACATCTCTATCACAGTAGTCGTAATGTTCTTGGGTGTGTAAAGCTGCTGTTCTGGGTCAATTTTCTGTTGTTGTCGTGTCCAATGAAGAGCCTCAGATGTCTCCATACATCTCTATTACAACAATCGCAATGTTCTTAGGTGTGTAAAGCTGCTGTTCAGGGTCAATTTTCTGCAAGGCTGCGGCCATTGCTGGACATGACAATATGTAGGTAGGTGTTAGTTCCACACCAGGACAGTTGTTACATGTCCTGTAGGTTTTTGTACCATCTGGATGTATTGTCATTCCTTTATAGTGTTTCGTTCTGAGTCTTGTTATAATTTTGTAATTCTTTTCTCAGAGTTTATTTCACATATTTGATCTTTTCTTATTTTTTTTTTGTTGAATTATCTTGTATTTTACCAAAGCATCAGGGTAAAATACTGACATTTGTTCTTTCCTTTGGTTTAACTTTCTGGTTTCCTTTGCTAATTCATCTGCCATCTCATTACCCTCGATCCCAATATGGGCAGGAATCCTTACTGTTTATTCACCTCAATACTTTCTATTCCAGGGTGAAGCAACCTAAGGGTCGCGAGACACATGTGGCTCTTTGGAAGTGAAGCTGCGGTTATTTAGTTATATAGTTCCATATGTAAATATTTATTTATTTTTATAAATTTAAATGCCATCTATCGATATAATTTGTAACAAATAAATTTACTGGCAATGTATTTCCTTTCAATAATATCATCAAATATTATCTCTACAGACCTTACTGTAACAAATAAATTTACTGGCAATGTGTTTCTTTTCAATAATATCATCAAATATTATATCTACAGACCTTACTGTAACAAATAAATTTACTGGCAATGTGTTTCTTTTCAATAATATCATCAAATATTATCTCTACAGACCTTACTGTAACAAATATATTTACTGGCAATGTGTTTCTTTTCAATAATATCATCAAATATTATCTCTACAGACCTTACTGTAACAAATAAATTTACTGGCAATGTATTTCCTTTCAATAATATCATCAAATATTATCTCTACAGACCTTACTGTAACAAATAAATTTACTGGCAATGTGTTTCTTTTCAATAATACCATCAAATATTATATCTACAGACCTTACTGTAACAAATATATTTACTGGCAATGTGTTTCTTTTCAATATTATCATCAAATATTATCTCTACAGACCTTACTGTAACAAATAAATTTACTGGCAATGTGTTTCTTTTCAATAATATCATCAAATATTATATCTACAGACCTTACTGTAACAAATAAATTAACTGTCAATGTGTTTCTTTTTAATAATATCATCAAATATTATCTCTACAGACCTTACTGTAACAAATAAATTTACTGGCAATGTGTTTCTTTTCAATAATATCATCAAATATTATCTCTATAGACCTTACTGTAACAAATAAATTTACTGGCAATGTGTTTCTTTTTAAATAATATCATCAAATATTATCTCTACAGACCTTATTGTAACAAATAAATTTACTGGCAATGTGTTTCCTTTCAATAATATCATCAAATATCATCTCTACAGACCTTACTGTAACAAATAAATTTACTGGCAATGTGTTTCCTTTCAATAATATCATCAAATATTATCTCTACAGACCTTACTGTAACAAATATATTTACTGGCAATGTGTTTCCTTTCAATAATATCATCAAATATTATCTCTACAGACCTTACTGTAACAAATAAATTCACTGGCAATGTGTTTCCTTTCAATAATATCATCAAATATTATCTCTACAGACCTTACTGTAACTAATAAATTTACTGGCAATGTGTTTCTTTTCAATAATATCATCAAATATTATCTCTACAGACCTTACTATAACAAATAAATTTACTGGCAATGTGTTTCTTTTAAATAATATCATCAAATATTATCTCTACAGACCTTACTGTAACAAATAAATTTACTGGCAATGTGTTTCTTTTCAATAATATCATCAAATATTATCTCTACAGACCTTACTGTAACAAATATATTTACTGGCAATGTGTTTCCTTTCAATAATATCATCAAATATTATCTCTACAGACCTTACTGTAACAAATAAATTTACTGGCAATGTGTTTCTTTTCAATAATATCATCAAATATTATCTCTACAGACCTTACTGTAACAAATATATTTACTGGCAATGTGATTCCTTTCAATAATATCATCAAATATTATCTCTACAGACCTTACTGTAACAAATAAATTCACCGGCAATGTGTTTCCTTTCAATAATATCATCAAATATTATCTCTACAGACCTTACTGTAACTAATAAATTTACTGGCAATGTGTTTCTTTTCAATAATATCATCAAATATTATCTCTACAGACCTTACTGTAACAAATAAATTTACTGGCAATGTGTTTCTTTTCAATAATATCATCAAATATTATCTCTACAGACCTTACTGTAACAAATAAATTTACTGGCAATGTGTTTCTTTTCAACAATATCATCAAATATTATCTCTACAGACCTTACTGTAACAAATAAATTTACTGGCAATGTGTTTCTTTTCAATAATATCATCAAATATTATCTCTACAGACCTTACTGTAACAAATACATTTACTGGCAATGTGTTTCTTTTCAATAATATCATCAAATATTATCTCTACAGACCTTACTGTAACAAATACATTTACTGGCAATGTGTTTCTTTTCAATAATATCATCAAATATTATCTCTACAGACCTTACTGTAACAAATACATTTACTGGCAATGTGTTTCTTTTCAATAATATCATCAAATATTATATCTACAGACCTTACTGTAACAAATAAATTTACTGGCAATGTGTTTCTTTTCAATAATATCATCAAATATTATCTCTACAGACCTTACTGTAACAAATACATTTACTGGCAATGTGTTTCTTTTCAATAATATCATCAAATATTATCTCTACAGACCTTACTGTAACAAATACATTTACTGGCAATGTGTTTCTTTTCAATAATATCATCAAATATTATCTCTACAGACCTTACTGTAACAAATACATTTACTGGCAATGTGTTTCTTTTCAATAATATCATCAAATATTATATCTACAGACCTTACTGTAACAAATAAATTTACTGGCAATGTGTTTCTTTTCAATAATATCATCAAATATTATCTCTACAGACCTTACTGTAACAAATAAATTTACTGGCAATGTGTTTCATTTCAATAATATCATCAAATATTATCTCTACAGACCTTACTGTAACAAATAAATTTACTGGCAATGTGTTTCTTTTCAATAATATCATCAAATATTATCTCTACAGACCTTACTGTAACTAATAAATTTACTGGCAATGTGTTTCTTTTCAATAATATCATCAAATATTATCTCTACAGACCTTACTGTAACAAATAAATTTACTGGCAATGTGTTTCATTTCAATAATATCATCAAATATTATCTCTACAGACCTTACTGTAACAAATAAATTTACTGGCAATGTGTTTCTTTTCAATAATATCATCAAATATTATCTCTACAGACCTTACTGTAGCAAATACATTTACTGGCAATGTGTTTCCTTTCAATAATATCATCAAATATTATCTCTACAGACCTTACTGTAACTAATAAATTTACTGGCAATGTGTTTCTTTTCAATAATATCATCAAATATTATCTCTACAGACCTTACTATAACAAATAAATTTACTGGCAATGTGTTTCTTTTAAATAATATCATCAAATATTATCTCTACAGACCTTACTGTAACAAATAAATTTACTGGCAATGTGTTTCTTTTCAATAATATCATCAAATATTATCTCTACAGACCTTACTGTAACAAATATATTTACTGGCAATGTGTTTCCTTTCAATAATATCATCAAATATTATCTCTACAGACCTTACTGTAACAAATAAATTTACTGGCAATGTGTTTCTTTTCAATAATATCATCAAATATTATCTCTACAGACCTTACTGTAACAAATATATTTACTGGCAATGTGATTCCTTTCAATAATATCATCAAATATTATCTCTACAGACCTTACTGTAACAAATAAATTCACCGGCAATGTGTTTCCTTTCAATAATATCATCAAATATTATCTCTACAGACCTTACTGTAACTAATAAATTTACTGGCAATGTGTTTCTTTTCAATAATATCATCAAATATTATCTCTACAGACCTTACTGTAACAAATAAATTTACTGGCAATGTGTTTCTTTTCAATAATATCATCAAATATTATCTCTACAGACCTTACTGTAACAAATAAATTTACTGGCAATGTGTTTCTTTTCAACAATATCATCAAATATTATCTCTACAGACCTTACTGTAACAAATAAATTTACTGGCAATGTGTTTCTTTTCAATAATATCATCAAATATTATCTCTACAGACCTTACTGTAACAAATACATTTACTGGCAATGTGTTTCTTTTCAATAATATCATCAAATATTATCTCTACAGACCTTACTGTAACAAATACATTTACTGGCAATGTGTTTCTTTTCAATAATATCATCAAATATTATCTCTACAGACCTTACTGTAACAAATACATTTACTGGCAATGTGTTTCTTTTCAATAATATCATCAAATATTATATCTACAGACCTTACTGTAACAAATAAATTTACTGGCAATGTGTTTCTTTTCAATAATATCATCAAATATTATCTCTACAGACCTTACTGTAACAAATACATTTACTGGCAATGTGTTTCTTTTCAATAATATCATCAAATATTATCTCTACAGACCTTACTGTAACAAATACATTTACTGGCAATGTGTTTCTTTTCAATAATATCATCAAATATTATCTCTACAGACCTTACTGTAACAAATACATTTACTGGCAATGTGTTTCTTTTCAATAATATCATCAAATATTATATCTACAGACCTTACTGTAACAAATAAATTTACTGGCAATGTGTTTCTTTTCAATAATATCATCAAATATTATCTCTACAGACCTTACTGTAACAAATAAATTTACTGGCAATGTGTTTCATTTCAATAATATCATCAAATATTATCTCTACAGACCTTACTGTAACAAATAAATTTACTGGCAATGTGTTTCTTTTCAATAATATCATCAAATATTATCTCTACAGACCTTACTGTAGCAAATACATTTACTGGCAATGTGTTTCCTTTCAATAATATCATCAAATATTATCTCTACAGACCTTACTGTAACAAATAAATTTACTGGTAATGTTTTTTTTTTCAATAATATCATTAAATATTATATCTACAGACCTTACTCTAACAAATAAATTTACTGGCAATGTGTTTCTTTTCAATAATATCATCAAATATTATCTCTACAGACCTTACTGTAACAAATAAATTTACTGGCAATGTGTTTCCTTTCGAAAATATCATCAAATATTATCTCTTCAGACCTTACTGTAACAAATAAATTTACTGGCAATGTGTTTCTTTTCAATAATATCATCAAATATTATCTCTACAGACCTTACTGTAACAAATAAATTTACTGGCAATGTGTTTCATTTCAATAATATCATCAAATATTATCTCTACAGACCTTACTGTAACAAATAAATTTACTGGCAATGTGTTTCTTTTCAATAATATCATCAAATATTATCTCTACAGACCTTACTGTAGCAAATACATTTACTGGCAATGTGTTTCCTTTCAATAATATCATCAAATATTATCTCTACAGACCTTACTGTAACAAATAAATTTACTGGTAATGTTTTTTTTTTCAATAATATCATTAAATATTATATCTACAGACCTTACTCTAACAAATAAATTTACTGGCAATGTGTTTCTTTTCAATAATATCATCAAATATTATCTCTACAGACCTTACTGTAACAAATAAATTTACTGGCAATGTGTTTCCTTTCGAAAATATCATCAAATATTATCTCTTCAGACCTTACTGCAATAATTTATTAAATGAGAGGGCATGCCTCATCATTGGTAAATCCTCCCAGCTGTTTCGCCAGTTTAATCTTCCATAGCAATATAACAGCGGTATGGTAGATTAAACTGGCGAAACCACTGGGAGGGTTCACCACTGTTGAGCCAAACCCTCCCATCATTTTATCATTGCAGTAAGGGCACAGTAGAAATTTGATTTATTAAAAATAAAAAGAATGATATGCGTTAAAAATGGTTCAAATTTCTTATGAAGCAACAAATAGAAAGCCAAAAAGGTCATATAAAGCAGACAAACAAAGCGACATGAAGCAGACAAACAAAGCTACATAAAGCAGACACTCAAAGCCACATTAAAACAGCCAAAAGGGTCACATAAAGCAGACACTCAAAGCCACACTAAAACAGCTAAAAAGGTCACATAAAGCAGACAAACAAAACGACATAAAGCAGACTAACAAAACGACATAAAGCAGACATACAAAGCGACATTAAAACAGCCAAAAAGGTCGCATAAAGCAGACAAAGAAAGCGACATAAAGCAGACTAACAAAGCCGAAACAAACCCATCTACAACAACGACACCAAGACCTTGATGGGCCAGGTCTGGGAACCAAACTGCTGTTAATCTCCAGATAGCCGGTGTATGTTGGTCAGATTCTCTGGAGTCACATTCCGAACTATAGAAATAACCATTTCTATCTAGACTGACAGATTCAGGAAAAGAACAAACATCAATTAAATTTTTATTCAAGATAAAATTGTGAAAAACGTTTAAAATTACAAAATATTTTCACACAATAAGTGTCCTTTTTATCTTAAAATACAAGATTTCAAGTGATAAACGCTTTTTAACTTAATAAAAAACATCGACTATATCTTACAAGGAATATATTTACAAATACAAACACACGCAGAGTGGATATTTACAACTGTAAATTTTTAATTGATATGTAATTAAACAATGTTATTGAATATGTCTATTTACATTTTTAGGGCAATCCAGAACCTCTAAAATTGATCTATTGATTTCTTCTGTAGAAGGAGAGATTTCGCTTTCGCAAGCTATAGAGAGAGAGAGAGAGATTGATTGAAACTACTTTATTTCAATGTCCATATAAGATTATATAATTAAAAAGACATATATTGGATCAAAAAATAATTTATTTTACCAATATTTCAGCTGGCTGAACGCCAACCTTTATCAAGGTATTATAACATTTTAAAGTGTGTCAACAAGATTATATAAGGTTAAATACATGAATTGAATAAATAGGAATAAATAAGATTAAATAATGATAAATGTAGGAGTAAATAGATATAAATAGATAAAGATAATTGATACATATATATACGTATATATTCTATATACAGTTACGAGCGTCATTCCTCATCTCCTAATCTCCTAATCAATCAACTCTGTCTACGTTTGCTTTTTTTTTTTTGGAATGGCGCCCTCCTATTGGTTGGCTACGGTCACGCCACCTTTGCCCCCCCCCCCCCCATCATGCCCCCCCCCCCCCCCCCCCCCACTCGCCATTTAACTATTGTGTTGGAGCGGGTCGCTCCCTAAATAAATGCATATATTAGATAATAACCAAATGGAATCCTCTCTTTCCTTTTCCCAGTAAGAGACGCCTACGGAAGCCAACAGTACATAGACAGATAAAGCACATAGGCTATAGTTATTTAACTAACATATGCAATTAATTAAGGCGCCAATTTAAAATTGTAACAAATAGTATTTGAATCAAAACATTCAGTCGGGGAAAACACGGGCGTTGCCCGGGTCATTCGGCTAGTAAATATATATATACAAGTCGTCATTGGTGGCGCCCACCGATCGAGAAAGACTCCGCTACCGGAGAGAGAGATTTGTGATTTTAAAATTTTAAAAAGAAACCTCTCCCTGGAATATAGAAAAATAGAATAAAAGTGAAATTCTACTGGGATCAGGTGAATAAATTGAGAAATGGTCATCTTCTGATTGTGTAACTAAAAGCTGCTGATGGTTTGCACCATCTGTCGGAATATATATCAAATATTCGTTGTGATTTTTAAATTATCCAGAATTGTGCAGAGATCAGGTATATAATACAAATAGCACATTTTCAATTTTATTTTACTATTTTTCACATTGTTTTGCGGTATCACACAATTCTGGCCTTAACTACCCGTTTTCATGATTTTTTCAGGATGCCTGAATGACCAGTTTTTTGGTCGTTGAGGTACAGCTTGTACCATGCTGATGAGGGCCAACAGACTGAAACGCGTCCGTGGTTAGCTTTTTTTTATTAATCAAGAATGAGTATTTGGCCAATTATGGAATAATTTTTTTTTTAAATCAACGAAAAATTGATATTTATTCCGATAGATGGCGCAAGCCATCAGCAACTTTTATTTGCACGATTGGGAGATGCCTTTTTCTTAATTTAACCTTGGGGAGATAGTGAAGCATGTGATATATAAAACTTAATATTAAATAAAGATTTATGTAAATAATTTGCGCGATACAAGAAAATGCCTTAATTATAATTAAAAAAAAAAAAATTAATCGAATGTTAAACTCTCTTTTTGAGAGACTTAGTGTTAATATTTCAAGAATATTTTAAATTTGACCACTTTGAGACATCCTGCATTGCAGGCATTCACTTGATAAGTGGTTGAAGAGATCTTTACCTTTATTGAAGACACACGAGATAACCAAGTGTGTATACACTCATGGACAAAACTTAAGGAATTTGTACCTTTTAGCATGTATATCGGGATTGAGACAAAACCTCTGAAAGATATTACAGTGAACTTTATCGAAGACACACGAGATAACCAAGTGTGTATACACTCATGGACAAAACTTAAGGAAGTTGTACCTTTTAGCATGTATATCGGGATTGAGACAATAACTCTGTAAGATATTACAGTGACCTTTATCGAAGACACACGAGATAACCAAGTGTGTATACACTCATGGACAAAACTTAAGGAAGTTGTACCTTTTAGCATGTATATCGGGATTGAGACAATAACTCTGAAAGATATTACAGTGACCTTTATTGAAGACACACGAGATAACCAAGTGTGTATACATTCATGGACAAAACTTAAGGAAGTTGTACCTTTTAGCATGTATATCGGGATTGAGACAATAACTCTGAAAGATATTACAGTGACCTTTATTGAAGAGACACGAGATAACCAAGTGTGTATACATTCATGGACAAAACATAAGGGTGTTGTACCTTTTAGCATGTATATCGGGATTGAGACAATAACTCTGAAAGATATTACAGTGACCTTTATTGAAGACACACGAGATAACCAAGTGTGTATACATTCATGGACAAAACTTAAGGAAGTTGTACCTTTTAGCATGTATATCGGGATTGAGACAATACCTCTGAAAGATATTACAGTGACCTTTATTGAAGAGACACGAGATAACCAAGTGTGTATACATTCATGGACAAAACTTAAGGAAGTTGTACCTTTTAGCATGTATATCGGGATTGAGACAATAACTCTGAAAGATATTACAGTGAACTTTATTGAAGACACACGAGATAACCAAGTGTGTATACACTCATGGACAGTACTTAAGGAAGTTGTACCTTTTAGCATGTATATCGGGATTGAGACAATACCTCTGAAAGATATTACAGTGACCTTTATTGAAGAGACACGAGATAACCAAGTGTGTATACATTCATGGACAAAACTTAAGGAAGTTGTACCTTTTAGCATGTATATCGGGATTGAGACAATACCTCTGAAAGATATTACAGTGACCTTTATTGAAGACACACGAGATAACCAAGTGTGTATACACTCATGGACAGTACTTAAGGAAGTTGTACCTTTTAGCATGTATATCGGGATTGAGACAATAACTCTGAAAGATATTACAGTGACCTTTATTGAAGATACACGAGATAACCAAGTGTGTATACACTCATGGACAAAACTTAAGGAAGTTGTACCTTTTAGCATGTATATCGGGATTGAGACAATACCCCTGAAAGATATCACAGTGACCTTTATTGAAGAGACACGAGATAACCAAGTGTGTATACATTCATGGACAAAACTTAAGGAAGTTGTACCTTTTATTGTGGCGAGCCCTTGCCAGGATTTAAGATGGACAAACTCAAGAAAGCTTGTGAGACGAAAAAGAGGACTTTGGAAAGTGTTATTGCAGAAGCAGATGGCGAACTTGGAAAGCAAGAACCAAGCCTAGAAATGTTGATGTCTCTACGACCAAAGCTCCTCAGATGTAAAGACAGGTTCTTAATTGCCAGTGATTGTCTCATCGAACAACTGATAAAGGCGGATAGAGAAGATGAAGAAATTGAAGATGTCGATATCGTTCAAGCGAATCTATTTGGAAGGTCTGAAGGCGTTTTGCAAAAAATGGAACAATTACTAGCAAAACCCACAGTAGACCGAGAATCAATAGTTTCCGGGGGGAACGAAGGAAAGTCAAATCTTCATCGACTTCCGAAGTTGGAACTACCGAAATTTGGAGGAGAAGCACGGGAGTGGCTGCAGTTCTGGTCAGCCTTTCAAAGCGTCCACGATGATGACTCCATTTCGGCCTGTGTCAAGTTCCAATACCTACAAAATTGCATGATAAAGGGATCGGTGTCGGAGGAAATAGTTTCATCCTTTCCAAACTCAGCGGCAAATTATCCACTTGCCATCAGCACTCTTAAGGAACGTTTTGGCCGTGAAGACATGTTGGTGGAAGTGTACGTAAGGGATTTGATTGCTATCACTTTGGAAAATGCTCATGGAAGGAACACGACACCTTTTTCGACTGTATACGTTCGGTTATCATCACAACTACGAGCGTTGGGATCTTTAGGAGTCACAACAGATAAATGCGCTGCTATTCTGTACCCCATGGTGGAATCAGCTGTACCTGAAGATCTCTTCGTCGCGTGGGAAAGGACTCGTCATCATCACAAGCCTGATGAAGATGGAAAGCATAATTCAAGTGAAGCCCTCCTGGAGAAGCTTATGGAATTCCTAAAACACGAAGTTGAGGGAAGTGAAAGAATGCGTTTGGCTCGTCAACCGTTTTCGAGTTCGTATCCATCACAATTTAATCGAGATAAGCCGCCCAAGCCGAAGACATCTGTCGCCACCGCTGCAAGTCTGGTAGTTGCTGATGGGAAGTCAAATAACGCTTATAAATGTGTATTTTGTGATGGAAAACATTTGAGTGAACAATGCTGTAAAGCCATGTCAATGTCTCTTGAAGCAAGAAGGAAAATAATTCAAGAGAAACAGTGTTGTTATTCTTGCTTGAAGCCCGGACACTTTTCCAAGTATTGCAGAAACGTAGTGAAATGTGTCATCTGTAGTAAAAAACACAGGGCAATCTTATGTCCAGTTTCAAAAGGCAGCCAAAAATCTGGTGGGATTGTAGAGAGAAGTAAGAACATAAATGCATCCGTGGACATGTCGAATCAAGTTCGGTGCCAAGATGTCTTACTTCAAACAATCATGGTAAAGATTGATGGCGAAAATAAATCAAAAGTTGTTCGAGCAATGTTAGATAGTGGATCCCAGAACTCATATGTATTGGAACAAACTGCTTCCGAAGTTGGACTCACTATGCTCGGGAAAAAGGAAGTTGTACACTTACTATTTGGTGGAGTCAAATCGAGACCACAGCAGCACAAGCGGTATCGAATCTACATCTCTGATGTGGACTCCAAGTACAACTGCAATTTTGAAGTACAAGACTGCTCAACGATTTGTAGTGCAATGCCTTCCGCTCAACCTACCGAATGGATGACGGAACTTCGATCAAAGGGAATTGACTTGGATGTCTATAGGTCGAACACGGAGATTGAACTACTACTAGGAGCAGATGTATACGCCAAGCTACTAACAGGAAATAAAATAGAATTGGAATCTGGTCCTGTCGCTCTCGAAACGAAGCTGGGCTGGACTGTTAGTGGAAAGGTTTTGGGAAATGTTCAAACAACTAAATCTCAATCATCAGTTCTGTCATGCCTAGTCCGTGAAGCAACAATACAAGATCTTCGGAGATTAGATGTTATCGGTATCATGGAACCCATGAAGGAAAAGAGCAAAGAAGAGTTGTCAGTTGCAGCGTTGGAACATTTCAACCAAACAGTGAAACAGAATGAAGATGGTCGATATTCTGTCAATTTACCTTGGATAGGAGAACACCCACCACTCCCTAATTACAAGCTAATTTCGGAGAAGAAACTTGAATCTACTACTGCTTTAGCAGGGATTAAACGTGATATGAACTGGTCAGTGTTTGTCGCAGGAAGAGTAAAGAAGATTCGACAAAATTCAAGCATAACTGATTGGAGGCACGTTCCTGGTAAAGAAAATCCTGCAGACATCCCCTCACGTGGAGCTTCAATCTCGCAATTGGTTACTACTAGATGGTGGGAGAGACCAGTTTGGCTTAAGAAAGAAGAACAATTTTGGACACAGTCTGCAGAAAAGGAGTCAATCGAAGAAGTCAATAGTGAACTGAGAAAGGCAGTCGTCACACCCTTCAACAGAAAAAGAAAAAAAAAAAATAGGGGGAGAAGGATTTCATGGCCATTAGGAAAAGTGGAGGAGGTGCTACCTGGGGCCGATGGACAAGTTCGAGTCGCAAGAGTGAAGACATCATCGGGAGTTTTTCTTCGTCCAGTACAGCGACTTTTTCCATTAGAAATAAAACAAATTTAGATTGGCCTCTACTATAGCCAAGAAAATATAGTATTAGAATTTAATTTATCAATTAAATTGGTGGGAGGAATGTTAGTGAAAGGCACGCCCGCGCGACGAAGAGAAGAACAGTTTTCAACCAACACCACCGGCGACGGACGGTGGCGACGTCACGGTCGGCGCGCATGCGCGGCGGTGGCGGTCACGTGGGAAGCACGGGCGTGGGCCCTTCGAATTCTGACGGCCAACACGGACTGACTTCCTTCCCAATCCATCCTTTTCAATCGAACATTTTTTAACTTCTTTAATTACTAAAATTAATTTGTAACATAATATTTATATCTATATTTATCCTGAATAAAATTTAAAATATCAAGGATGATTAATTGAAACATTCTTTCAATACCAAACGAACCTGTCATAGTGTACCATTCAAAAAGTGTACCGAACAAGCATGTATATCGGGATTGAGACAATAACTCTGAAAGATATTACAGTGAACTTTATTGAAGACACACGAGATAACCAAGTGTGTATACACTCATGGACAGTACTTAAGGAAGTTGTACCTTTTAGCATGTATATCGGGATTGAGACAATAACTCTGAAAGATATTACAGTGAACTTTATTGAAGACACACCAGATAACCAAGTGTGTATACACTCATGGACAGTACTTAAGGAAGTTGTACCTTTTAGCATGTATATCGGGATTGAGACAATACCTCTGAAAGATATTACAGTGACCTTTATTGAAGACACACGAGATAACCAAGTGTGTATACACTCATGGACAGTACTTAAGAAGGTTGTACCTTTTAGCATGTATATCGGGATTGAGACAATACCTCTGAAAGATATTACAGTGACCTTTATTGAAGACACACGAGATAACCAAGTGTGTATACACAAATGGACAAAACCTAAGGAAGTTGTACCTTTTAGCATGTATATTGGGATTGAGACAATAACTGTGAAAGATATTATAGTGACCTTTATTGAAGACATAAATAACATCGGTCACGTTTTTAGACACAACCAAGGAGTTAGCGAAGCCCTCAAATTGATAGAAATACGCTATCAAGACACATGTGTGATAAATTTGACCGTTTTTACGTACATCGGTTGGAGATAAAAGCAAAAAAAATTGTGTCGTGACGGCAAATGGAGGAAACTTCCCTAAATGGATTTTTTTATAGCAGCAGATTGTGTCAAAATTTGTAGAAATTTGAAGTTAAGATGTCAATTATAGTTTTTTTCGAATAAAATAATATATAACACGAAAATTATAAGGCTATTTTAAAATTTGGTACTAAATATGACGTTTACCTGCACAAGAATATCGTCAAAACCTTTCCATATACACTCATGGACAAAGCTTAAAGAAGTTTATATTTTGATGTCGACAGTCGTCTTTTTTTTTTGTTTAAGGTATACTGACAAAGTTTGTTCACACTTGGTTATCTCGTGTGTCTTCAATAAAGGTCACTGTAATATCTTTCAGAGTTATTGTCTCAATCCCGATATACATAATGTTTACGTAGAAAGAAAAGCACATTCCAGAAGGGAGAGATAATGTTTTAGAACGTTCAAGAAAAATGTAGAAAAATCGGAGAGTAATCTAAAGCGATTGCGCAACCGCTTTGTGCTGGCGGCTTTCTGATTGGCTGAAGGACCAAGCGTGACCGTTCTGGAAAGATCTACTCCGGGATATAAAGAGAGGATAAACTCATGCCAGGGAGAAGAAAGATAAGTAAAAGAGGTGGAAGAACGAAGCTACGTGGTGTACTCCAAGAAGGCTGCTGTCTCAAGAGGTCGGATTGCTGCCTACCGCCGACGCCGGTGTACTCCCTGGAAGATTCTAGAAGGTTCTACGAACTTCTGTCTCCTGTTTTGCTCCTGCTTTCCCTCACCGTGCTGCAGTTGGTGAGTTTGTAACTGCTGTTTTCTTTATTCTTGTTTTATTTTTTTGCGCCCTTCAGTAATTATTTTATCGATTAGGCTTAAATAAAGTCCTAAAGATCCTTTGTACCCACGGAAGTTATTCTTTGTTAACCAACAACGCAACAATTCGGTGTCAGAAGTGGGATCTTTAGGTGAAGCCTGAATAATTTATGGTACTTACCAGAAAAATGGAAGAAATATTGAAAGCGATCCAAGCTTAAAACCAGGCTATGCAAACTCAAAATCAAGAAACTCGTGAAGCTCTCAACCAGGCATTTCAAGCTCAAGATCAAGAAACTCGCGAGGCTTTTCAAGCTCAACATCAAGAGCTAAAAGAAAGCTTGGGGCTTAAGTTCCAATGCTTAGAAGATGAAATCTCAGCTGTAAGAGAAGACGTTTCTTCTGTAAAAGAAGACGTTTCCTCTGTAAAAGAAGACCTTTCCTGTGTAAAAGAAGAAATAAAAGATAAATTGTCTGTTTTAGAAGAGAGACTTGCTGCTGTGGAAACGGGCGATCCATGAACTCCAGTTTTGCAGCTAGAAAATAACAATTCGGGTAGGCCTCTTGTCAAATTCCTACCTTTGATGGACAATCATCGTGGACCTCCTTCAAAACCCAGTTCGATGTGATTGCCCAAGCGAACGGATGGAACGTTAGAGATAAGGCAAGCTTTTTGGCTGCTGCACTTCGTGGATTTGCAGTGGATGTACTCCAGATGATTCCGGAACAACTTCGCCTAGACTTCAACGTCCTGATTGATGCGCTGGAGTCCCGATATGGAGAAGAACATTACCAACAACTTCACGTGGTGAAGTTCAAGAATAGACTACAAGAAAAGAAAGAAAGTTTGCAGGATTTGGCCAACGACATCCGACGCCTGGCAAGATTAGCCTTTCCAACGTGCCCGTCTAAAACACAAGACTTTATGGCCCAACAACAGTTTATTGATGCCATCGGGGACCCTGAGACCCAAAAGTTTGCTAGACTTTCAAGTGCGACTACTCTACAAGAAACCCTTGTCCAAGCCATGAAGCATGAAGCTGCCCAACAATCCTTAAGGGGAAGTTATCGCGTGGCTAGACAAGTTAAATTGTACAATCCAGAAAGAGAAAAGGGTCGTTTCTGGACCTGTGGAGCCCATGATCACATGTCTCCAACTTGCCCCCGAAAGGTAAAACAGCGCAGTGATACAGGTTGCTGGAAATGTGGAAAATGTGGCCACATAAGGAAAAACTGTCCAGATAACTCTAAGGATAAGCCTGATAGAAAAAGGGGCCGCTGCTGGACTTGTGGAGCCCTTGATCACATTTCTCCAACTTGCTTCAAAAGAGTAAAACAACGCAGTGATACCGACTGCTGGAGATGTGGACAATATGGCCACATGAGAAGAAACTGTCCGGAAAATTCTGAAACCACCTCAGCCCCTAGAAAGAACCATGGGAGACGGAATTATAATGCCGATGCCTTATCAAGAAGGCCATGTGTTCCACAAAGTGGACATTGCGCTCGTGCTGAAGACAGATTTTGCGTAAGGCAAGTTACAGTGCAAGAAAGCGATGTAGTGGAAGAGCAACCATGGACTGGCCAAGCTTTAAGAAAAGCTCAACGTGAAGACCGAGATCTATTGCCAGTGATAAATTGGAAGGAATCAGGTGAAAGACCATCCTGGGAAGATGTAGCCTCGCACAGTCCTAAAACCAAAAGTCTCTGGCGCCTCTGGAATTCTTTGACCCTGCGAGATGGAGGATACAGGAAATGGGAGAGCGAGGATGGAAAGCACGGAATCTGGAAGTTGGTGTTACCCAGATCTCATGTACCTTTGGCTCTCCAGGAGATGCATAGCAGTCCCACGGGAGATCAATTCGGCATCAGAAAAACATTGACCAAAGTTAGAGAAAGATTTTGTTGGCCACACAGGAAGTCGAACTGATGTTGAAAAATAGTGCAGAAACTGTACATCATTCAGTGAGAAAAGGACCGACACCAAGATCCAAAGGTGAAGACCTACAATGTAGGTGCCCCATTTGAAAGGATGCCGGCCATTCACCAGTGGGCAAGAGAAAATCTTCACTTTTACAGTGAGAAAATGAAAGACAGGTTCAACGTCAAGACTTCCCACAAGACTTTCAAAGAGGGTGAAATGGTTTGGCTCCATAATCCTCAACGGAAGAAAGGACTTTCTCCTAAACTTCAGTATCAGTGGGATGGTCCCTATAAGATCATCAAGTGCTTCAATGATGTCATCTATCGGATTCAGAAGACCCCGACATCTAAACTCAAAGTGGTGCACTACAACCGGTTAGCACCCTTCAGGGGTACTGTTCCAGTACAATGGATTGTTCGGGACGATCAGTCCTAAGGAGGGGGCAGTGTTACGTAGAAAGAAAAGCACATTCCAGAATGGAGAGATAATGTTTTAGAACGTTCAAGAAAAATGTAGAAAAACCGGAGAGCAACCGATCGGCCAATCTAAAGCGATTGCGCAACCGCTTTGTGCTGGCGGCTTTCTGATTAGCTGAATGACCAAGCGTGACCGTTCTGGAAAGATCTACTCCGGGATATAAAGAGAGGATAAACTCATGCCAGGGAGAAGAAAGATAAGAAAAAGAGGTGGAAGAACGAAGCTACGTGGTGTACTCCAAGCAAGCTGCTGTCTCAAGAGGTCGGACTGCTGCCTACCGCCGACGCCGTGTACTTCCTGTAAGATTCTAGAAGGTTCTACGAACTTCTGTCTCCTGTTTTGCTCCTGCTTTCCCTCACCGTGCTGCAGTTGGTGAGTTTGTAACTGCTATTTTCTTTATTTTTGTTTTATTTTTTTGCGCCCTTCTGTAATTATTTTATCGATTAGGCTTAAATAAAGTCCTAAAGATCCTTTGTACCCACGGAAGTTATTCTTTGTTAACCAACAACACAACAATACTAAAAGATATAACTTCCTTAAGTTTTGTTCATGAGTGTATACACACTTGGTTATCTCGTGTGTCTTCAATAAAGGTCACTGTAATATCTTTCGGAGGTATTGTCTCAATCCCAATATACATGCTAAAAGGTACAACTTTCTTAAGTTATGTCCATGAGTGTAATCATACTTGGTTATCTTGTGTGTCTTCAATAATGGTCACTGTAATATCTTTCAGAGTTATTGTCTCAATCCCGATATACATGCTAAAAGGTACAACTTCCTTAAGTTTTGTCCATTTGTGTATACATACTTGGTTATCTCGTGTATCTTCAATAAAGGTCAATGTAATATCTATCAGAGTTATTGTCTCAATCCCGATATAAATGCTAAAAGGTACAACTTCCTTAAGTTTTGTCCATTTGTGTATACACACTTGGTTATCTCGTGTGTCTTCAATAAAGGTCACTGTAATATTTTTTCGAGTTATTGTCTCAATCCCGATATACATGCAAAAAGGTACAACTTCCTTAAGTTTTGTTCATGAGTGTATACACACTTGGTTATCTCGTGTGTCTTCAATAAAGGTCACTGTAACATCTTTCAGATTTATTGTCTCAATCCCGATATACATGCAAAAAGGTACAACTTCCTTAAGTTTTGTTCCTGAGTGTTTAACAAAAATATAAGAGTATTTTAAAATTTAGCCATAAATATATGGTATTTTAACAAATTAAAACATTAAACTGCGAATATATCTTTTCACAAATAAAACAAACTTCTACTGTCCTTACATTGATGAAAATATATTTGGAGGGTTTGGCTCATCAGTGGTGAACCCTCCCAGCGGTTTCTCCAATTTAATCTACCAGCCGCTTCTTTAGAGCTCTAATACTGTACTGGATCATTCTGTTTATATATGTTACACTGAAGGGTGGAATCTTAGAAATGTTATTTAAGTAAACTATCGACATAAGCTTTTAGGACAGTAGAATTACAAACCCTCCCAGCAGTTTCACCAATTCAATCTACCAGACCGCTTCTTTAGAGCTCTAATACTGTATTGGATCATTCTGTTTATATATGTTACACTGAAGGGTGGAATCTTAGAAATGGTATTTAAGTAAACTATGGACATAAGCTTTTAGGACAGTAGAATTACAAATCTTCCCAGCGTTTTCACCAATTTAATCTACCAGGCTGCTTCTTTAGAGCTCTAATACTGTATTGGATCATTCTGTTTATATATGTTACACTGAAGGGTGGAATCTTAGAAATGGTATTTAAGTAAACTATGGACATAAGCTTTTAGGACAGTAGAATTATATATAAATATTTGTATCGAGCAATGCTCTTCCGCAAACAATAAGTACAAGGCCAGTTTAATCAAAACAAAGCAATAACGCGCTTTCTATATATAACAAATGAAAACATTAAGAAGCGAAGGTTTCTTTCACAAATAAATCGGTTATCGAAACCCAACAGCTTATACCATTGCTCTAACAATTACTTCTCAACTTTGAGTTAAATCAAGATATAAAGGAGTGATAAAGAAAAGCTAGATATAGTGATCTCTGATAAGCTTTGACAGAATGACGGACAGGTTAAGTCACCATGATATATAAAAGGAGGTGTAAGATTACTTGAAGAAAGAAAGAATAACATTCAGGTAAAGAGTTTATTTCAATTTTGAAACCTTTTGAGCAGAATATCTTCTCTTCAACGGGTAAATACTTTATGTACAATATCAAGATGATCTTTATACAAAAATAATTGAAAAATGTGTTATTTGCATGTGTGGGCGTTTACAGACTGTTTACAGTTTGAATAATAGATATTATAAATGGATGAAATATACGTAAATGAACGCAAACAATTATTAGGCATACATAATAAATAAAATCGCAAAAGCAAAACTCATTTCGAAAACCAAAATACCACAGCCTATTTGTAACCTCAGCATTAACAGAGAATTGACATCAACAATTTCAAGAATCTGAAGAGGACATTTTAAAGGAATGAAGATAAACCCAGACATGACTAGGTCCTACAGGAACGGCTGTTACAACACCCAACTCACTCCGGACCATATATACCTGGCCAGCCTTCTATATGGCAGACATCAATCCAGAACAGGACATTTTAAAGGAATGAAGATAAACCCAGACATGACTACAGGAACTGCTGTTACAACAACCAACTCACTCCGGACCATATATACCCGGCCAGCCTTCTATATGGCAGACATCAATCCAGAACAGGACATTTTGAAGGAACGAAGATAAACCCAGACATGACTACAGGAACTGCTGTTACAACACCCAACTCACTCCGGACCATATATACCTGGCCAGCCTTCTATATGGCAGACATCAATCCAGAACAGGACATTTTGAAGGAACGAAGATAAACCCAGACATGACTACAGGAACTGCTGTTACAACACCCAACTCACTCCGGACCATATATACCTGGCCAGCCTTCTATATGGCAGACATCAATCCAGAACAGGACATTTTGAAGGAACGAAGATAAACCCAGACATGACTACAGGAACTGCTGTTACAACACCCAACTCACTCCGGACCATATATACCCGGCCAGCCCTCTATATGGCAGACATCAATCCAGAACAGGACATTATAAAGGAATGAAGATAAACCCAGACATGACTACAGGAACTGCTGTTACAACACCCAACTCACTCCGGACCATATATACATGGCCAGCCTTCTATATGGCAGACATCAATCCAGAACAGGACATTATAAAGGAATGAAGATAAACCCAGACATGACTACAGGAACTGCTGTTACAACACCCAACTCACTCCGGACCATATATACCTGGCCAGCCTTCTATATGGCAGACATCAATCCAGAACAGGACATTATAAAGGAATGAAGATAAACCCAGACATGACTACAGGAACTGCTGTTACAACACCCAACTCACTCCGGACCATATATACCCGGCCAGCCCTCTATATGGCAGACATCAATCCAGAACAGGACATTATAAAGGAATGAAGATAAACCCAGACATGACTACAGGAACTGCTGTTACAACACCCAACTCACTCCGGACCATATATACCTGGCCAGCCTTCTATATGGCAGACATCAATCCAGAACAGGACATTATAAAGGAATGAAGATAAACCCAGACATGACTACAGGAACTGCTGTTACAACACCCAACTCACTCCGGACCATATATACCCGGCCAGCCCTCTATATGGCAGACATCAATCCAGAACAGGACATTATAAAGGAATGAAGATAAACCCAGACATGACTACAGGAACTGCTGTTACAACACCCAACTCACTCCGGACCATATATACCTGGCCAGCCTTCTATATGGCAGACATCAATCCAGAACAGGACATTATAAAGGAATGAAGATAAACCCAGACATGACTACAGGAACTGCTGTTACAACACCCAACTCACTCCGGACCATATATACCCGGCCAGCCCTCTATATGGCAGACATCAATCCAGAACAGGACATTATAAAGGAATGAAGATAAACCCAGACATGACTACAGGAACTGCTGTTACAACACCCAACTCACTCCGGACCATATATACCCGGCCAGCCCTCTATATGGCAGACATCAATCCAGACCAGGACATTTTAAAGGAATGAAGATAAACCCAGACATGACTACAGGAACTGCTGTTACAACACCCAACTCACTCCGGACCATATATACCCGGCCAGCCCTCTATATGGCAGACATCAATCCAGAACAGGACATTTTAAAGGAATGAAGATAAACCCAGACATGACTACAGGAACTGCTGTTACAACACCCAACTCACTCCGGACCATATATACCCGGCCAGCCCTCTATATGGCAGACATCAATCCAGAACAGGACATTATAAAGGAATGAAGATAAACCCAGACATGACTACAGGAACTGCTGTTACAACACCCAACTCACTCCGGACCATATATACCTGGCCAGCCTTCTATATGGCAGACATCAATCCAGAACAGGACATTTTAAAGGAATGAAGATAAACCCAGACATGACTACAGGAACTGCTGTTACAACACCCAACTCACTCCGGACCATATATACCCGGCCAGCCTTCTATATGGCAGACATCAATCCAGAACAGGACATTATAAAGGAATGAAGATAAACCCAGACATGACTACAGGAACTGCTGTTACAACACCCAACTCACTCCGGACCATATATACCCGGCCAGCCCTCTATATGGCAGACATCAATCCAGAACAGGACATTTTAAAGAAATGAAGATAAACCCAGACATGACTACAGGAACTGCTGTTACAACACCCAACTCACTCCGGACCATATATACCCGGCCAGCTCTCTATATGGCAGACATCAATCCAAAACAGGACATCCATATGGACACCTCAGTTTGCCGGTATTGTGATCAAGGTGCATGGACCGATCTGATCTGCTCCATGGACAAGACACCACCAACACCACCACCTAAAAATTATTATTTTATAGATAATTAGTCAGGGATATTGTTATATTGGGTTGGGAGGTCTATTTTTCTATTGATGCTATTTATTTTTTATGATACTAGTGCTTCCAGATATAATCGTTGTTGCTTGCTTTTTATGTTCTGATAATGGGATATTGCTTGTTTGAGATTGAATGTATGTCCAGTGGTGCAGGTGTGTTGATATATTAAGCATCTATTGTGTTTGTAGCTTATATATTGTTGTGTAGGAGCCTGGAAGTCACAGGGCCGTACTAAGGGATGTAACTTTTTATTGGTACCAGGGTTGTGGCTGGTCGGGGATGCATCTTGTCTGTAGCTTATTGGCACTCGGGTCGGTCCTCTGTAGAGTCGGTCGGTGCGGGTCCATTTTGCGTTCCTCAAAAAAAAATAAAATAAATAAATAAAGAGAGCAAGCAAGAAAGTTGGTCCGTGGTCAAAATGCAATTTCTCGCCGAACTCTGTTGTTTGATGACTCACAGAGAGAGTTTAAAATTAATTATTATTATTATTTTTAATTATTATATAAAAAAAAATCAAAATCGTGAGCCTTGCTAGTTAAGATAGCGGGCGTGTGTTAGTCGCGCCCACGTGTCCGGCGTTTAGGGTCGCGCCGTGGTTACACAACAATATATATATATGAAAAAATAGTACAAATTTGACATTGTACTGGGATAAGGTGCATAAATTATGAAAAAGGCATCTCCTTATCGTGCAACTGAAAGTTGCTGATGGTTGCGCCATCTATCGGAATAAATATCAACTATTCTCGTTGATTTTTAATTATTCCAGAATTGGCCAAATACCCATTCTTGATTAATCAAGAAAATCTAATCATCCTTTGGTCAAAGATTAGCTACGGGGTTACTTTTCCTTTGTATTTTTTGGCTATACATAACAATAGCAAAGTCATCTCACGCTGAAAATAGGAGTAAAGATAAACAAAACTCAAAACACAACGGTCCCACAAATGATAGACCTAACATATATGGACAAGAACTTCAGAATCTATATCAATAAAGATGTAATTTTTTTCAAATTGTAACCGACATGGACATGGCAAAGAAGGATTCCCCTCTGAACCCAATACTAAGGAAAACATCACACCGACGTATAAGAGTTCTCTCAATCCAGATACCTCCGGCCTTGAAGAAGAAGCACTTCTAATCACAGAAACACCTCAGGAACTGAAAGACGATAAACCCACATTTATAGTAATTCAGAACTCAGAATTACTGGAAAAAAAACCATCTAGAAAAAACCCTGTGTGAAAAGTAAAGATAGAGGCTGGCATTTATAATTCTTAAAATTTAAAGATAAAATGTTTAACGTCTTTCCAAATGTTTTAATATTAGTTTGTTGTTATACGGTTGTGTATATAATAAAGGTATATATGTTATATTAAAATATTATTTTATTTAAAATTATATATCATAGATTCAAATACTCTGTTAAATCGACCACCAGAGGTCACGCTTCCCTTATAAAAACTCATTGTTGTTGTTTCCCGTTGGCTTTAACTTTATTTTGGTTAGCAGCTCTGTAAATAAAGATATTTCCATTTCCCGATGGCCGGCTCAAATCTTTGTAATTATGTAAATAATCTTTTGTTTTTCCTTGTTCTACTCGCCTTTAGCCAGGCACTACTTTAATCAAATTATGTTTTTATATATCCCATAAGCTCAATTAAAGCTATTTTTGATAAATATTTTTATTATTATACGTTCAAGATTTTAACCACGACTACATTACCAATACCATGTTGTACTAAAAAGAACCAACAAATAATTCCATAGTATAATCCTCAAAATAATAAAATAAACAACAGAAAATCTTTTTACATAATATATATATGGGGCCAACGATTTGAGACTAGAAGACACTTTTTTATTTTTATTTCTAAAGAAAGTTTATCAGTATGTATTTGTGGTTGGTCTTCGGGTGTTTTTTTAGAAGGTTTATCTACCATCAGCTGTTAACCTGACGTCAGACTTTGGTCTTTGCTCATTTGTCCAACTTTGGGCTGTATTGGTTGAGTTTATTGTCTTTGGGGAACTCAAAATCTCAAAATTGGACTTCTATATAACACACAGTCGACTAATGTTGATTGTCACAATCATTTTCAACTCCATCTTTGCCGGTCCCAAGCCCGGATAAAAAAGGAGGATGGGGAGCAGTAACAAGCTCACTAAACAACCTGGGCTCAGCTAGCCATGCTGATAGAACCCTGTAAGGGCTCCAGGGATACAGGATGAGCAGAGTTTGTACTCCATGTTAGGAGTGGCTGTACATGGTGTCTGTTCCTCATGTCAGAGGCGACCATTTCTTTTGGAGTTAAGTCAGTGGCCTGCCGAATATATAAACCGAAGAGTTTTGTCTATTAGTGTATTATTTTCCGTTTATATGTAGCTTAAAATGTCGTTTTACAATCATAAGCCGCATTATATTGTATTATAAGTTACTTTATATAGTATTTACCAAGAAAAAAATACGTCCAGGGTAGCCTAGTGGACATGGCATCTGCTCGGTAAGCGGAACACTGTGGGTTCGATTCCCATCCTTGGACACTTTTATTTTTCCATTTATCATCATTACTCCTCACAATTCATCCTTTCATACTTCATCCCTAAGGTTAGAAATAATCGTTAATTTCTCCTTAAAATAAATTGTGATTTTTCGTTCAAAAGAAACATTTTGCGGTATAATTGTCAAATTTCCTTTTACAATCATAAGCTGCATTATATTGCCACGTGGAAAATTAGGGAAGTGTACAGAGTGGTAAAATATAAAACATAAAAATAATACTCTGTTAATAAAATAATAAATACTTTGTTACATAGCTCCTTCCCTATGAGAGCTGTGACCCACAGCTAGCAATTATTGTGGTTACTGACATGGATCTGACGTGCTTCTGCCAAGGATTCCATCTAAGTCTTGGAACTTTGTCCCTAGTAGCTTTGCGTCCTTTTTCTTGCGGCGTGAAGAGCGGCTTTGTCGTCGTATCGTTTATAGGGACATCGTCATCTTGGAAGGAAGTCTTGGCTTTGACACGGCGGTAGAATCCTGGAGTCAGTCTCCGAAAATGTAGATCACAGCACCCATGGTTTCAAGGTCTTCTCGGCGGTCTTCAGTTTGTCTTCCCTAATTTACCCAGCATCTCCACCAAAATGTAAGGTGGAAAATTAGGGAAGTTGTAGAGAGTAGCAAAATATGAATATAAAAAAAAGATACCCTGCTAATAAAATCTAATAAAATAATAAATACTTTAAGAAAAAGGCATCTCCTTATCTTGCAACTGAAAGTTGCTGATAGCTTGCGCCATCTATCGGAATAAATATCAACTATACTTGTTGATTTTTAATTATTCCAGAATTGGCCAAATACCCATTTTTGAATAATCAAGAAAAGTTAACCACGGACGCGTTTCGGGCTGTTGGCCCTCCTAAAATTATGAAATAAATAAAAATCAACGAGAATAGTTTATATTTATTCCGATAGATGGCGAAAGCCATCAGGAACTTTTAGTTGCACGATAAGGAGATGCCTTTTTCATAATTTATGCACCTTATCCCAGTCCAATATTATATTTGTACTATTTTTTCACAATAAATACTTTGAGTCAAAAGGGCGTACCTGGATCTGTAAAGAAAAAAAAAAACAATGCAATCTACTTATATAATTGCCTTATTCTGTCTGTGTGAAGTTCACTGTGTGAAGTTCACGGATAGAATTTGGTCAGAATGGATAAAATAAAAAAAGTGTCAAGGGATGGGAATCAAACCCACGACCTTCCGCTTACCGGGCAGATGCCATGACCACTAGGCTACATATGCAATTAAAATAACAATTAAAAATTGCTTTAGTAATTTTTAATTGTTATTTTCATTGCATATTTATGATATGAGTTCATTCAAAAAACTTTTACCGCATTTTAGAATATATATCTATATATTTATCTATTTACTTATATATTCACTGGCCGTGTGACCATTTAGAACCTTGCGGAAAGTTATAGGGTCATTTTTTTGTGATTTTTTTTTGTTTCGATTTTATTGAAAAAAAAAAACGATATGGTGCCTTTAAAAAATGATCTTTATTACTATGCAGTTTTCTATTTAGTCAATATACCTAAGTTCATGTTGCAAATGTAATTATCTCTATCGATTTAGTAGGTGAAATGCAAAAAAAAAAAAAATCGACATGATGAAATCTTTATGAAAATTCACATTTTTATTTTTATATTTTCAAGACACACACAGTTTGGGGCGGGACGTTTCACAAGAGAGACATCCACGGCGCCAATTTATAATTGTAACGAATAGTATTTTAATTAAAACATTTTAAAAACACAGTTTGGAACGGGACGTTTCACAAGAGTGACATCCATGACGCCAATTTATAATTGTAACGAATAGTATTTGAATTAAAACGTTTTTAAAATATATACGCACTCGGGTAAAACCCGGGCGTTGCCCGGGCCATTCGTCTAGTAAATTGATAAAGAGGGAGCAATCTCTCGAAATATTTAGAGAAAAAAATTGTGTTTTTTTTTCCTTAACAGATCCAGGTACGCCCTTTTATATAATAAACACTTTGTTACAATATTGTATTATAGCTTAAAATTCTTATATTTCTGTCATCAAAAAGAATCGGAGTATTTGTCAACAATTAGTGAGGGGCTCTGAACCAACCACCACTTGTGACATTGCGACACGACAACGCCTATCAATAAATCAATCTCAAAGCTTTAAACACAGCTGTGATAGAAAGATAGAACCATTTTTTTACACATTTGTCTTGCTAAACTCGACATCATTGCAAATTAGCATTGCTAAATATTTATTCTTAGCAAACGTTCTTTGTTAATACGCTGTAGAACGACATTTGAAAATTATCCCGCATGTGTTTCTTTTGAACAAAAAATCAAAATTTATTTTAAGGAGAAATAACGTTTATTTCTAACCTTAGGGATGAGGTATGAAAGGATGAATTGTGAAGAGTAATGATAAACGGAAAAATAAAAGTGTCCAGGGATGGGAACTTTTTTCGGGAACAATTTTATTTTTCCGTTTATCATTACCCTTCACAATTCATCCTTTTATAATTAATCCCTAAGGTTAGAAATAATCGATATTTCGCCTTAAAATAAATTTTGATTTTTCGTTCAAAAGAAACACATGCGGGATAATTTACAAATGTCATTTTACAATCATAAGCCGCATTATATTGTATTGTATAAATACATTGTGTTTAATGTTTAACGCTTTTCCTTGAGTATCCAAATTTAAGGATACACCTGTAGTTTTTTTTATTTATAGAATGCCCTGGTTGGAGAGTATGGAATGGGTGGATGGGAGATGTATAAATATGATGAGTGGATGGGGTAGAATTAAGACTTATCAGACGTAAAGATGGTGGCACGATCTACTGGCAACCGCTATCTCCAGAGTTCACAATTCCACTTCTAATCTTGGCGCAACTAGCCGCTGCTTCCAGTGCCATAGCCACTGTCATAGCCTCATTCAGCATAGTGATCAAACCCGCTTCTATAGCCCCTCAGACTAGCTTCCATATCCCCTAAGACCAGCTTCCATAGCCCCCCAGACCAGCTTCTATAAGACCAGTTTTCATAGCACCCAGACCAGCTTCCATAGAGACCAGCTTTCCATATCCCCTAAGATCTCCTAAGACCAGCTTCCATAGCCCCCAGACCTTCACAGACCAGCTTCCATAGCCCCTCAGACCAGCTTCTATACAGACCAGCTTCCATAGCCCCTCAGACCATCTTCGACCAGCTTCCATACAGACCTGTTTCCATAGCCCCTCAGACCAGCTTCCATAGCCCCTCAGACCAGCTTCCATATCCCCTAAGACCAGCTTAGACCAGCTTCCATAGCCCCTCAGACCAGCTTCCATACAGACCCGTTTCCATAGCCCCTCAGACCAGCTTCCATTGCCCCTCAGACCAGCTTCTATACAGACCAGCTTCCATATCCCCTAAGACCAGCTTAGATCAGCTTCCATAGCCCCTCAGACCAGCTTTCATACAGACCTGTTTCCATAGCCCCTCAGACCAGCTTCTATACAGACCAGCTTCCATAGCCCCTCAGACCAGCTTCCATATCCCCTAAGACCAGCTTCTATATAGACCAGCTTCCATAGCCCCTCAGACCAGCTTCTATACAGACCAGCTTCCATAGCCCCTCAGACCAGCTTCCATAGCCCCTCAGACCAGTTTCCATAGCCCCTCAGACCAGCTTCCATAGCCCCTCAGACCAGCTCAGCCCAGCTTCCATAGCCCTCAGACCAGCTCAGACCAGCTTCCATAGCCCCTCAGACCAGCTTCTATAGCCCCTCAGACCAGCTTCCATAGCTCCTCAGACCAGCTTCCATAGCCACTGTTATAGCCTCAATAGTCATAGTTTCATGTATCCATAATCATAGTGGGTAGTACCTATCCCAAAGTACGCTATTATATCATGATTAGTAAAATATAAGTAAACCATAAGTCTATACATATAGAAATCAATTCGAGATTTATACTTACAAGTGTTTCAGAACACAATTTGCTTACTTGCATTTAGTAGTGGGCTTGGGCCTTTTAAAATAATCGAAGAACATTGATGTAATTATTTTTCAGAAAAAAAGTGTCCAATGCGGGCTTCGAACCTATGTCGTGTCTATTGAAAATGACGGTTTAGACCACTGCTCCATCGATCCACTATGTGATTTATAAGGAAAGATGAATATAACATTACAACTTGCAGCCTTCACTCGTAGAAGGTATTCCATTCTCTAATTTGGACGTCAGAAACCTCACCTACCAATATATGAGATAATCACGTTCCATTCTATCCATTAAGGAATTTAATCACTATGCAAATTTGAATGGAATAGATTACGGCCATCTTGGTATTATCTTGAAAGCAGATGGCTAGTATCTTGGCATTTATACTGTCGGAATTGGTTCCTTTAATCTTAGTTGTGTTCCAGACTTTCTTCAATAAAGGTCATTGTAATATCTTTCAGATAATTGTATCAATACCGATATACATGGTAAAAGATACTACTTCCTTAAGTGTTGTCCATGAGTGTATACACACTTGGTTATCTCGTGTGTCTTCAATAAAGGTCACTGTAATATCTTTCAGAGTTATTGTCTCAATCCTGATATGCATGGTAAAAGATACTACTTCCTTAAGTTTTGTCGATGAGTGTATACATACTTGGTTATTCATGGTAAACGTTTTGCGGATTTCGACAAATTAGAAAGAAGGAATCATATATCGCCGCAACTCTTTTTTATTATTAACGCGATTAAAAGCTTTCGGGCAAGCCCTTCTTCAGCTAATTATAGTGTACAAACAAGGAGAGGTTATATATCGTATTTAAAATAAAATAAAAGAAAAGAAAATTACCACGCCCCTATCGCCCTCGTTTCAATAGCACCGCGTGGCCACGTCATGTCTGATCCTAACTTCAAATATAATATGGTACAAAAATATCTTAAAATAAATTTACGTAATTGAATAAATATAAAGAATCAATTATAAACAGTTCAAAGGATTTAGTGGAGACTTTTGAAGATTTTTAGGATAGAAGGGGAACGTACTGTGATGGCAACTGTATACTTTTGTTTAATGGTTTAGGGTGCTTCATGGTTTCTATTGCCTCAAGAATGAGTCTTTGGGTTTTAGTTTTGGCATTTGTATGGAGGATTCTGGTATTATTGAAGTCTGGAGTGTGTCCGATTTCTCTGACGTGGTCAACTATTTAAAGAGTTTG
This sequence comes from Cordylochernes scorpioides, assembly GCA_030710605.1. NCBI lineage: Eukaryota > Metazoa > Arthropoda > Arachnida > Pseudoscorpiones > Chernetidae > Cordylochernes > Cordylochernes scorpioides. Next base: position 62,540,124 of record CP092870.1, on the reverse strand, counting down.
GGTTTAGTTTAGAGATGTTTCTTTGGTGTTCTTTGATTCTGATTGAAAGGTCTCTTGATGTCTCGCCGATGTAGACACTATTGCAGTTGAGGCAGGGAATTTGGTAAACTAAATCTTTTTTCTGTTTCTGGTCGGTGCTTTTGGTGATTGGGTTTCTTAGAATCGAGGCCATGGAAGGTGAACCTCTGAAGATGGTTTTTATGCCAAAACTTTTGAGTTTGCGGGCTATTGTAATTGTAGATTCTGTATATGGTAAGTAACAGGTGGAGATGTACTGATTGGAGTTATTTCTGGGAGTCCCTGGTTTATATCTATTTCTTTTAATGAAAGGAAGCGGGTATCCAGATTTAAGAAGCTGGTTTTCAATAGACTTAAGTTCATTATTGTATTCTATTTTTGATGAACAGTGGGTGAAAGCTCTTTTCGTCAAGGTACGTACAACTGTTATTTTGTGGGAGATGGGAGAATTGGAGGCAAAGTGTAGGTACTGCGTTGGGGAGGTAGGTTTTCTATAAACTTTTGTTGTAAAACCGGTTCTATTTCTGGTAAATAAAATGTCAAGGAATGGCAGGCTTCCATTATTTTCTTTTTCTATTGTAAATTGAATAGATGAGTTGAAGCTATTGAGGGTTTCTAGGATGTGATTTTCACTGTTTTCTGTGATTATGCAAAAAATATCATCAACGTACCTTGACCAGATTAATATTTCGTTGGGTTTTACTTCATTGATCCATGAGTCAATGGTGGAGAGAACTATTTCGGCTAGAATTGTAGACAGTGGGCTTCCCATCGGGGTGCCAACACTTTGCCTCCAATTCTCCCATCTCCCACAAAATAACAGTTGTACGTACCTTGACGAAAAGAGCTTTCACCCACTGTTCATCAAAAATAGAATACAATAATGAACTTAAATCTATTGAAAACCAGCTTCTTAAATCTGGATACCCGCTTCCTTTCATTAAAAGAAATAGATATAAACCAGGGACTCCCAGAAATAACTCCAATCAGTACATCTCCACCTGTTACTTACCATATACAGAATCTACAATTACAATAGCCCGCAAACTCAAAAGTTTTGGCATAAAAACCATCTTCACAGGTTCACCTTCCATGGCCTCGATCCTAAGAAACCCAACCACCAAAAGCACCGACCAGAAACAGAAAAAAGATTTAGTTTACCAAATTCCCTGCCTCAACTGCAATAGTGTCTACATCGGCGAGACATCAAGAGACCTTTCAATCAGAATCAAAGAACACCAAAGAAACATCTCTAAACTAAACCCAAACTCCTTAATAGTTGACCACGTCAGAGAAACTGGACACACTCCAGACTTCAATAATACCAGAATCCTCCATACAAATGCCAAAACTAAAACCGAAAGACTCATTCTTGAAGCAATAGAAACCATGAAGCACCCTAAACCATTAAACAAAAGTATACAGTTGCCATCACAGTACGTTCCCTTTCTATCCTAAAAATCTTCAAAAGTCTCCACTAAATCCTTTGAACTGTTTATAATTGATTCTTTATATTTATTCAATTACGTAAATTTATTTTAAGATATTTTTGTACCATATTATATTTGAAGTTAGGATCAGAGACATGACGTGGCCACGCCGTGCTATTGAAACGAGGGCGATAGGGGCGTGGTAATTTTCTTTTCTTTTATTTTATTTTAAATACGATATATAATCTCTCCTTGTTTGTACACTATAATTGGCTGAAGAAGGGCTTGCCCGAAAGCTTTTAATCGCGTTAATAATAAAAAAGAGTTGCGGCGATATATGATTCCTTCTTTCTAATACTTGGTTATCTCGTGTGTCTTCAATAAAGGTTACTGTAATATCTTTCAGAGTTATTGTCTCAATCCCTAATACATGCTAAAAGGTACAACTTCATTAAGTTTTGTCCATGAGTATATACACACTTGGTTATCTCGTGTGTCTTCAATAAAGGTCACTGTAATATCTTTCAGAGTTATTGTCTCAATCCTGATATACAAGCTAAAAGGTACAACTTCCTTAAGTTTTGTCCATGAGTGTATACACACTTGGTTATCTCGTGTGTCTTCAATAAAGGTCACTGTAATATCTTTCAGAGTTATTGTCTCAATCCTGATATACAAGCTAAAAGGTACAACTTCCTTAAGTTTTGTCCATGAGTGTATACACACTTGGTTATCTCGTGTGTCTTCAATAAAGGTAACTGTAATATCTTTCAGGGTTATTGTCTCAATCCTGATACACAAGCTAAAAGGTACAACTTCCTTAAGTTTTGTTCATGAGTGTATACACACTTGGTTATCTCGTGTGTCTTCAATAAAGGTCACTGTAATATCTTTCAGAGTTATTGTCTCAATCCCGATATACATGCTAAAAGGTACAACTTCCTTAAGTTTTGTCCATGAGTGTATACACACTTGGTTATCTCGTGTGTCTTCAATAACGGTCACTGTAATATCTTTCAGAGTTATTGTCTCAATCCTGATATACATGCTTAAAGGTACAACTTCCTTAAGTTTTGTCCATGAGTGTATACACACTTGGTTATCTCGTGTGTCTTCAATAAAGGTCACTGTAATATCTTTCAGAGTTATTGTCTCAATCCTGATATACAAGCTAAAAGGTACAACTTCCTTAAGTTTTGTCCATGAGTGTATACACACTTGTTATCTCGTGTCTTCAATAAAGGTCACTGTAATATCTTTGAGAGTTATTGTCTCAATCCCGATATAGATGCTGAAAGGTACAACTTCCTTAAGTTTTGTCCATGAGTATATACACACTTGGTTATCTCGTGTGTCTTCAATAAAGGTCACTGTAATATCTTTCAGAGTTATTGTCTCAATCCTGATATACCAGCTAAAAGGTACAACTTCCTTAAGTTTTGTCCATGAGTGTATACACACTTGGTTATCTCGTGTGTCTTCAATAAAGGTCACTGTAATATCTTTCAGAGTTATTGTCTCAATCCTGATATACAAGCTAAAAGGTACAACTTCCTTAAGTTTTGTCCATGAGTGTATACACACTTGGTTATCTCGTGTGTCTTCAATAAAGGTAACTGTAATATCTTTCAGAGTTATTGTCTCAATCCTGATACACAAGCTAAAAGGTACAACTTCCTTAAGTTTTGTCCATGAGTGTATACACACTTGGTTATCTCGTGTGTCTTCAATAAAGGTCACTGTAATATCTTTCAGAGTTATTGTCTCAATCCCGATATACATGCTAAAAGGTACAACTTCCTTAAGTTTTGTCCATGAGTGTATACACACTTGGTTATCTCGTGTGTCTTCAATAACGGTCACTGTAATATCTTTCAGAGTTATTGTCTCAATCCTGATATACATGCTAAAAGGTACAATTTCCTTAAGTTTTGTCCATGAGTGTATACACACTTGGTTATAAATTAACACAAAGCAATAACGCGCCATCTATATATATAAAATAAAAGGATTTAAAAGCGCGAATGTTTCTTTTCTAACTGGCCTTGTCTTTATAGTTTGCTGAAGAGCATTGCTCGAAGCAAATATTTGAATGTAATTCTACTGTCCTATTAGCTTATGTCCATAGTTTACTTGAAAACCATTTCTAAGATTCCATCCTTCAGTGTAGCATATAAAAGTAGAATGATCCAATACAGTATTAGAGCTCTGAGAAGCGGTCTGGTGGATTAAATTGGCGAAACCGCTGGGAGGTTTCACCACTGATGAGCCAAGCCCTCCCAATATATTATTTCATCGCAGTAAGGACAGTAGAAGTTCGTTTTATGTATAAAAGAAACATTCGCGCTTTTAAATCCTTTTATTTTATACACTTGGTTATCTCGTGTGTCTTCAATAAAGGTCACTGTAATATCTTTCAGAATTATTGTCTCAATCCCGATATACATGCTAAAAGGTACAACTTCCTTAAGTTTTGTCCATGAGTGTATACACACTTGGTTATCTCGTGTGTCTTCAATAAAGGTCACTGTAATATCTTTCAGAGTTATTGTCTCAATCCTGATATACAAGCTAAAAGGTACAACTTCCTTAAGTTTTGTCCATGAGTGTATACACACTTGGTTATCTCGTGTGTCTTCAATAAAGGTCACTGTAATATCTTTCAGAGTTATTGTCTCAATCCTGATATACATGCTAAAAGGTACAAGATGGTGAACATGGGTTGAACGTCATTCACTACGACGGTATAGGCTCCACGTTGAAGTTGGCTGTTCCCACACCTACAGTGCCGTCGACGTAGCCGTGACACATGTCGCGATGGTAAATTGTCCTGCTGCGGTGTCATCTGGATGTCAACCGAGTAGTTGATTTGGCGACATCTTGATCTGTAGGATTGGTGACATGTTCTTTATCTCCCATATTTTACCAGGCCATTTATATGATGGCATAATGTTGCTTTTTTCAATCTTCTATAAAGTCGAGAGTTCGACTTTAGGTGACTATATGGACAAATATTCTTCAATTTGATTTGTTGGTGACTATATGGACAAATATATACAATTACAGCTTTAGGTGACTATATGGACAAATATTCCTCAATTTGACCTGTTAGTCTCTATATTGGTGACTATATGGATAAATATTCTACAATTTGATCTGTTAGTGACAATCAAGGTGACCTTTGTGACTATATGGACAAATATTCTCAAATTTGATCTGTTAGAGCCCATTAAGCCAACTTCTGGTGACAATATGGACAAATATTCTCCAATTTGATCTGTTAATGACCAACAAGTCAACTTTTGGTGACAATATGGACATTATCCAATCTGATCTGTTAGTGACCATCAAGTCAACTTTTGGTGACAATATGGACAAATATTCTCCAATTTGATCTGTTAATGACCATCAAGTCAACTTTTGGTGACAATATAGACAGATATTCTCCAAATCAATTTTTAGTGTCTACTGTGTATAACGCGAATATCTGAAGCTACATACAAAAGTCGCCAACAATCTGGATTGGTTTTCAAGGTTCATGTATATTATTGACAGAAGCCATTAAGTTTATAAGATATTATCAAGCTGATTTGTACTTGAAAAGATTCTGAAGACGTCTTAATAGGTAAATACACTATAACACCGAGAGTATGAAAACCTTACAAGTGGTTGACAAGTGACAGTTTGTAAGAGAATAGGTTCCGCTCTACAAGCATCAATGGTTCAATATATTGCCTTGATATAAATAGTGGATATGAACGTGACTTGTATGTACAAGTGAGAGATTGTGATTACGTTGTGATTTCCTCCAGCTGGTGAATTCATTCATTGGATTATGTATTGGATAATTCTTACCTTTCTATGACATGCAGCATCTCTCTCTATGAAACAGCAGTTATATCTTGCTATAGTGGGCCAATTTGATCCATTTCCAGAGACATCGCCTCATGCTGCCTCTAAAATATCACGAGATCTTTCTGTAGTATGCCAGATACAGAAATGGGTATGCTATCGCATGCCGGTTTATGGACCGAATGGTCTGGGTGGCTAAGGATGTAGTATGCCAGTATGCGAGGCGCCACGAGTCTCTAAACTCTTGGGTCTTCGCTCTCTGTGTGCGCCATTGGGAGCGTCCTTGCCGTGCGCGCCATGGAAAACCAAGGGATACACACAGTAGTACCACCCTCCCGCCTTCGCGCGGTTCCCTGTGTCAACCTCGGAACCTCAGAGGGTACAAAGGGTACGAGGGCTAAAGGGGGGGGGGGGGGTCCTATTGGAGCGTAGGACGGGTTAAACCAAGTCCGAACGGGAGGGCTCGGTCAGCAACCTTGCCATGAACTCTCGGAGACGCCTGTGGGTTGATTGGTCATCCCCATGGAGCCGGACCATAATGGCGGGCGCGAGGGGGCAAACAATGGCCGCTCGGTGCATGGAGAATGCATCATTCCTTTGGTACGGTGGCTTAGGTAATGCAGCAGAGGGCATGCTTTCGCATGCCGGTTTATGGACAGAAAGGTCTGTGTGGCCATTGCTCCAGGGATGTAGTATGCCACGTTGTCTATTTCTTGAGCCTTAAAAGCATGAAAAAAGATAAGCTAATGCTTTATGACAGTTGGGGACTTCAGTATGCTACAGAAATTCGGGTTATATCATGGAATATATCGTATTTCTGGATAGTTGGCGACTTCTGTCAATCATGGGACATGTAGTCCTTATGGATAGTTGGAGAAACTTTGTACGCTACAGGAATACGGGTTATATTGAACATGTAGCCATAACCTGCTGTAGCAATCTACTATGATCAATTCCTTGAACTTTGGCTTTGTTCAGCATCTAAAACCTGCGGCCAGATATTTATCTGTAGTGGTGCATTTTGATCAGGTATTTGAGACTTTGAAACATGCAGTCTCTGAAACTAGCTTCCAGATCTTGCTGTAGTAGGCCGCTTTGATTAATTCTTTGAGCATTTGAAACACATCTTGACTTAGTACAGCCTCTAAACCCAGTTACCAGGTCTTGCTATAGTGGGCTACATTGATAAATTTCTTGAGCCAACAAAACATGCAGTCTCTAAAACTAGCATCCAGATTTTGCTGTAGTGGGCGAATTTGATCACTCTCTTGATCCTTGGTCTCGTAGAGCCTCTAAAATCAGCTTCCAGATCTTACTATAGTAGGCCATTTTGATAAATTTCTCGAGCCTTTGAATCGCATGTTTCAACGCATGTTAAAACTAGCGGCCATATCCTGCTGTATTAGGTCACTTTGATTAATTCATTGAGTCTTTGAAACATCCAGTCTTTAAAACTAACTTCCAGATCTTGCTGTAGTGGGCCACTTTAATCTCTTTCTTGAACCTTGGCCTCGTACAGCCGCTAAACTCAGCTTCCAGATGCTATAGATAGTCACTTTGTTCAATTCCTTGAGCCTTTTCAGCATACAGCCTTTAAAAACGGCGTCTAGATCTAGGTTTAATGGGACACTTTGTTCAATTCCTTGAGCCTTTGAAACATACAGTCTCTTAAACTAGCGGCCAGATCTTTCTGCCGTTGGCCACTTTGATAAATTCCTTGAACCAACAAAACATGCAATCTTTAAAAACAGCGGTCAGACCTTTCTGTAGTGGGTCATTTTGTTCAATTTCTTGAGTCTTTTCAATATACAGCCTTTAGAAACAGCGTCTAGATCTTGGTTTAATGGAAGAATTTGATGAATTCCTTAAGCCTTTGAAATATGCAGGCTCTAAAAAATACAGCATTCAGATCTTGTTGTATTAGGTCACTATGAACAATTCCTTGAGGCTTTGAAACACGCAGCTTCTAAAACTAAAAGTCAGATCTTTCTGTAATGGACCAATTTGATCAATATCTTGAAGATTTGAAACACGCACATCGCAAACCAACCGCCAGGTCTTACAGCTGTGATACCAGATGGATCAATTATCTGAGCCTTTTCATATTTGCACAATCTAAAGAGCAGCCAGATTTAGAATTTTTGATGATATATCGACCATTGATTTGAATCCTTCCTAATTTTTCTTATATTTCTGAGATTCCACCCTTCAGTGTAGCATATATAAACAGAATGATCCAATACGGTGTTAGAACTCTAAATAAGCGGTCTGGTAGATTAAAAATTGGTGAAACCGCTGGGAGGGTTTGTAATTCTACTGTCCTAAAAGCTTATGTCCTTTGTTTACTTAAATACCATTTCTAAGTTTCCACCCTTCAGTGTAACATATATAAGCAGAATGATCCAATACAGTATTAGAGCTCTAAAGAAGCGGTCTGGTAGATTAAATTGGTGAAACCGCTGGGAGGGTTTGTAATTCTACTGTCCTAAAAGCTTATGTCCATAGTTTACTTAAATACCATTTCTAAGATTCCACCCTTCAGTGAAACATATATAAGCAGAATGATCCAATACAGTATTAGAGATCTAAAGAAGCGGTCTGGTAGTTTAAATTGGTGAAACCGCTGGGAGGGTTTGTAATTCTACTGTCCTAAAAGCTTATGTCCATAGTTTACTTGAATACCATTTCTAAGATTCCACCCTTCAGTGAAACATATATAAGCAGAATGATCCAATACAGTATTAGAGCTCTAAAGAAGCGGTCTGGTAGATTAAATTGGTGAAACCGCTGGGAGAGTTCACCACTGATAAGCCAAGCCCTCTCAATATTTTTTCATCGCAGTAAAGACAGTAGAAGTTTGTTTTATATATAAAAGAAACATTCGTGCTTGAATACATTTATTTCCTATTTATAGATGGGGTGTTATTGCTTTGCATTAATTTTTATAATGAGAGAAATATTCACGATTGTGTATCTGACTTGGTATTTTATCTTTTCCTTATTTCTATTAACTCAAAATTAGGATTTCAAGAATAATTGACTTTCCAGTTACTACCTTAAAGGATTCATTTCATTTATCTATTTTATCTCCATTTTTGCTAAGTTCTTTCAAACACAACTCAATCTTAATGACAAAATTAAATTAATTTTATATAGTATCGATTTTCGACATCCCTAAGCCCTGAATAACATGGCACGCGTGTACCACGTGTATTTTAAGATAATAATTAACAAATTGTATAATATAATTATATAATACATTCATGAAAAAAAACTTAAGGAAGCTGTACCTTTTAGCATGTATATCGGGATTGAGACAATAACTCTGAAAGATATTACAGTGACCTTTATTGAAGACGCACGAGATAACCAAGTGTGTATACACTCATGGACAAAACTTAAGGAAGTTGTACCGTTTAGCATGTATATCGGGATTGAGACAATAACTCTGAAAGATATTACAGTGACCTTTATTGAAGACGCACGAGATAACCAAGTGTGTATACACTCATGGACAAAACTTAAGGAAGTTGTACCGTTTAGCATGTATATCGGGATTGAGACAATAACTCTGAAAGATATTACAGTGACCTTTATTGAAGACACACGAGATAACCAAGTGTGAATACACTCATGGACATAACTTAAGGAAGCTGTACCTTTTAGCATGTATATCGGGATTGAGACAATAACTCTGAAAGATATTACAGTGACCTTTATTGAAGACACACGAGATAACCAAGTGTGTATACATTCATGGACAAAACTTAAGGAAGTTGTACCTTTTAGCATATATATCGGGTTTGAGACAATAACTCTGAAAGATATTACAGTGACCTTTATTGAAGACGCACCAGATAACCAAGTGTGTATACACTCATGGACAAACTTAAGGAAGTTGTACCTTTTAGCATGTATATCGGGATTGAGACAATAACTCTGAAAGATATTACAGTGACCTTTATTGAAGACACACCAGATAACCAAGTGTGTATACACTCATGGACAAAACTTAAGGAAATTGTACCTTTAAGCATGTATATCGGGATTGAGACAATAACTCTGAAAGATATTACAGTGACCTTTATTGAAGACACACCAGATAACCAAGTGTGTATACACTTATGGACAAAACTTAAGGAAGTTGTACCTTTTTGCATGTATATCGGGTTTGAGACAATAAATCTGAAAGATATTACAGTGATCTTTATTGAAGACACACGAGATAACCAAGTGTGTATACACTAATGGACAAAACTTAAGGAAGTTGTACCTTTTAGCACGTATATCGGGTTTGAGACAATAACTCTGAAAGATATCACAGTGATCTTTATTGAAGACACACGAGATAACCAAGTGTGTATACACTCATGGACAAAACTTAAGGAAGTTGTACCTTTTAGCATGTATATCGGGATTGAGACAATAACTCTGAAAAATATTACAGTGATCTTTATTGAAGACACACGAGATAACCAAGTGTGTATACACACATGGACAAAACTTATGGAAGTTGTACCTTTTAGCATGTATATCGGGATTGAGACAATAACTCTGGAAGATATTACAGTGATCTTTATTGAAGACACATGAGATAACCAAGTGTGTATACACTCATGGACAAAACTTAAGGAAGTTGTACCTTTTAGCATGTATATCGGGATTGAGACAATAACTCTGAAAGATATTACAGTGACCTTTATTGAAAACACATGAGATAATCAAGTGTGTATACACTCATGGACAAAACTTAAGGAAGTTGTACTTTTTAGCATGTATATCGGGATTGAGACAATAACTCTGAAAGATATTACAGTGATCTTTATTGAAGACACACGAGATAACCAAGTGTGTATACACTCATGGACAAAACTTAAGGAAGTTGTACCTTTTAGCATATATATCGGGATTGAGACAATAACTCTGAAAGATATCACAGTGATCTTTATTGAAGATACACGAGATAACCAAGTGTGAACAATACATGCGTACGCTCACATACAAAGAGAAATGTCTATATCATAAGATGAACTTTCAGCCAAAAGGAGAGCAGATCAGTGTGAGTATTTGTTCACCCAGTGCCGTGGTGACAGCTGTCAACGACAACAGCTGGTGTTGGGAATATTCTGAGACAAGTGTGTACCTGCCTACTCTACTGTCATATAAAATGTCATTGTTGTCATCCAATACACTTATAACCTACCTGCGATTCGCCTCCATAGAAGCCCTATTCCACTCTTCTGGCACAACCAGAGCATCCAACTCGCTCTCGGCCGAGCTGATGGTCCAAGCCCTACCAGGAACTGGTCTACCGATGCCATATGGACTCCATCTCAAAGATTCAGTGGAGGGGAAAGCAAAATCTCAATATTTGAGAAAAAATAACCTCTCTTTGAAAATTAAACGATTTATAGCCCGTCAAAGAATTCTATGGCTATTTTCCCCCGAGGATATCACGGGAATTTGGAACAGCGACCCTTCAAATTGCTACTTCTGCAATGCTGTCATCCAAGACAATTTGGTCCATTATCTATTCCAATGCCCATTTCTACAGGAAAAGAGACTAGGAATTTACGAAATTTCGGGGCTAACTCACTATAATGAACAACATGTATATAAAACCTTTACTACTCTCCTGCTGGATAAAACATTTGTTTATAAATATTTTAAATTTTTCAAGGCGATTGATAAAATGAGGGAAGAAGTGCTCAACTCCACAGACAACGGCTGACCCTCCCCTCCCTCCTCACTCATGTATATATATAACCTTTTATCCCCTTGTAAGACAATAGTGTCTTAATAAAGGTTTTTGTTGTTAAAAATATTTGAGAGAAAATATAAGTAAATTCGGACATAGTCACAAAGAAGACTCGTCTTCAAACCCAATTCCCAACTGACTGCCTCTTTGTTGGACCGTTAGAAATAATTTTTAAAATATGAGATATAACCTACCTTCATCTATATAGTTTATCTGTGGTATAGTTGAAAAAGTGGTATATTGTTATTTTTTTATTATATATTAACACAAAGCAATAACGCGCCATCTATACATATAAAATGAAAGGATTTAAAAGCACGAATGTTTCTTTTATACATAATACAAACTTCTACTGTCCTTACTGCGATGAAAAAATATATTGGGAGGGGCTTGGCTCATCAGTGGTGAACCCTCTCAGCGGTTTCGTTTATCAGTATGTTTATCAAATTATATTCGTTTATATATTCCTTTAGTTCAATTAAATTACTGATAAAAATTATTTTTATTATCATACTTTCAAGTATTTAACCACGACTGCATTACATTATCATAATCCTCAACACGATAAAAAAAAAACAGAAATCTCTAATATCATTTTTATTTATAACATATATATATATACCTAAAAGATAAGGAAGAATAAAAGAGGAATATAATGAGTAAGTTTATAATATTATTTTTGAGGTGAATGAATGTATCAATAAATATTTGAAATGTTTAACAGCAAGGTTTAACAACGGAACCTAACTTATAAATCGGCTTTGACATGTCATAAGCTTGTCTATAAAACAAAAACTGGGGGGTAACGGACCTGATATTCTTCAATCAAATAGAATATCTGGTTCGCATTCCAGTTGTTGTTTTTTTAACAAGCTCATGACGTGTCAAAGCCTATTTAAATGCTTGGTTCCGCTGTTAAATCTTTCTGTTAAATATTTTAAATATTTATAATACAATATAATGCGGCTTATAATTGTAGAAAGTTATTTGATAATTATCCCGCATGTGTTTCTATTGAACGAAAAATCGAAATTTATTTTAAGGAGAAATAACGATTATTTCTAACCTTAGGAATGAAGTATGAAAGGATGAATTGTGAAGGGTAATTATGAACGGAAAAATTCCCATCCATGGACACTTTTATTTTCGGTTTATCATTACACTTCACAATTCATCCTTTCATACTTCATCCCTTAGGTTAGAAATAGTCGTTATTTCTCCTTAAAATAAATTTCGATATTTCGTTCAAAAGAAACACATGCGGGATAAATTTCAAATGTCGTTTTACAAAATATCTGTGTGGTTCATTACCCCAGTTTTTTTTTTTGGACAAGAATATGACATGTCAAAGCGATTTGAGTGTTTGTTTTCGTTATTAAATCTTTCTGTTAAACAATTTAATGGTACATTCATAATATTTACCTCAAATATAGTAATATAAAATTACCTTACTCATTATATTTCTCTTTTATTCTTCATTTTTAAGCAATATATATACAATAATAAAGTTGGCTCGCTCTTACGGAGTATTAATACATATGTATATTATATAATCTAAAAATAATACACAAACATTTTATTTTTTAAAAAACATATATTTTACTTTCATCATTGACTATTCTTTTATTTTTGACCATAGATTTAGAATACTTTGAAAATTGTTGTAAATATGTATAGTTAACCTACCTATTTTTTTAAATTCACGAATATAGGGGGAGATTCATTTTATAAATTCTATATTACTGTGAAAAATTATTTAATGTGTAATTTTCTTCAAGTAATTCAAAATAAAAACTACTTGATGAGTAAATAATTTATTTCCTATTTAAACGACTGCACCTTCAATTCTCTATCTTTTTCAACAACAAAATAAAATAATCATAACATATATATATATGACACTCTTGAGTATCAGATTGAAGGCCACAAATTAAACCATATTTACAGTAAGCTGACAATGAAAGACACCTATTCTGTGTGACAGATTGATTTGAAGGATGACAATTGACACATCGTGGCCTCCCTGCACCTAACTGTGGATTCCCAACCTAACCAGAGTGCTACGGTGGGGTGAGTACGTTACCTGTACTATGTATAGTACTACAACTACTTACTGTGTATATTGTATACAGAATTGTACAACATAGTGTAACGATACACCCTTCACACTGTCATATTCATCGTTGTTTGTATCGTGTTATTTTTTGAACAACGAAAAACACTCGGAAAAAACTTAAGGAAGTCAGAATTCTTTGATGTCGTCTTATATTTTGGTAGGAGACAGAGATTGTTTACACTTGGTTATATCGTGTGTCTTCAATAAAGGTTACTGTAATATCTTTCAGAGTTATTGTCTCAATCCCGATATACATACTAAAAGGCACAACTTCCTTAAGTTTTGTCCATGAGTGTATACACACTTGGTTATCTCGTGTGTCTTCAATAAAGGTTACTGTAATATATTTCAGAGTTATTGTCTCAATCCCGATGTACATGCTAAATTATTGGAGTTGTGAGTGTTTTGTAAATGTTAGAGTCCTCTAAACAATAATGTGATGGTGTTATTACAAACACGTGTCAATAACGGAGAATACATGTCTAGAGAAAAAGCAAATATCCCACAATTCCACGGGGTAGATTCGCCACAAATATTATTGTGCCTTCCAGGGTGACCAGACAAACACACAAAAGTCCAGCAAACTTACCTTGTTTCCGCCACATTGTTTATGACAAACACTCTGTTGAACAACAGAAACATCAGGTTTTTATGGATCGGACATGTCCCCTCGTGTCTATAGGCAATCTAGCTGTCTTGACATGGTTGACAAATAATCTTGTGTAAAACTTTTATATCTTACATAACTACACTCATGGACAGAACTTAAGGAAGTTGTATCTTTTAGCATGTATATCGGGATAACTCTGAAAGATATTACAGTGACCTTTATTGAAGACACACGAGATAACCAAGTGTGTATACACTCATGGACAAAACTTAAGGAAGTTGTACCTTTTAGCATGTATATCGGGATTGAGACAATAACTATGAAAGATATTACAGTGACCTTTATTGAAAAAACACGAGATAACCAAGTGTGTATACACTCATGGACAGAACTTAAGGAAGTTGTACCTTTTAGCATGTATATCGGGATTGAGACAATAACTCTGAAAGATATTACTGTGACCTTTATTGAAAAAACACGAGATAACCAAGTGTGAACAACCTCTGTCTCCTTAAAAAAAAGATGAACGGCGATATCAAAGATTTTCCACTTTCTTAAGTTTTGTCCATTGTCGCCTTTTTTTTTAAAGGACGACAATGGGTTACCGAAACATCAAAAGGACAATAAACGTTTATAAAAAGTTTGAAGAAGTCTTTAACTTGAACTAACCTAATATCAGCCCCTCTAGCATTGTTTGAACCTAGCATACGTCTTAAACTTCAAGTCTTACAAATTCTCAGAAAATCCTAAAATATTTTTAAATTCACAATAATTTTTAAAATTTTATTTAAAAAATCAACAAAGTATAGAGTAAAAGATAATCACAAAAAATAGTACAAATGCGACATTGTACTGGGATAAGGTTCATAAATTAAGAAAAGTAAAAAAGTTGTACCTCTCAGTTGCACAATAAAGAGATGCCTTTTTTTTCTTTTCTTAAATGGATAGTCTTACAACTTGTATCACTCTTAAGTATTGCCTAAAGGAAATTATAATCAATAAAATATTTATTTCTAACAACTCCAATTAAAAAATAAATTTCTGTTCTTTAACGGACATATACTTCTATATACAATATGAAAAAAACGAAAGAAAAAATAAAAGATAAAAAGATCAGGTGTTGAAATCAAAAATAAAAAAGGCATATCCTGACCAGGAGCACATGTGCTTTAACCTGTTCCCTGATATTTGGCCAACCCAATTTCTTGATAAATCAAGAAAAGCCATCCACGAACGATTTATCAAGAAATTGGGTTGGCTAAATATCAGAGAACGGGTTAAATCAATGTTTAGTTGATTTCTGTTCCACTAGATGGCGCTCTACCTTCTGTAAAGCACATGTGCTGCTGGTAAGGATATACTTTCTTTATTTTTGATATACAATATCAAGATGAAAACTTTGTACAGTATTAATTGAAAATGTGGATTGTAATTTTGACGGGAGGAAATTGATCTAAAGAGACAGGGGTCGCTTCTCCCGTCTAGTTTTAGACGTCTATTTTAACGGGAGAGGCGATCCTTGTCTCTTTATATTCAATTATTTTATTTCCAAAGCGCTTTAACAAGGAGCGCCAAACAAGGAGAAAAGTTTATTTACATAAGTTATTTACATTATTCAACGCATGAAAACATTAGAGATCCAGATTTTGTAGAAAGTTTAGAATGTATTTACAAAATTAATTGAACTTTAAATATGATTTTTTATCAGAAATCAAATCGTTAAGTTCACAAACAACTAGTTCATTCTATAATCTTTAAATGCTGTGCAATTCATAAGTAGATGTCTTGATGTTTGTTCCTCAATACCACAAAAACAACTTGTCTCTTGAAATTGAAAATGTGTTATTGGCATGTGTGGGCGTGCATCAAACTGTTAACAGCTAATCCCGTTGAAGAACAGAAATTTTAGTCGAAAACTTGCGAAAATCAAAATTAAAAGAAACACTTTACCTTAATATTATTTTTTTTTTCTTTTTCGAATAATTTCTAGGTACCTATTTCTCACATTGAAAATTAATAACTAGAGATATATTTATACATTATCACACACAGAGTTAACAAATCATTGAATACAAGGTATGTCCAATAAATAATGAGATCGGTCAAAAACAAAGAAAAAATGAAATTATATATATTTTTAAAGTCTATTAAAAATAATAGAAAGCTTAAGCTACACTGCGGTATATCACATCACGTGATTGCGCGCGCAGTCGATAAATTGTAAGCTTGTAAAAAGAACGCCTTGCATAACAACTTCTAATTTGTAATGGATAGAAAATTCGAACAACGAATTTGTATTAGGAAGGAGATTTGACACTAGAGAGGCCATCATAGCGGATTCGAAAAAGGTCTTGAAGAACATTCCGAAAGATGCATTTTCTTAATATTTTAAATCATGGGAGAAGAGATGGAAATTATGTATAGATGCGGGAGGGGACTATTTTGAAAAATAATAATACAATTTTTTTTATCATTCTATTTTTTCTTTATTTTTGATCAGTCTCATTATTTATTGGACACACCTTGTAAATAAAAAAATTTGAAATACGATGTACGTCAATACATACAGCAACACTGCCAATTATTTCCAATTATCTATGAACACAGGAGGACCAGATTGAAAAGTTGGAATATCGCCAAAAACTCGATAATTTTACTTTTCTAGGATATTTTTTTTCCTTTGGGCATTAAATTCGGATGTTTTTTTCTAACGAGGAGCCTCTATTTGAATTTGTTTCTACTTCATCTCGATTAGAATCGTTATTTATAAATGCGTAGATGCATTCTCTTTTACCAAACGATATCTTTATATAGCAATTAATGATCTATTTCTTTTGGTATCCTTTCATAAATATTTTATCTCTCTAAATTTTATCCCTATCAAATAATTTTATTAAATGAAGTTTAATATATAAATATAATGATATAATATAAATATAAATATATAAAACAACACTTGAAGTTTTACCGCATGAGTTTCTTTTCAACGAAAAATCAAAATTTATTTCAAGGTGAAATATTGACTATTTCTAATCTTTTTGGATGAGGTATGAAAGGGTGAATTATGAAAAGTAATGATGAACGGAAAAATAAAAGTGTCCAGGGATGGGAATCGAACCCACAGTGTTCCGCTTACCGAGCAGATACCATGTCCACTAGGCTACCCTGGACGTATTTTCCCGCGGTGTAACTTCAAGTGTTGTTTTACAATCACAAGCCGCAGTGTATTATATAAATATATATATATATTTAATTTAAAAGAACATATATTGGATAAAAATATAATTTATTTTACCAATATTTCAGTTGGCTCAACGCCAACCTTTATCAAGGTGTTATAACATATTTAAAAAATATATATATAATATAAAAAATGAGATTTCCTGTTGATTTTTGATTATCTTGAGGATTATGCTTTGGAATTATTTGCTGGTATTTTTAGTGCTAAATGGTATTGGTGATGTAGTCGTGGTAAAAATCTTGAAAGTATAATAATAGAAATGATGATTAGAAATAGCTTTAATTGAGCTTATGGGATGTAAAAAATAATAATTTAATAAAAGTACTGCCTGGCTTGAGGCGTAAGAATAAAAAAATGGAAAACGTATTTACATAATGTACAAAAGGTTTGAGCCGGCCATCGGGAAAGAGAGAGAAAATATCTTTATTTTACGGGGCTGCTAACCAAAATGAATGATTTTTGAGCCCCGATGGACGCATAAAGCGGAATATATACAAAGCATAGTTGGGGGGGCCTGGGGATGGGTGGCCAGGGATCATCGCAAGGGATCCTAGGATCTGGCAGTGGAGGTGTCATCGCAGGGGGGAGGAAGCTGGAGAGGTCAAGGAAACAGCGCCTTGATGGGTGAGAAGCCTGGATGGAGGCCAGTTGAGGAGGCAGGAGGTCCTGGAAGCCTAGAACTTGAGGGCTCTAAGCTTCAAGATGGGGCAGCTTGAGGCTCTCGCCTCGTGCTTGTCTGGGAGGCCCTTGGCACAGCAGTTGGCGCACTTGGAAGTGTGCCAGTCGGCAACTGAGGGGCAGGCACGGCCTTCATGGCCGCTTTCACCGCAGTGGAAGCACGTGGGAGCTCTGGTGCATTGGGCAGAGTTGTGGCCGAAGCCACAACAGCGGAAGCAGACTCGTGCGCGGATGGACTCCTCGAAGTTGAGGATCACACCATCCACCACGATCCTTCCACGATTTCCCAGAGCTCTGAAGGTCGTGAGGTCCACCTCGATGAAGGCGGTGCAGGTCCCGTTTCTGGGTGCAGAGCGATGCGCCACGCGCACCACCTTGTCCCCAGGGAGTTGGCTGACAGCAGGGGTTTCCAGCAGCGTCTCTTCAATGGTGGAGTTGGATGTTTCCTCATCCACTTTGAAGAGGCAGATGCGAGGCAGGATCACCTTCTGTTGGCGGACCTTCATGCCATCCAGCTTGTTGGCCAGGGAGGTGGTAACAGCTGGGATGGTATCGGGGTTGCTGGAGTGGAGGACAAGCTTCCCTTTGGTTCGCAGGGAGGCCCAAACGCCTTGGGGTAGAGTGTGGGCAGCGCGGACAGCTTTAAGCATTGCTCTTGGGTCAGCCTGTGGGTCATCAGAGATGACCACTGTGTGGGCCGCCGATTTTTCCCCATGGAGGACCACTTGGGCGGCCGCAGGCTTGGGGACTCGGGAGGGCGCAGGTTTTGCGGGACCATTGAGGTTGGTCCTCTTTGCGGGCGGGTAGGGAGCCTCAGGCTGCTTCCTTTTGGTTGGAGCGGGAGTGGCGGGCTTGGCGGGGTCAGTCTGAGTGCTGGTTTCCTTGCAGGAGGGAGAAGGGCTGGTTTGAGTGCTGTGGCAGGCTGTCTGTGGCTTGATTTCGTCCAGTTCCTTAAAGGACGCGAGGGTGCCAGAGAGGTTCTCTACCTCGGCAATGAGGGCCTTGATCTGCTCAGACCGTAAGTTGATGAATTCCATTAGGCTTTGGAACAGGTAAAATCGGGAGGTAGGGTAAGTATTCTGTATTTTCTGCTCGAAGTTCTGCTTCACCTCTTCGTTCTCCATCTCCAGTTGGGCGAGGGTTACGAGGGGCTTCTCGGCATTCTCGGCATTCTTCTTCTTCTTCCTAGGAGCCATGGCAGGAGCAAATTGTTGTGACCAACGATCTAACGTATATTGGTATAATTAGAAGATCGACCAGCGGCCATCGGGAAACAACAACAATGAGTTTTTATAGGGAAAGCGTGACCTCTGGCGGTCGATTCAACAGAGTATTTGAATCTATGAAATATATATATTTTTAATAAAATAATATTTTGATACAACATATATATAAATAATAAAGAGGGCATCTCCTGACCACGAGCACATGTGCTTTTTAATTTATTTTTAATATCAACACCTGACCCACTTATCTTTTATTTTTTCTATTGTTTTATCATATATATAAATATAATAATAGCTTAATAAATAAAAATAAATAAAGCTTCCAAAGTTAAGTTTCTTGTGCATATTTTTATTTTCAAGCTTTCAGACTTGTCAGACCTTCAACAGGATTATCACGTTAACAAATTAATAATAAATACCATTTATATATATACATTATTGTATACATATTTTAAATACTTATTATATATTGAGAGAAAATATATTACATTATTTCTGTTTGAAAAAAAAATTTTGAAAATATCCCCAGCACAGACACCATAAACAAGCTTTACAGATTTGATACCCTGATATGATTGTTGAGTGGAGATAAGAAAGAAGAAGAGACTCATCCCCAGCACAGACACCATCAACAAGCTCTACAGACTTGATACCCTGATATGATTGTTGAGTGGAGATAAGATAGAAGAAGAGACCCATCCCCAGCACAGACACCATCAACAAGCTCTACAGACTTGATACCCTGATATGATTGTTGAGTGGAGATAAGAAAGAAGAAAAGACCCATCCCCAGCACAGACACCATCAACAAGCTCTACAGACTTGATACCCTGATATGATTGTTGAGTGGAGATAAGAAAGAAGAAGAGACCCATCCCCAGCACAGACACCATCAACAAGCTCTACAGACTTGATACCCTGATATGATTGTTGAGTGGAGATAAGAAAGGAGAAGAAGGCAGTAAAGACAGGTGTATTGAAGGAAGAAGCATCTGGTCTGTGAGTAGAACGCCAATCTGAGGCAGGTGTCGGCAAAGACATGGAAAGATGTGGGTCACATCTGTCACCGATCAGAGAATGTCTTCATCTCCCTATTGCATTAAGTCATCCAGCTGTTTCATTGGTGTTCTCAGTTATCCATCACAACCTTATCATGACATCTATGAAAACAAAGGTGCCTCTACAGTCAAAATAGAAGCTAAAAGTAAGCGCAATCTATTTAAAGTCTTCACAAATTAGAGAAACTCCACCTTTGCTGGCCCCAAGTCCGGATGAAAAAGGATGAAAAAAACCTGGGCTCAGCTGGCCATGCTGATAGTACCCTGTAAGGTCTCCAGGGAAACAGGATGTACTCCATGTTGGCTGTACATGGTGTCTGTTCCTCATGTCACCATTCCATATTGGAACTAAGTCAGTGGCCTGCTACTGAGTAGTGTTTCCAGTCTTAATGACAAAGGGGATACAGGATGTACTCCATGTTGGCTGTACATGGTGTCTGTTCCTCATGTCACCATTTCATATTGGAACTAAGTCAGTGGCCTGCTACTGAGTAGTGTTTCCAGTCTTAATGACAAAGGGGATACAGGATGTACTCCATGTTGGCTGTACATGGTGTCTGTTCCTCATGTCACTATTTCATATTGGAGCTAAGTCAGTGGCCTGCTACTGAGTAGTACTCCCAGTCTTAATGACAAAGGGTATACAGGATATACTCCATGTTGGCTGCACATGGTGTCTGTTCCTCATGTCACCATTACATATTGGAGCTAAGTCAGTGGCCTGCTACTGAGTATAGTGCTCCCAGTCTTAATGACAAAGAGGATACAGGATGTACTCCATGTTGGCTGCACATGGTGTCTGTTCCTCATGTCACCATTACAAATTGGAGCTAAGTCAGTGGCCTGCTACTGAGTAGTGCTCCCAGTCTTAATGACAAAGGCAGACACATTCTACTTCGCCCAATCATGATGGTTGTCAGGTCTCAAGTTCTACAAGCTTGATAGCCTAATATGAATGAGTGGAGAAAAGAAAGAAGAAGACAAATTAGCGGACACAAAGGTGACAAAACAATAACACCAAGTTTTGAAAATTCAGAAGTGTCTATCTGAAGACCATGGTTTCGGGTTAGTGATCCTTGTCAGTTTAGGGCGAACACAGATCCCCATAGGATTAAATATAATCTTCATAATCACAATTTACAATTAATGATTATTCTGTAGAACCTTTCTTGGTAGCAATACATGAGGTCAAATGATCCTGTTTATCACAGCAGCGAGAGTCTTCTTCTTTCTTATCATATTAGGGTATCAAGTTGTGACCCTTGATGGTGTCTGTTTTACAACCATCATGACTGGGTGAGGTAGAATGTCTTTGTCATTAAGACTGGGAGCACTACTCAGTAGCAGGCCACTGACTTAGCTCCGAAAGAAATGGCCGTCTCTGACATGAGGAGCAGACACCATGTACAGCCAACATGGAGTACAAATGCTGCTCATCCTGTATCCCTGGAGACCTTACATGGTACTATCAGCATGGCCAGCTGAGCCCAGGTTTTTTAGTGAGCGTGTTACTGCTCCCCCTCCTCCTTTTTCTTCCGGGCTTGGGACTAGCAAAGGCGGAGTTAGCGATAGTAATGCTTTCTTACGAGCATCTTGGTAGCAAAAGGATGGTCTGCTATTATTCTAAAATTGATTTATGGTTCTTCTCCTGGGTATTGTCAAACTAGAAGACTTTTTAATTCCTCATCACATTCTTCTGTTTTCCTTTAGTCTTATATCTATAGTTCTACCTATCTATTCTATATATACTCATAGACAAAATTTAAGGAAGTGGAAAGTTTTTGCTATCGACGGTATTCTTTTTTTTTTTAAATAGACAGAAAAAATTTTGTTCACTCTTTGTTATCTCGTGTGTCTTCAATAAAGGTCACTGTAATATCTTCCAGAGTTATTGTCTCAATCCCGATATATATGCTGAAAGGTACAACTTCCTTAAGTATTGTTCATGAGTGTATACACACTTGGTTATCTCGCGTGTCTTCAATAAAGGTCACTGTAATATCTTTCAAAGTTATTATCTCAATCCTGATATACATGCTAAAAGGTACAACTTCCTTAAGTTTTGCCCATGAGTGTATACACACTTGGTTATCTCGTGTGTCTTCAATAAAGGTCACTGTAATATCTTTCAGAGTTATTGTCTCAATCCCGATATACACGCTAAAAGGTACAACTTCCTTAAGTATTGTCCATGAGTTTAGTACAACTAAGGAACAGTCTGTATGTCCAGGGCTCCAGCAAGAGTCCCAGGACTCTCGTCCACATGGCTCCTGGCACTAGGAGCAGCTGGGGGACTTCTGGCTGCCCTAGCGGTCCTGCTAGCCGTGTGGCTGGTCGTGCGACGGCGCAGGACCCAGGGAGTCCCTATGGTGTGCAAGCCCCTACCTGACACCGACTACTCCTCAGACACGTGAGTGGGGATCTAGAATTTTATGTTAGCTTGTGTGGGTAATGAGCATCATGTAGACTTTTGATGTCGACATTGATGAGCTCTACTCTTCCCCGGTAGACATCATCAACAAGCCTTACAAGCTTGATACCTTAGTGTGATTGAGTGGAGATAAGAAAGAAGAAGAAGATGTCGACTTTTAGTGATAAATATTCACCAATTTGATCTGTTAGTGACCATCAAGTTAACTTTTGGTGATAAATATTCAACAATTTGATCTGTTAGTGACCATCAAGTCAACCTTTGGTGATAAATATTCTCCAATTCGATATGTTAATGACCATCAAGTCAACCTTTAGTGGTAAATAATCTCCAATTTTATCTGTTAGTGACCATCAAATCAACTTTTGGTGACTATATGGACAAATATTCTCCAATTTGATCTCTTAGTAAAATAAAGTCAACTTTTGGTGACTATATGGGCAAATATTCTACAATATGATCTGTTAGTGACCATCAAGTCAACTTTTGGTGACTATATGAACAAAATATTCTTCAATTTGATCTGTTAGCGACCATCAAGTAAAATTTTGGTGACTATATGGACAAATATTCTTCAATTTGATCTGCTAGTGACCATAAAGTTCGACCTTTTGTGATCATATGGGCAAATATTCTCCAATTTGATCTGTTAGTGTCCATCAAGTCAACCTTTGGTGACTATATGGACAAATATTATCCAATTTGATCTGTTAGTGACCATCAAGTCAACCTTTGGTGACTATATGGACAAATATTCTCAAAATTGATCTGTTAGTGACGATCAAGTCAACTTCTGGTGACTATATGGACAAATATTCTTCAATTTGATCTGTTAGTGACCATCAAGTCAACCTTTGTTGACTATATGGGCAAATATTCTCCAATTTGATCTGTTAGTGTCCATCAAGTCAACCTTTGTTGACTATATGGACAAATATTCTCCAATTTGATCTGTTAGTGTCCATCAAGTCAACCTTTGGTGTCTATATGGACAAATATTCTCCAATTTGATCTTTTAGTGACCATCAAGTCAACCTTTGGTGACTATATGGACAAATATTCTCCAATTTGATCTGTTAGTGACCATCAAGTCAACCTTTGGTGACTATATGGACAAATATTCTCCAATTTGATCTCTTAGTAAAAATAAAGTCAACTTTTGGTGACTTTATGGACAAATATTCTCCAATTTGATCTGTTAGTGACTATCAAGT
This sequence comes from Cordylochernes scorpioides, assembly GCA_030710605.1. Taxonomy (NCBI): domain Eukaryota; kingdom Metazoa; phylum Arthropoda; class Arachnida; order Pseudoscorpiones; family Chernetidae; genus Cordylochernes; species Cordylochernes scorpioides. The sequence continues at coordinate 62,516,492 of CP092870.1, read as the reverse complement.
CAACTTTTGGTGACTATATGGACAAATTTTCTCCAATTTGATCTGTTAGTGACTATCAAGTCAACTTTTGGTGACTATATGGACAAATTTTCTCCAATATTAATTGTTAGTGACTATCAAGTCAACTTTTGGTGACTATATGGACAAATATTCTCCAATTTGATCTGTTAGTGACCATCAAGTCAAATTTTGGTGACTATATGGACAAATATTCTCCAATTTGATCTGTTAGTGACCATCAAGTCAAATTTTGGTGACTATATGGACAATGGAACGAAGACAATTCTAGACCTTGTCAAAGGGAGTGCTAGATGTATATCTGTAGTTATGAAAAGGCATCTCCTCATCGTGCAACTGAAAGTTGCTGATGGCGCGCGCAACATTTATTCCGATAGATGGCGCAAGCCATCAGCAACTTTTAATTTCATGATAGGGAGATGCCTTTTTCATAATTTCTTCACCTTATCCCAGTACAATATCCCATTTATACTATTCTTTTCACAGTATATCTGTAGGTAAAAAGATAATTCTAAAATTTTTCAAAGGTAGTGCTAGACGTATATGTGTTGGACACAAAGTCCAATAAAGACACTGTCAAATGAATTTTTAGCTATATTTATATTGGATTCAACACCGAAAGATCGATACCACAGTTACAAACTTTGTTTAAGCAATCAATTCATCGATAAATTCGATTTTCTATTCACTCCTATCAGTTTACTTCTTTTTATTTATTTGGAAGTGAAATAAAAGTTTGAGAATAATATATTTGACTAGTAAAAGTATTGATCAAACTTCAATGAAAGACTGAAGGTTTCGAAATTAATATATTTTTTTGCATATTCCTAGTACAGTGGTACAGGCCTTGATAATCCTGGTGGGTAGCTAGCGACAGCTTTTACTGTAAGTACACCACATGTCTACACATGGTACAGGCCATGATAATCCTGGTGGGTAGTTAGCGACAGCTTTTACTGTAAGTACACCACAAGTCTACACATGGTACAGGCCATGATAATCCTGGTGGGTAGTTAGCGACTGCTTTTTCTGTAAGTACACCACATGTCTACACATGGTACAGGCCATGATAATCCTGGTGGGTAGTTAGCGACTGCTTTTACTGTAAGTACACCACATGTCTACACACGCTCCCCCCCCACTTATCTGTAAATTTTCCCTAACTCTTGATTGAGTGTAATTATTGACTAGATCGTCAATAAAGTCTGTTTTTAATTGTCACATGTCTACACATGGTACAGGCCATGATAATGATAGTGGGTAGTTAGCGACTGCTTTTACTGTAAGTACACCACATGTCTACACTCGGCCGTGCGGCCACGCGTCGCGCGAGCTCCTGAGTTTTTAGCCTCAGGCGGGCGAAAAGTGTCGCGGATGGCGACAAATTTTATACGGGCTGAAAGCCCGTCAAAAGCCGAGCAAAAGCCTGTAAAGCACGGCGAAAAAGCACAACCATGTGCTGAACTATCTAAGAAAGAAGATTTTCAGAAGAAAACTTCAAATTCTTCAACAAAAATCAAAACTATGCAAATCCGCCCGCCGGCGGACATCATGCAAATCCGGCCACGCCGACCGACTTCGTTACTGCCTCGTTTTCCGAGGCCGCTGCCCAAGCCAATAGAAGCTGGGCAGACTTAGCGGAGGACAACAATCACGAATCTGAGGAACCTTTCATCACTGTCCAAAGAAAGAAAAGACGCCGTGGCTCGGCGGAATCACCTGCGGCGGCTGCACCTTCCTCTAACATCAGAGGCGCAGGAGCCATTCGCCGGCCGCGATCATCCACGGGATGGGCACCGCGGGCGGAGGAAATCAGGACCACCCGAGCGCACATCGCGGAGGCCAGGGCGCGGCAGGCGTCTTCCACCGAGGACCACTGCGTTTATGTAGAGCGCAGCCCTGAACTGGAGCCCTTTCACTACATGAGGGCAATTGAAAGGATGTTCGGAGGGACCAGGGAGGTCTTCCAACTGACAAAAATGAACGGCCACTTCCTGGTGGGACTGGCTAACAGAGGCATGGCCGAGCGCCTCATCAACGAGGGCCTCGAGGTGGAGGGAACACTCCACAGGGCCTTCCCGTTCCGCAAGAGGGCGGAGCGAATTACAGTGGGCAACCTCCCCTTCTTCGTGGGGGATGCAGCCGTCATCAGCGCCCTTTCATCTTTTGGGCGGGTCACATCTATCGCCCCCAAGCTGATGAAGGCTGGCCCATACATCTACAACGACGGCCGCCGAGAGGCGTTTATCATCTTCCGCGAAGGAATGACCATCGAGAGGCTGCCCACCCGCCTCGACATCACCATCAAAGGCGAGGCCTGGCCCGCATACCTGTCCTCCGGGATTAGGTGCTCCAGGTGCCGTGGCCAAGGACATCGCAGGGCCAACTGCCCCCTGCTTGCAGGGCTAGCTAACAACACCAGATTGGCCCCACCAACCACTCCTGCCGCCGTTCCATCAACAACCACCTCTGCACCGCCTCAGAGGTCAGCGGCCCAGCCTCCTACACCGGCGTCCTCCAGTCCAGCCAGAGAGACTCCCGGCAATTCTCCTGCGGCCCGAGCTGTAACTACATCTACAGCACCTCGACCATCTCCGCCGGTAGCCCCGGCCGTACCTATGGAGGAGGTGCCTTCTACCCCTCCACCTGTGACCCCTGCTCCGTCCCTGCAGGCGCCTGGGGGTCCCGCCCAGAGGACCCTCGGGTCTGCAGCCCCAACACCGGACGTGGAGATGTCCATCGTGGAGGAGACCTTTGCGTCATCCACGTCTTCGGCAAAGAACGCTACGAGAGTCGACCTCGATGCGTTCATCGAGGACCAAGGCGCAAAGGAAAGGACCCCTCCTGTCGCCTCCGCAGTGCGACGCCCTCGTCGGCCTGATCGGGCAAATCTTGAATCTGAGGCCCGGAGCAGCCAGCAACCTGTACAAAGTCCTCGGACAAGTCAAGGCTGAACTCAGGACAACACCAGCAGAGCCTCCAACACCCCCACTGCCTGCGCCTCGGCCTTCTGGACCAACGCCACCTACTCCCCACAGCGAAGAACTGATGCCTGCTGTGATGACACCTCCGCCGCCTGCCCTGGAGGATAATCCGGACCTGGCCCAATGGGAGATGTCACTATCTCTGTATCAGATCTTCATGAAAGAACCCGACTTGGGGCCTACGTCCAAATCGGGAATCGACCAATCAGAACTCACGGATGCGACCCTTAACCCCAGGGACAGGGAGGAACTCATCGAGCAACTTTTGCCCAGGCAAAGGGACATTATGGCTCAGATCCTTGACGCTCTCTTGGAGCGCGCTCTGGACTTGGATCCTTTTCTTCGCGGGAAGCTTTCTGAGCTCAGGGCCTCCTTGCCTCCCTAACCCAGACCCTCTTTGAGGGCACCCCCTGTTGTTTTGTTGCTGTAAATACTTTTTTATTGCTTAACTCTCCGGAGTGTTCTTAATTGACTAAGAGGTCAATAAAGTGATTTTAATTGTCAATTGTCACATGTCTACACATGTGAAAAGCAGTTTGAATTTACACTTAAAAATATGCCAGAACCTCGTTTGTTTACTTGCACTCGCTGGTAGGGTTGGACTTTTACAAGAATCGGGGGTCATTTGAGCATTTTTTTTAAATATCAGAACTAGAGTATAGGAGCTCTATCTATGCTTACTTCCTATGTGAATCTGTATAAGACTGGTGGTCTTAATAAAGCTGAATGTGTGTATTCTGTTATAACGTCGGACCTGAAGGCTGTTGTTGGGTTCTGTGCTGCCTGGAGTATAGGAGCTCTATCTATGCTTCCTTCCTGTCGTGAATCTGTATAAGACTGGTGGTCTTAATAAAGCTGAATGTGTGTATTCTGTTATAACGTCGGACCTGAAGGCTGTTGTTGGGTTCTGTGCTGCCTGGAGTATAGGAGCTCTATCTATGCTTCCTTCCTGTCGTGAATCTGTATAAGACTGGTGGTCTTAATAAAGCTGTATATGTGTATTCTGTTATAACGTCGGACCTGGAGGCTGTTGTTGGGTTCTGTGCTGCCTGGAGTATAGGAGCTTTATCTGTGCTTCCTTCCTGTGGTGAATCTGTATAAGACCGGTGGTCTTAATAAAGCTGTATGTGTGTATTCTGTTATAACGTCGGACCTGGAGGCTGTTGTTGGGTTCTATGCTGCCTGGAGTATAGGAGTTCTATCTGTGCTTCCCTTCTGTGGTGAATCTGTATAAGACCGGTGGTCTTAATAAAGCTGTATGTGTGTATTCTGTTATAACGTCGGACCTGGAGGCTGTTGTTGGGTTCTGTGTTGCCTGGAGTATAGGAGCTCTATCTATGCTTCCTTCCTGTGGTGAATCTGTATAAGACCGGTGGTCTTAATAAAGCTGTATGTGTGTATTCTGTTATAACGTCGGACCTGGAGGTTGTTGTTGGGTTCTGTGCTGCCTGGAGTATATCTATGCTTCCTTCCAGTGGTGAATCTGTATAAGACCGGTGGTCTTAATAAAGCTGTATGTGTGTATTCTGTTATAACGTCGGACCTGGAGGTTGTTGTTGGGTTCTGTGCTGCCTGGAGTATATCTATGCTTCCTTCCAGTGGTGAATCTGTATAAGACCGGTGGTCTTAATAAAGCTGTATGTGTGTATTCTGTTATAACGTCGGACCTGGAGGTTGTTGTTGGGTTCTGTGCTGCCTGGAGTATATCTATGCTTCCTTCCAGTGATGAATCTGTATAAGACCGGTGGTCTTAATAAAACTGTATGTGTGTATTCTGTTATAACGTCGGACCTGGAGGTTGTTGTTGGGTTCTGTGCTGTCTGGAGTATATCTATGCTTCCTTCCTGTGGTGAATCTGTAAAAGACCGGTGGTCTTAATAAAGCTGTATGTGTATAAATTTCTCGAAGTTTCATAGACTCTTCAGGAAAATTCGAATTTAGAGTATATGTGTAAATAGAAGAGAAATATGACAGATTGCCAGTACTGTAAGAAAACACACATGTCTATAGGACATAATTCAACCTCACGCGTGTGTATATACATTCCAAAAATAACGCAATCCATATTGTTATTTACATCTACTGACAGATACTGTAAATAAATATCTCCAATAGACATTCCTCTAGAGAATTGTTGTTTTGATAAAGATGTACGTATTTCTTAACGAAATATTGAGATAAGTTGAAACCGTATTGTGTTATAGACGGAATTTTTGCCGGGAAGATATTGGTATAAAGAGATAAAGATTGCCTTTCCCGTCAAAATAGACGTCAAAGCTTTTCAATTTGCCAAAGCTGGTGTTGTGGCTTTGTCACCGACCCGAGTCCGCTAGTTGCGGCGACGGTTAATAGATGGCGTCTAGTTTTGACGTCTATTTTGACGGGAGAGGCGACCTTTATCTTTTTAGTATTGTGTTAGGTCTACCTTAAATTTCAAACAAAAACTAAAAACACTAGATTAATTAAATATTTTGAAACTAAAATTATCCTGAATTTGATATGAAATAAGGTTTTATAACGGGTTGAAATATATTGTATTATTATGAAATGAAAGGATTTAAAAGCACGAATGTTTCTTTTATACATAATGCAAACTTCTACTGCCCTTACTTCGATGAAAAAATATGTATTGGGAGGGCTTGGCTCATCAGTGGTGAACCCTCCCAGCAGTTTCACCAATTTAATCCACCAGACCGCTTCTCAGAGCTCTAATACTGTATTGGATCATTCTGCTTATATTTGTTACACTGAAGGGTGGAATCTCAGAAATGGGTTTCAAGAAAGCTATGGACATAAGCTTATAGGACAGTAGAAATACATTCAAATATTTGCATCGAGCAATGCACTTCCGCAAACAATAAAGATAATGTCAGTTAGGCATAAATTAACACAAAGCAATAACGCGCCATCTATACATATAAAATGAAAGGATTTAAAAGCACGAATGTTTCTTTTATACAAAATACAAACTTCTACTCTCTTTACTGCGATTAAAAATTATATTATATTATTTAAATATTATAAAAATCACCATTTGTATAATGGTACACTGTGTGATTTCACAGCTCTCTTTGATGTGAGAAATATATTCTGGAGGCTACTTAAAGTTATCTCCACTTATATAAATTTGTAGGATGGTTGAAACACGCTCTGGTAAGATACAAGACCCGGCACAGGAGAGAACCAGATTGAAGAGTCTGCCAAGCCGCAACCTGGTGCAACAATTATCTGAAAAAGCGCCTGAAACCTGTATATGTTTAGTTTTATTGATAAATTACGAAAGTTAATTGGGTTAATTCTATATCATCTTCTACCTTTCTTCTCTTCACGCTATCATATCAGGGTATCAAATCTGTAGAGCTTGTAGATGGTGTCTGTGCTGGGGTTGGGTCTCTTCTTCTTTCTTATCTCCACTCAACAATCATATCAGAGTATCAAGTCTGTAGAGCTTGTTGATGGTGTCTGTGCTGGGGATGAGTCTCTTCTTCTTTCTTATCTCCACTCAACAATCATATAAGGATATCAAGTCTGTAGAGCTTGTTGATGGTGTCTGGGCTGGGGATGGGTCTCTTCTTCTTTCTTATCTCCACTCAACAATCATATCAGGATATCAGGTCTGTAGAGCTTGTTGATGGTGTCTGGGCTGGGGATGGGTCTCTTCTTCTTTCTTATCTCCACTCAACAATCATATCAGGATATCAAGTCTGTAGAGCTTGTTGATGGTGTCTGTGCTGGGGATGGGTATCTTCTTCTTTCTTATCTCCACTAAACAATCATATCAGGATATCAAGTCTGTAGAGCTTGTTGATGGTGTCTGTGCTGGGGATGAGTCTCCTCTTCTTTCTTATCTCCACTCAACAATCATATCAGGGTATCAAGTCTGTAGAGCTTGCTGATGGTGTCTTTGCTGGGGAAGAGTAGAACCCATCAATGGATGAGTCAATAAGACAATAATTTGTCTCTGTGAGACGACCAATGCAGCCAGATTTGACAACTATAATGACTGGGTGAAGTGAAATACGTCAGCCTTTGTCATTAAGACTGGGAGCACTACTCAGTAGCAGACCACTGACTTAGCTCCAATATGAAATGGTGACATGAGGAACAGACACCATGTACAGCCAACATGGAGTACATCCTGTATCCCCTTTGTCATTAAGACTGGGAGCACTACTCAGTAGCAGGCCACTGACTTAGCTCCAATATGTAATGGTGACATGAGGAACAGACACCATGTACAGCCAACATGGAGTACATCCTGTATCCCCTTTGTCATTAAGACTGGGAGCACTACTCAGTAGCAGACCACTGACTTTTACTGTAAGTGCACCACATGTTTACACATGTTAAAATCAGTTCGACTTTGCACTTACAAATGTGCCAGATCTCCATTTGGTTATTTGAACTAGCTGGTGAGGTTGTACTTTTGAAAGAATCGGGCGGCCATTGGAGCATTTATTTCAAATCAGTAAAAAAGTGTCAAATGCAGGAATCGAACCCAGGTCGTAGCGGTTGAAAACCAACGGTTTAGACTATCCTATACCGATCCCCCTGTTAGTAAGTGAAACAGTTCTTCAAATCTACCAACGGTAAATTCAGTTGTAAATCCCTATGGTAGCAACACAAGGCTACCATGGGTTTGTTGACAATCCGTTACCATGGTAACCATGTCAGTATTTACGATACACAGGCTTTCAAAACTACTCGCTCAAATTGTGTTCCGGGGACAATATGCAATTATGGAATTTGCATAATGCCCTACAACTTTATTCCATTCTCTTGTATTCCGCGTGTTGCACACGGTGTTAATTGAAATAATTCTCTTTTAATTTTCTATTTCTATATATACCTCACCCGGGAACACACGTAGAAAGATATACTTTAGATAAAATGACAAAATAACACTTACATTTATCATTTTTTATCATAATCAAATTGTTTTGTTGTTTGAAATATGTAGTTCTGTACATAATCCCTGCAGTTTTCGGTCTCTACCTTCATTTCTTTCGGTTTCTATCTTCCTTTTCTCGGTGTTTATTTTCCTTTTCTCGGTGTCTATATTCCTTTTCTCGGTGTCTATATTCCTTATCTCGGTGTCTATATTCCTTTTCTCGGTGTCTATCTTCCTTTTCTCGGTGTTTATTTTCCTTTTCTCGGTGTCTATATTCCTTTTCTCGGTGTCTATCTCCCTTTTCTCGATGCCTATATTCCTTTTCTCGGTGTCTATTTTTCTTTTCTCGGTGTCTATATTCCTTTTCTCGGTGTTTATTTTCCTTTTCTCGGTGTCTATATTCCTTTTCTCGGTGTCTATCTTCCTTTTCTCGGTTTCTATATTCCTTTTCTCGGTGTCTATCTTCCTTTTCTCGGTTTCTATATTCCTTTTCTCGGTGTCTATCTTCATTTTCTCGGTGTCTATATTCCTTTTCTCGGTGTCTATATTCCTTTTCTCTGTGTCTATCTTCCTTTTCTCGGTGTCTATATTCCTTTTCTCGGTGTCTATATTCCTTTTCTCGGTGTCTATATTCCTTTTCTCGGTGTCTATATTCCTTTTCTCGGTGTCTATATTCCTTTTCTCGGTGTCTATATTCCTTTTCTCGGTGTCTATATTCCTTTTCTCGGTGTCTATCTTCATTTTCTCGGTGTCTATATTCCTTTTCTCGGTGTCTATATTCCTTTTCTCGGTGTCTATCTTTCTTTTCTCGGTGTCTATATTCCTTTTCTCGGTGTCTATCTTCCTTTTCTCGGTGTCTATATTCCTTTTCTCGGTGTCTATCTTTCTTTTCTCGGTGTCTATATTCCTTTTCTCGGTGTCTATATTCCTTTTCTCGGTGTCTATATTCCTTTTCTCGGTGTCTATATTCCTTTTCTCGGTGTCTATCTTCCTTTCCACTTGGGGCATCTCTCTTGCAGCTGGAGTCCATTCTTTAGAATTTTTGAGCTTTGAGGCGACTGCTTTTACTGTGAGTACACCACATTTCTACACATGCGAAAAGCAGTTCGACTTTTGCACTTACAAAAATGCCATAGCCCCGTTTGGTTAATTGCACTCGCTGGTGGGGTTTGATTTTTGCAAGAATCGGGAGCCAATTTGAGCATTTTTTATATCAGAAAAAAGTGCTCAATGCGGGATTTGATACCGGGTCGTAGCGGTCAAAAACCAACATTTAGACCATCCTTCCACCAATCTCCTCAATAACAAAACATAATATGTTTACGAACCTTTATGAACAAACTTATAATATGAGAAAAAAGGCATTTCCTGATCGTACATTAAAAGTTGCTGATGGCTTGCGCCATCTATCGGAATATATATAAACAAATCGCTGATTTTTTTAATTATTCCAGAATTGGCCAAATACCGTTTCTTGATTATTCAAGAAAAGCTAACCACATACGCATTTCGGGCTGTTGGCTCTCGTCGGCGTGGTGCAAGCTGTACCTCAACGACCAAAGCCCGAAGCGCGTACGTGGTTAGCTTATCTTGAATAATCAAAAAACGGTATTTAGACAATTCTGGAATAATTAAAAAATCAACGATTAGTTGATATTTATTCCGATAGATGGCACAAGCCATCAGCAACTTTTAGTTACACGATCAGAAAATGCACCTTTTCTCGATTTATTTACATGATGAAAGTACAAATTCACTTTTGTACTATATTTCAACCTTATAAATCATATGTTGTTGTTGTTGTCGTGTCCAATGAAGAGCCTCAGATGTCTCCATACATCTCTATCACAGCAGTCATAATGTTCTTGGGTGTGTGAAGCTGCTGTTCTGGGTCAATTTTCTGTTGTTGTCGTGTCCAATGAAGAGCCTCAGATGTCTCCATACATCTCTATCACAGCAGTCATAATGTTCTTGGGTGTGTGAAGCTGCTGTTCTGGGTCAATTTTCTGTTGTTGTCGTGTCCAATGAAGAGCCTCAGATGTCTCCATACATCTCTATCACAGCAGTCATAATGTTCTTGGGTGTGTAAAGCTGCTGTTCTGGGTCAATTTTCTGTTGTTGTCGTGTCCAATGAAGAGCCTCAGATGTCTCCATACATCTCTATCACAGCAGTCATAATGTTCTTGGGTGTGTAAAGCTGCTGTTCTGGGTCAATTTTCTGTTGTTGTCGTGTCCAATGAAGAGCCTCAGATGTCTCCATACATCTCTATCACAGCAGTCATAATGTTCTTGGGTGTGTGAAGCTGCTGTTCTGGGTCAATTTTCTGTTGTTGTCGTGTCCAATGAAGAGCCTCAGATGTCTCCATACATCTCTATCACAGCAGTCATAATGTTCTTGGGTGTGTAAAGCTGCTGTTCTGGGTCAATTTTCTGTTGTTGTCGTGTCCAATGAAGAGCCTCAGATGTCTCCATACATCTCTATCACAGCAGTCGTAATGTTCTTGGGTGTGTAAAGCTGCTGTTCTGGGTCAATTTTCTGTTGTTGTCGTATCCAATGAAGAGCCTCAGATGTCTCCATACATCTCTATCACAGCAGTTGCAATGTTCTTGGGTGTGTAAGGCTGCTGTTCTGGGTCAATTTTCTGTTGTTGTCGTGTCCAATGAAGACCCCAGATGTCTCCGTACATCTCTATCACAGCAATCGTAATGTTCTTGGGTGTGTAAAGCTGCTGTTCTGGGTCAATTTTCTGTTGTTGTTGAGTCCATTGAAGAGACTCAGATGTCTCCATACTTCTCAATCACAGCAGTCGTAATGTTCTTGGGTGTGTGAAGCTTCTGTTCTGGATTTGCTCTTCATTAGAAAATGGGTACCGTTGCCACGTTAATCACCTTGGAAACGAAACAGAATTTGGTCAAATATTCCAAGGGTCCAGGGGGGACCGCAGGAAGGTGTGGTCGTACTTATCCCCTCCCTTATAGGGGGTACGAGAGGGTGGTCCGATGCTTCGGGAACCAATTATCGACTTTAACAGACCAGTGGTAAATAGAACGCAAACTTTAAAATCATATCTGTGTTGAAAATTGTTGCACCAAGTTGCAGCTTTGCAGGGTCGTCGACCTTGGTTTCTTCCTTCTTGGTGTTATACACCGAGCGGGTTTACATACTCAAAGCAAATAAATAAAAGTAAATAAAAGTAAATTACCTTTTAAAGTTATTGTATTTATTTATTCGTTGTCTTCCTCGTAGGTCGTGATCCGCAGTCTAGGTCCTCTCTCGCTCCAATAACCAATTAAGATATATATAAAATAACAATATTACAAAATGAATGAAACTATAAAAAGGAATGATGATAATCTAAATATTATGTTTTAAATAAATATTAAATATCATATTTTGAATAAATATAAGGCACATTAAAATTTATGTAACAATATGCATAGTATATTTCTACCCGAGATAAACATAGCGGTATGTGTGTATAGCGGGGAAGGTACTGAAACATCAACGACCCACGGAGAATTCACCATCAGCTCTGTACAGCCAATCGCCGCTGAAGCTGGTAGAGCAGGTGGACCTGGTTTCACTACACTCAGCGCCGTACAGCTCGGTGCAGCTAGCTCTGATGAAGAACCCCCTCCACGTACTAGAGCTCCCAGATTGCTATTCTCTCTTCGTTATGAAGATGGTGAACTTCAAGTAACAGTTATTCAAGCTAAAGGCCTTCCAGGACGTGGTACTCGTGGTGGAATGACACGTGATCCTTTTGTAAGACTTCTTCTACTCCCCGATCTGGAAAACACTCAAACTTCAGCTGTACGTCGGAATACCCTCTCTCCATGTTTCAGACAAACCTTCAACTTCCAGGTAAGTCTCAACTTTCATCTTAGAAAAAAACCCAATATTAATCAGAACGCCTATCACAGTTATAAAAAAATTGAACTATTTTAAAATGTTATCATTGCAATAAGGGTAGTAGAAGGGGGGGAGAAGTCCGACCACACCTCCCTGCAGTCCCCCCTGGACCCTTGGAATTTTTGACCAAATTCTGGTTCGTTTCCTAGGTGACTAACGTGGCAACGGCATCCATTTTCCAATGAAGAGATAGTGGACATTGCTGCTGCTGTGATAGAGATGTATGGAGACATCTGAGGCTCTTTTTTGGACACGACAACAACAACAATAAGAGTAGTAGAAGATTGCTTTATTTGTTAAAAGAATCATAAACGTCAAAAATGGATCAAATTTCTTATAAAAAAAAAAAAAAAAAAAAAACATAATGATCACCTCTCCCGTCAAAATAGACGTTAGAACTATTGACCTATGAAAAAATAATAGTACAAATGTGATATTGTAATAGGATAAGATTCATAAATGGAAAATATAACAAAAAAAAATGGGCGCAAGCCATCAGCAACTTTCAATTACACGATATGAAGATGCCTTTTTTTTCTTTTTCTATCTATTAGCCCTAGTCTTAACCGCATATCAACACCCTTCCTGGCAAAAAATATCCATGTATAATTCGACCATAGATATGACATAGCCACTTTAATAGCTAAACACCTATTGGTTTGAGAAGTGTCCACCTAGAGACCATGGTTTCGGGCTAATGGCCTTTGTCAGTACAAGGCAGGCTTTGATTCCATGAGATCCACACGGGATCTAATGAAATCTTCACAATCTGCCAAAGAGGTGTTTAGCTAGTAAAGTGGCTGCCAAATCTATGGCTAAAATACAAATGGAAATTTTGCCGGGAGGAAATTGATCTAAAGAAACAAGGGTCGCCTCTCCCGTCAAAATAGACTTCTAAAACCAGACACCATCTATAGATCTATTTTGACGAGAGAGGCGACCCTTGTCTCTTTATTTATATATAAATGTTATGAATAATTTGTTTGTTGTTAGAGAGATAAAGGGTTGATAAGACAAAGGATCGATAAGATAAAGGGTTGAAGGTGCAGTCGCGATAAGAAAAAGATAATTATTTACCATCAAGTAGCTTTTAATTTCAATTACTTGAGGAAATATTACACATTAGTTATTTTCACATTATATAGAATTTATAAAGTTAATCCTATATTAGTGTTTCAAAAAGATAGATATGTTAACTACGCATATTTACAACAAAACTGAAAGTCATTCTAAAAACGATGATAACCAAAAGTAGAATTATAAATGAATAAAAAAATATATTATTTTTTTAATTATAGAAATATTTGAGTTTTTAGATTATATATAATATATATGTCGTATATGTCGTGGTTGAATGGAAGGGCGCAACCGTTATACAATGTAAGCGTCAAAAAAGAGCTTGTTCTACACTCGTGAGCGCGCGCGCGCTGGCTTCCCGTTTATTTTGTACAGATATATAGATTGATTAATTTGTATTTACATTTTAACATACTTTTTTATGGTGAAAATAAATTATATATCTTGGCCATTATATAAATGGAAATATTTTCAGGAGTATATTCGATCTGTGGTTTACAGGGACGTTCAATAGATGGCACTTAGTTATATCGTCTATTTTGAAGGGAGAGGTGACTTTTTAACATGATGCAATAGCATCTGTTATAAGAAATTTAAAATATTTTTCACACTTATATGGTTTTTTTCAAACTAAAACAATTTTTGCTAATACCTTATTGTAATAAAAATAATAGGAGGGCCTGGCTCATCAGTAGTGAATCCTCCCAGCGGTTTCACCAGTGGTCTATATGGTATATTTAAATGGTAGATTAAACTGGCGAAACCGCTTGGAGGGTTCACCACTGATGAGCCAGGCCCTCCCATTATTTTATTATTGCAGTAAGGACAGTAGAAAATATTGTTTTTATTTTTTAAAAGTATTATATGCGTTTAAATTAGTTTCAATTTCCTTTAATAGATGCTAATGCATCATGTTAAAAAGTCACCTCTCCCGTCAAAATAGACGTCAAAACTAGACGCCATCTATTGACCGTCGCCGCAACTAGCGGCCTCAGGTCGGTGACAAAGCCACAACACCAGATTTGACAAACTGAGAAGTGTCCACCTAGAGACCATGATTTCAGGATAATGGCCCTCGTCAGTCTAGGGCGGACTTTATTCCATGAGATCGACACGGGATCTAATGGAATCTTCACAATCTACCAAACACGCATAGCCGACAAAAACGTTGTATAACAAAATGCAAACTGTTTTTTTTTAACTAAAATGGTTTTTATATTGATATTTTTTTAATATAGTATATATTCATTTAAATTAATAACAACATACCTCCCAATTAATTTTGCCATTACAGTAAGGGCAGTAAAATTGTTCAATTTTTAAAAGAATCATACATATCATAACAGATGGCGTGCTAATGTATCATTATATCCTTTATATTTAAAATGTTTTATCGCAGGTTGAGTGATCTTGCTTCTTTTGAAACAAACGAATTTTCTAATTAAGGAAAATTATCTTTTTATATATATTGTCGCGGTAAGAATTACAAACAACAGGCGAAGATAAATTGAACGATGAACGTTTATTGCTTCCAACGAGCAGATTTTTTAAATCTAAAAAAAAACACGGATATCTTGTTAGTAGTGAGGAGCGCGGCTCGAGGCGGATGCTCACGGGTCACTGTTAAAAACCTATTTATGTAAACAATACAACAAATAACGCTACAATGCCCTCCTCTCCAAAAGGACAGCGTCCTCGCTGTCAGACGGCAGGCTCATCCTCGGGTAGGTCCAGTTGTTCGTCCGGGTCACGGTAGTTCTTCATTCTCACTACGTGCACAATTTCCTTTGGCCTACGACGGCGGTTAGTAGTGTCTAGACTTTCGACTTCGTACGTCACATCCGAAATGCGTCTCGTCACCCTATAAGGGCCGAAATATCGTTTTATTAATTTTTCGGATATCCCTATTTTTCGAACGGGTATAAATATCCATACTTTATCGCCTGGCTGATAGCTCACTTCTCTATGTTTGGCGTCGTAGAGTCGTTTATTGCCCTCTTGCGCTCTCAGTGTATGTAGCCGAGCCAATTGTCGCGTCTCCTCTGCTCGGGTCACTATCTCTCGATTATAGTCCTCTTGATCTTCATCTTTTAAAAGAGGAAACAATGTATCCAACGTAGTTTCAGCTTCTCGTCCATGGATGAGGCTGAATGGGGTGAATCCGGTGGTGTCCTGCTTCGCCGTATTGTAAGCAAACGTGATGAACGGAAGAATAACGTCCCATTCCTTTTGTTCGACGTCCACATACATTGACATCATGTCGGCCAGGGTTTTATTAAGTCTCTCAGTGAGACCATTCGTCTGAGGATGGTACGCCGTGGTAAATCTCTGAGCCGAAGAGCAAAGTCCCGTCAGCTCGGATATTAGTTTAGACTGAAAAACCCTACCCCGGTCAATAATTATTTCTCGTGGTGCTCCATGTTTAAGCACTACGTCCTCCAGGACGAACTTGGCCACTTGCTGAGCGTCTGCCGATGGTAAGGCTCGGGTGATAGCGTATCGCGTCAGATAGTCTGTGCAAACTATTATCCATTTATTTCCTAAATGGGATATTGGGAATCTTCCGAGGAGATCAATTCCGACTCTTTGGAACGGAACAGAGGTGGGTGGTATCGGTTGCAGCAACCCGGGCGGTCGCAAGGGAGCATGTTTACGACGCTGGCACTCCCTACAGTGACCGACATATTTTCTTATGCTCCTCAGAAGACCTGGCCAAAAATACTTCCTCCTAATTCTATCGTGGGTTTTAGCCAACCCTAAATGACCGGCAGTTGGATTATCGTGGAGACTTCTGAGGACGTCAGGGCGCAAATGCCTGGGGATCACCAATAGCCACGGTTGCCCCACTGGGTCGAAATTCCGCTTGTAAAGAGCTCCATTGATTATTTTGAAGCGGTTTTGATCGTTCTTCAAACATTCCTCCGATATTCTCACAATTACCGGATCTTTCCGCTGTTCTGCGACGATATCAGTTAAAGCAGCTAATGTTGGTATGTCATCTCCGGACTTGGTTATTCGCTTCGATTGGATTGCGTGAGAGAAAATCGGCATCTTGATGTTTTCTGCCGTTTTTATATACCACGTTCACATTGTATTCCTGAAGTCTTAAGGCCCACCTGGCCAGTCTTCCCGACGGGTCCTTCAGGCCCGAAAGCCAACAGAGTGAGTGATGATCCGTCACAATTGTAAACGAGCGCCCAAATAGGTATGGACGGAACTTGCCGATCGCCCAAATCGCGGCAAGACACTCCCGCTCCGTTGTTGAATAATTTTTTTCAGCTGTTGACAGCGTTCTTGATGCATATCCAATCGGTTTTTCACTTCCTCCCTGGACCTGGACCAAAACCGCACCAATTCCAAACCCACTGGCGTCGGTGTGCAGTTCGGTCGCATACTTTTCGTCAAAGTGGGCCAAGACGGGTTCCGACGCGAGTGCCAACTTCAAGGATTCATAGGCCTGCCGTTGATCTGGTCCCCATTCGAATCTGGTGTCCTTTCTCAACAACCTGTGTAGTGGTTCAGCTTTTTGAGCAAAATTCTTAATGAAACGACGATAATATGAGCACATTCCAATGAAACTTCTTACATCAGTGAGGGATTTGGGAGTAGGGAATTTGGACATAGCATCAACTTTACCCGGGTCGGGGTGCACGCCCTCTCCATCCACCAGATGCCCAAAAATGCTTAGTCGTTTTGTTCCGAACAAGCACTTGTCTGGATTTAACACAAGTCCAGCCTTTGAGAGACACCTGAGAACTAATTCAAGGCGTCGAACATGTTCGTCAAAGGTGGGTGAAAACACAATAATATCGTCCAGATAGCGAAGGCACATTGACCACTTCAACCCCCTCAGCAAGGTATCCATCATTCTTTCAAATGTCGCTGGGGCGTTACACAACCCGAAAGGCATAACTTTGAATTCGTACAATCCGTCGGGTGTAATGAAGGCGGTCTTCTCGCGATCTGCCTCATCCACCTCAATCTGCCAGTAACCAGAACGGAGGTCCATGGAAGAATAATAACTCGCCCCTCTTAAGCAATCGAGTGTATCGTCAATCCTTGGTAGTGGATATACATCCTTTTTTGTGATTTTATTCAGGTGTCTGTAATCGACACAGAAACGCCAACTACCATTTTTCTTTTTCACTAATACCACAGGAGAGGACCAAGGACTTTCGGAAAGCTGAACTATACCTCCTTTCAACATTTTGTCGACCTCATTCTGAATGGTTTGACGTTCGACCTGCGACACTCGATATGGACGGCGTTTACTCGGGGGATGGTCCTCTGTATTTATCTTGTGCTTGGCTGTGCTCGTCAGATTAGACGGAAACTTATTAAATTCAAATAAGCCGCTGAAACTCCCAAGTATCGAACATATCCTGGTCCTTTCAAGCATGGATAGATCAGGGCTTATCATCGAGGCAATGTTTGGAGAGTTTTCTTGTCCAAGAATCTCCTGCCGATTGGTGTCCGAAGCATCACCGATGACCGCCAGCTGACCCTCTTCCAGTACCTGTATCTCTCCAATACACATTCCTTTGGGGACAGTTCGATCACATGTGCCGATGTTGGTTATCCAAATTCTCCCTTTTCCATGCTGGACAGCGAAGATCGAGGCGGGAACCATCAGATCACGTTCTAGAAAGAGGATCCTCGAAGGCTCCATTACGACATCACTCACACCGAGTATAGTTTCGCTGATTACGTTTATCTGCTTGGTCGATCCAGCGGGGATTATAAAGCTATCGTCGGCGGCTACAGTTTGGAATATGCTCGAAGAATCCTCTGGTAGTTCTGCTTTTTCTAACAGAATCTCGGCGCTACCACAATCGATTATAGCCCTTGACGCCTCCAGAAAGTCCCAACCGAGAATGATGTCGTGGCTACAACTTGGTAAAACGATGAATTCAAACGGCTGTACTAATCCGTTTATTTCTAAACGTAAAGTACATCGGCCCCTGGAAACGATATATTTCCCGTCGGCAACTCTAAGTGTCATGCCAGCGTCACTGAACATAGTCTTTTTGTGTTGTTGTCTAAAGTGGTCCGAAATAACCGAAAACGAAGCGCCGCTGTCGACAAGGGCAGGAAAAGTTTTATCGTCAATAGTAACGTCAACTATATTCTGTGATAGTTTAGCGGCTATGAGCGGCGGAGGATTTATAATCTCCTCAGCGACCTTACCTCCAGCGAAGGGCGCTTGCTCTAGTTTTCCTCACGATAAGGTGATCGGCCAGATCGTCGGCTTGGCGATATCGAGGGGCGACGTTCAGCTGGGGATCGGCCACGACCTGGATAGGGCGACGGGCTTCGGTAACTTGCGCGGCCTGGGGTTTCATCGCTATTATAGATCGTTCGCGGGCCGTTCTGGACAGGGTGGTATCTCCCCGGTGGCTGTCGATCCACCATCCCTCGCCGCTCTCGGCAGTACCTGGCGACGTGACCCGGGCGTCCGCATTGGAAACAAACGGGAATATTAACCACCGTCCTCCATTCGTCAGTCTTTCTTCGGGCAGTTGTCAGCCTTGTAGGACTTTGCTGCTGGTAATACGGGGTTGGTTTCGCCGGTCCTTCAAAGTGGCGGCGTTGTTCTCGGTAGTATGGACCCTGCTCCGCAATTGGGATCAGATTTCTCTCAACCTCTTCATGAATAATTTTCTTCAGGGAGTTCACCTCCGGCACTATAGACTCGAAATGTAGGGCACTTTTAATTTCTTCTCTCACGATTCGTCGAATCAGATCTTCCAGAGACGAGGAGTTTGGTTGCTCTATACTTGCGACGTTAGGGAGTCGCTCAAACCTTGGTTTCCCGATGCGTCGCTGCTTGCAAGCCTCCACTTTTCGGCACCAATCGACAAAGGCTTCAACAGTATCAATTTCCTTTACCAAGATGACCTGATAGACATCTTCTACCACACATTTCATTAGATGTGCCACTTTCTCTCCTTGACTCATATCGGGATTCACCTGCCTACACAAGCTCAGAACGTCTTGGATATAAGATTCACAGGATTCTGTACTCTTCTGAGCTCGACTCTGAAGGTTGTGCTTAGCGCGTCTGAGAAGGACGCCGCTATTGTCGAATGTCCGGCTAAACATCTCCTTAAACATATCCCACGAATCCATTCCTTCTTCGTTGTTATCATACCATTGGCCAGCGGTCCCTTCCAAAAAAATGGTGCGTTCGCCAATTTCATCGTGGCATCCCAGCAGTTAGATCTCGCAATACGTTCGTAATCCTTCATCCATTTGCCACAATCCTCCGTTCCATTGCCGCTAAACACAGTTGGGTTTCTTGTCAAATGTTTGCAAGTATTTTTTTTTTTTTTTAACACCCGTGTTAACTCCAGCCGATATTGACATTTTTCTGATTGGCTTATTCTTTTCGTCGAAATCAAAACGTGGTTCTAGGCCTTCTAGGCGACGGCTTCTTCTGACAGAGGTATCCGTGATGGTATCGGTACCCAGCGTCTCCACCACTTGTCGCGGTAAGAATTACAAACAACAGGCGAAGATAAATTGAACGATGAACGTTTATTGCTTCCAACGAGCAGAGTTTTTAAATCTAAAAAAAACACGGATATCTTGTTAGTAGTGAGGAGCGCGGCTCGAGGCGGATGCTCACGGGTCACTGTTAAAAACCTCTATTTATGTAAACAATACAACAAATAACGCTACAAGGTGAATCCCCAGAATTGGGTACATTTGGTAGGTGGCGCTGCACGTTGCCACCGCCGTACCTTAGAGGCGTTTTACACGAGTTAAAGATACGATTTTGGATGTAGTGATTTATACATTTCGATCTTTTATATTAATGTATATATACTTACTATGCACGAGTTTAAAATATAATTTCGGTGAAATACTTTGAATTTTACCAATTTAATTTTAATTCACCAATATAATTTTAAAAAAGATTTAACAGTTAAAAAACATTTTTTAAAATAAAAAATAAACCTTTTTTTCTAAAAACGAACATTATTTTTTTAATTATCTGAAACTAACCTAATTCAGCTTATCTAAAACTAACCTTATTTAGCGATTAAACTTACCTAATTTAACCTATCTGAAACTAACATATTTTAATTAATGAAACGAACCTTTTTATAACACCTTAAAATAACCTAATTTATAACCTATCAGAAACTAACCTAATTTATAAGCCGTCTGAAACTAACCTATTTTACCTATTGGAATATAACATAACGTCATGTTATTAAAAATGTATTAAAAATTTTTTACAAAGTTTATTAATCACATCTTATACAATATTTGTAAAATAAATATAAAACTTGTGTATAAATATATGACTTGAAAATATGCCACTTAAAATATTTTAAACAAAACTATACAGATTTTTTTAATAGAGATAAATAAAAAAATACATAATTGATTAGATACAAAAGTGTGAACCAGAAATTCTATTTTTAAAAATGTTATTATTTAATATTATAAACGTATTTTAATTTAAATATGAAATTAAAAAGGTAGTGTAAATATAAATAAGGTTAGTTTTAGATATAAGTTGAATTAGGTTAGTTTCAGTCAATTAAAAAAATAATGTTCGTTTTTAGAAAAATCAGTTTATATTTTATTTTAAAAAATGTTTTTTAACTGTTAAATCTTTTTAAAAATTATATTGGTAAATTAAAATTAAATTGGTAAAATTCAAAGTATTTCACCGAAATTATATTTTAAACTCGTGCATAGTAAGTATATATACATTAATATAAAAGATCGAAATGTATAAATCACTACATCCAAAATCGTATCTTTAACTCGTGTAAAACGCCTCTAAGGTACGGCGGTAGCAACGTACAGCGCCACCTACCAAATGTACCCAATTCTGGGGATTCACCACGCTACAATATATATATATTTTTTTTATAAATAAAGCTAAATATATTTAAAATATATAATTGAACAATTATTTAATTTATTATATAATATTTTATTTGTTAAAATTATTTTTTATCATTTATTTTATATCAACAATTAGCCATTCCTGGATCAAGTAGCCAAAATAGTTACAAATTTGTTTGAAAGATGGCAGCACCTGCCTGTGAAACTTTCCAACTTTTCGTTTGACTTTGTCTTTAACGTATTTAGTTTGGTACAGAATACATTTCAAAGTGAAATTTCTCATTTTATATTTTATTAAATTATAAATAAATTACAATTATAATTTCAATTATCATATATAACTAAAAGAAAAATGGGCATCTCCTTATGGGGCAAGTGAAAGTTACTGATGGCTTGCGCCATCTATCGGAATAAATATCAACGATTCGTTGATTTTTAATTATTCCAGAATTGGCCAAATACCCATTCTTAATTAATCAAGAAAAGCTAACCGCGTACGCGTTTCGGGCTGTTGGCCCTCATCAGCGTGGTACAAGCTTTACCTCAACGACCAAAAAACTGGTCATTCAGGCATCCTGAAAAATCATGAAGCGGGTATTTAAGGCAAGAATTGCGTGAGAAAACGAATCAATACGAAAAAATAGTACAAAACCGAAACGCGTACATTATAGCTTTTCTTAATTAAGAATGGGTATTTGGCCAATTATGGAATAATTAAAAATCAATAAATATTCGATATTTATTCCGATAGATGGCGCAAGCCATCAGTAACTTTCATTTACCCGATAAGGAGATGCCCCCCCTTTTTTTTTTTTTTTTTTTATGAACTTTAATCCCAGTGCAATATGACATTGGTAATATTTTTTTCACATATAACTAAATTTTTGCAATTATTTTTGGCAATATAATTCTCACTGTATTTTATTAAATATTATTTCTATATATTATACACCCATACCTCGCTTTGCGTCGGAGTTACGTTCCAAAAAAACACGACGCAAATTGTAACGACGCAAAGTAAAAATAAAATTTTGATGGCATGGCGCAATCAAAAACAAAGGTTAATTTACTAATATATATTGGTTATGAAAACATATTTCGCGGAAGAGCTTTGCTCGATGCAATACCTTGGAATTATATGTATGTACCTCTACATACCTATAAGCTTATGTCCATGGTTCACTAAACACCCCTAAGCTGCCTTCCATAGAAAATACAGGGTATACTCCAAACCAATCCAATACAATAGTAGAGCGGTCTAGAGATTAATTTGGTTAAACCGCTGAGAGGTAACCGCTGGTCTGCAGAGATAATAGTTTATGATATTTAAAAGAAACACATTGCCAGTAAATTTATTTGTTACACCCTCTCATTCAATAACTCATATCATTGTAGTAAGGTATGTAGAGATAACAACAACAACAAAAGCCTTTATTTAGGGCATTCCGCCCCATACAGGATTCGCCGTATTTACACGTCAACAAGAGGAGAGGGAAGAGGAAACATTTACAACAAAATAAGGTTTGTCTCACATTCAGTTACCTATTTACAGATAGTTCATCCTCCAGTATCCTTTGCCCTGCATTCTTTCTCATGCGCCCAGCTTCTGTGCAGAACTTAAAGTATCTAACAATCAGTAATTCATCATTCAGAGCTGAAGAGAGAAGTTGACATATGCGATGGTATCTAAATTGACCAGAGTTAGGGCTTGGGGAAATTTCAGTACGTTTTTCTGTTAAGAGAGGGCATTGGACGAAATAGTGAACCAAATTATCATCCATGAGATCCTTACAAAGTAAACAGTTCCGGCCATTTTCTTTCCAGAAGCCTTTCCTTTCTTCCCTGAAAAATTGCCATAAAACTCTATGTTGTGCAACTAGTCTTTTGTTGGGAAGCGAGATATTTAATCGTAGGTACTCCTTTGTCATGAATGATTCACTCAAAAATTTGTAGTGAGCAAAGTGGGTTGAATCAGTGATTTTCATCTGATCGTTTTGAATTAGTTGGTCTGTGGTGGTTCTAATTATGCCTGGCAATGGTATGTAGAGATAATATTTGATGATATTAAAAAGAAACGCATTGCCAGTAAATTTATTTGAGTAAAATTTTAACGATAGTTGGCAATTAAATTTAATTTAAAAACAAAGGTGTTGCCATATTTTAGGGAAAAAAAAATTAAAGACTCGAATCCAAAACAACGCAACTTCGAAAATCTAACGACGCACAGTGAAAATCAGTAAAAATTAAGCAGCGACTCAACTTCGAAAAAAAAAAAAAAAAACGCAAAACGAAACGACGCTAAGCGAGGTATTGGTGTACTGTGATACAAATTATTTGATGAGATGGCTTTGTTTATCAGCGGTGAAACTTGAAGGCGGTTTCGCCATATAAATATATCATGAAAATTTTGCTCGGGGAGGATATATTGTTAAAAAATAAAGGTCTACCTCTCCCGTCAAAATAGACGTAAAAACTAGACGTAATTAGTTGCACAATCAGAAGATATCTTTCGCATAATATATACATTTAATGTTATATATAAAGATAAAGGTCACCTCTCCCGTCAAAATAGACGTCAAAGCTTGACACCATCTATTGACCGTCACCGCAAACTAGCGGCCTCGAGTCGGTAACAAAGCCACAACACCAGCTTTGGTAAACTGAGAAGTGTCCACCTAGAGACCATGGTTTCTGGTTAATGGCCCTCGTCAGTACAGGGCGGACTTTATTCCGTTTTATCAATATAATTCCATACTTTTTGAAAATAGAACAATCCATAAATAAATCTTTAATTAAAGTCATATAATGGATCAAAATAACATTTATTTTACCAATATTTCAGTTGGCTGAACGCCAACCTTTATCAAGGTATTATAACATATTAATGTATGTCAACAACAAACTCAGCGCCACATAACGTCAACAGAATTAAGTTTTACAAATTTTATTTTGTCCCTAATTTAAATGTATATATCAAAATTCTGTCTCCCCATTGAATATAAGCAAAAATATTTTAAAAACTTAATTCTATTGACTTTATGTGGCGATGAGTTTGTTGTTAACACACATTAAAATGTTATAATACCTTGATAAAGGTTGGCGTTCAGCCAACTGAAATATTGGTAAAATAAATGATATTTTGATCCAATATATGTCTAATGCAATATAATGAGGCTTATGATTGTAGAACGGAATTTGGAAAATGTTTCTAAGGTTAGAAATAATCGTTATTTCTCCTTAAAATGAATTTCGATTTTTCGTTCAAAAGAAACATTTCCGGGATAATTGTCAAACGTCGTTCTACAATCATAAGCCGTATTATATTGTATTATAAAATACTTTATATAATATTTACGAACGGAAAAATACAAGGTGTGTTAAAAAAGTATCGCGACTTTTGAATTTTCGTGAGTTACGTATATTCGAATTTCGATCTTTTTGTGACTTTATGTTGGTACTCATCTCTCTCACTTATGCCGTCAAGCTCGGCCATTTTGAATGTTCACTTAATTGTTGACAGCTGCTTTGCTTGCAGGTGTTTTGGATCGTCTTCGATTTTTACCTATTAAAAAAATGGATCGAAGAACCTGTATCAAATTTTGTGTGAAAAACGAAATTAAGAAGCAACGTTTATCGGTGGTACAAAATGTTCTCAGAAGGACGAGAAGATGTGAACGACGAAGAGCGTGGCGGAAGCCCGAGCACTTCAACAACAGACGGAAAAATTAATGAAGTGGAGAAAATGATATTGGCCAATCGTCGAATCACCGTTAGAGAAGTTGCTGAGGACCTAAACATATCGATTGGCTCGTGCCATTCGATTTTTATCAATGATTTGGGCATGAGACGGGTCGCCGCGAAATTCGTACCAAAATTGCTCAATTGCGACCAAAAACAGCATCGCATGAACATTGGTAATGAGATGTTGGACTCTGTCCGCGACAACCCAAATTTGCTCCAGAGGGTCATAACTGGTGACAAAGCGTGGGTTTATGGTTATGACGTGGAAACCAAAGCTCAATCATCTCAATGGAAGCTGCCGCACGAACCAAGACCGAAAAAAGCGCGCCAAGTTCGGTCGAATGTGAAAGTTTTGCTGACAGTTTTCTTCGATTGTAGGGGCGTGGTGCATCATTAGTTCTTGCCAAAGGGTAGAACGGTCAATAAGGAATATTACCTGCAAGTTATGCGCAATTTGCGCGAAGCAATCCGCCAGAAACGCCCGGATTTGTGGAAGAACAAAAATTGGCTTTTGCACCACGATAACGCCCCTGCTCACACATCGTTGCTTGTGCGCGACCTTTTGGCCAAAAACAACACACTAATGATGCCGCAGCCACCGTATTCCCCAGATCCGGCCCCCTGTGACTTTTTCTTGTTCCCTAAACTGAAGAAGCCCATGAAAGGACGACGTTACACTACGCTTGACGAGATAAAGACGGCATCGAAGGAGGAGCTGAAAAAGATTTTTTAAAAATGATTTTTTGAAGTGCTTCGAAGATTGGAAAAACCGTTGGCACAAGTGTATGATATCTCATGGGGATTACTTTGAAGGGGACAAAATAGGTATACAGGAATAATGATTAATTTTTGAAAAACACAAAAGTCGCGATACCTTTTGAACACACCTCGTATGTCCAGGGTAGCTTAGTGGACATGGCATCTGCCCGGTAAGCGGAACACTGTGGGTTCGATTCCCATCTCCAGGACACTTTTATTTTTCCATTTATCATTACTCTTCGCAATTCATCCTTTCATACTTCATCCCTAAGGTTAGAAATAATCGTTATTTCTCCTTAAAATAAATTTCGATTATACGTTCAAAAGAAACATTTGCGGTAAAATTTCCAAATTCCGTTCTACAATCATAAGCCGCATTATATTGTATTAGACATATATTGGATCAAAATATAATTTATTTTACCAATATTTCAATTGGTTGAACCCAAACTTTTTACAATATATATCTTTCCAATATGATACCATACTTGCATGAAGAAACACTTATCCTAAAAAAGACCTATCTCTAACTGGACTTTTGTCTAGGTCAGTCCTGAGGACCTACCAAGCCGGACTCTCCGTATGACGGTGTACGATGTGGACCAATCAAGAGTCCGTTATTGTCTTGGACATGTCACAGTACCATTGGACCGTGAAGGACTCTTGGATGATTCGACATTGTGCAGGGAACTTGAAGACATCCCTCCTGTATGTTTCACTTTCTGTATTTACTCATCCAACTTTGTATACGAAAAACGAACAAAATATTACAATGATCTTATTTAGAAGCTTAGTATATGGTTGGTATAACCGTCGATTTTCGATAGTTAAAATATTAAAACGAAAATATCACATTTAACCCTTTTTAAAGAAAAAAATTATATCAATGGCCTCAGATTGGTACAAAGGTCTAATAACAAAACTGAGTGCAAGTATCCATTCGGGCTCTAAACAGTAAACAACAGTTTACAGTAAAAGCTGTTGCTAACTGCCCACTATGATTATCATGGCCTGTACCTTGTATAGACATGTGGTATACTTACAGTAAAATCAGTCGCTAACTACCCACAATGATTATCATGGCCTGTGGTCATCACGTTGATAGGCATATATTCAACACACTAGTAGGCGTGGCCAACACCTTGGGAGACATGAGAAGCTCACATATAGGCGTGGTCATCACGTTGATAGACCGATATTGAACACACTAGTGGGCGTGGCCAATACGTTGGTAGGCGTGGTCATTATGCTGATAGACCAATTCAACACAGTAGTGGGCGTGACCAAATCATAGGTAGGCGTGGTAATCACGTTGATAGACACATTCAACACACTAGTGGGCGTGGGCAATACATTGGTGGGCGTGACCAACTCACAAGTAGGCGTAGTCATCACCTTGATAGACAGATTCAACACACTAGTGGGCGTGGCCAACTCATTGGTGGGCGTGACTAACTCACAGGTAGGCGTGGCCAACACATTGTTAGGCGTGACCAAGTCGCAGGTAGGCGTGGCCAAAACAATGGTAGGCGTGACCGAATCACATGTAGGCGTGGCCAACACATTAGTAGGCGTGGCCAACACATTAGTAGGCGTGGCCAACACATTTAGGCGTGGTCATCACGTTGATAGGCAGATTCACCATATTATTGGGCGTGGCCAACACATTGGAAGGAATGGCCAAGTCGCAGGTAGGCGTGACCGAGTCGCAGGTAGGCGTGACCGAGTCGCAGGTAAGCGTGGCAAAAACATTGGTAGGCGTGACCGATCACAGGTAGGCGTGGCCAACACATTGGTAGATATGACCAAGTCGCAGATAGGCGTGACCAAATCACAGGTAGGGGTGGTTAACAGACTGATAGACATATTAAACACATAAGTAGGCGTGTCCAACCGACTGATGGGTGTGTCCAGAGACACCCAAGGGCGGGGCAACTAGAACTGGGGCTGATGTACTGCCCAGGAGAGCGTCGCGTCCGAGTCTCCGTCTGCAGACTACGTCACGTAGCCCCGGGTCGCGAATTAACCGTCGAAGTGGGGATCTACCTCGGTGTACGACGAGCCAAACTCAAATCTACCATAGCTCGACGTGTAGATCACGATGGTATAGCTGAATATAAAGAAAGCTTCGCTTTTTTCGTGACGGAGCGGTTCTTTGAGAGCTGTAGATTGGAGGTGTCAGCTATTGATGCTTTGGAGGGACGGGCTGTAGGTAGAGCCGTGCTGGGGTCTCACCTCTTCGCCCGTGGGTGTAAACTCTCCCATTGGCAGGATATGCTCAATAATCCCCGGGAAGATGTTGTCCGATGGCACTCCTTGGAAGACATTGTTGGATCTTAGACTATTCTTTGCTCTTAGATCTCCTTAGAAGATATTGTTGAACCCTAGCCCACTCCTTCCTTTTAGACTTCCTTAGAATACCTTGTTGATCCCTAAGCTACTCCTTTCTCTTAGATATTAAATTAATAAGATATTGAATCTTAAACCACTCTCTCCTTGTTCTCATATCTCCTTGACACCATTGTTGGACCATAAACAACTCCTTTATTTTATTTATATCTTTTCGATCCTTTATTTTAGATATTCTTATAGGACATTGTTGGATCTTAGACCATTCGTTCCTTTTATACTTCCTTAGAAGACATTGTTGAACCCTAGACCATTCCTTTCTCTTAGATCTCCTTAGAAGACATTGTTGAACCCTAGACCATTCCTTTCTCTTAGATCTCCTTAGAAGTCATTGTTGGATCTTAGACCATTACTTTCTCTTAGGTTTCCTTTAAATCCATTGTTGAACCCTAAACTACTTCTTTCTCTTTCCTTAGAAGACATTGTTGAACCCTAGACAATTCCTTTCTCTTAGATCTCCTTAGAAATAAATACATTGTTGAACCCTAGACAATTCCTTCCTTTTAGATCTCCTTAGAAGATATTGTTGAACCCTAGATAATTACTTTCTCTTAGACTTCCTTAGAAGACATTGTTGAACCCTAGACAATTCCTTCCTCTTAGACTTCCTTAGAAGACATTGTTGAACCCTAGACAATTACTTTCTCTTAGACTTCCTTAGAAGACATTGTTGAACCCTAGACAATTACTTTCTCTTAGACTTCCTTATAAGGCATTGTTGAACCCTAGACAATTCCTTCCTCTTAGAATTCCTTAGAAGACATTGTTGAACCCTAGACAATTACTTTCTCTTAGAATTCCTTAGAAGACATTGTTGAACCCTAGACAATTCCTTCCTTTTAGATCTCCTTAGAAGACATTGTTGAACCCTAGACAATTCCTTCCTTTTAGATCTCCTTAGAAAAAATACATTGTTGAATTCTATACCATTCCTTCCTTTTATACTTCCTTAGAAGACATTGTTGAATTCTATAACATTCCTTTCTCTTAGATCTCCTTAGAAGATATTGTTGAACCCTAGACAATTCCTTCCTCTTAGACTTCCTTAGAAGCCATTGTTGAACCCTAGACAATTACTTTCTCTTAGAATTCCTTAGAAGACATTGTTAAACCCTAGACAATTACTTCCTCTTAGACTTCCTTAGAAGACATTGTTGAACCCTAGACAATTCCTTCCTCTTAGACTTCCTTAGAAGACATTGTTAAACCCTAGACAATTCCTTCCTCCTAGACTTCCTTAGAAGACATTGTTGAATTCTATACAATTCCTTTCTCTTAGATCTCTTTGATAGACATTGTTGAACCCTAGACAATTCCTTCCTCTTACACTTTCTTAGAAAACATTGTTGAACCCTAGACAATTCCTTTCTCTTAGACTTCCTTAGAAAAGACATTGTTGAACCCTAGACAATTCCTTCCTCTTAGATCTCCTCAGAAGACATTGTTGAACCCTAGACAATTCCTTCCTCTTAGACTTCCTTAGAAGACATTGTTGAACCCTAGACAATTCCTTTCTCTTAGATCTCCTTAGAAAAGATATTGTTAAACCCTAGACAATTACTTCCTCTTAGACATCCTTAGAAGACATTGTTGAACCCTAGACCATTCCTTCCTCTCAGATCTCCTTAGAAGACATTGTTGAACCACAAACCACTCCTTTCTCTTAGATCTCCTTGAAAGACTTTAAATTAAAGATACTTCGACCATTATAAATGTTTTTATTACATCGACGTTTCGACAAATATCTTTTTTTTTTCCTCGTCAGGAGCAAACAAAAATTAGAACATTTGGCAAAGCGTTAAAAATTATTCTAAAATTTTTGTTAGCTCCTGACGAGAACAAAAGATTTTTGTTGAAACGTCGAGATAATAAAAAGATTTACTGACCGAAATATCTTTAATTTGAAGAACTATGAATGCCGGCCAGGCAGCCTCTATCTTTAGGGTCCTTAAAGGGCATTATTGGATTCTAGATCATTCTTCTTTTTCTCAGATCTTCTTAATGGACTACTACAGGATATGCATTTGTAGACACAGACGTCAAATAGTTATGACTCTTTAGGAAAACTATTTTTATATGGATTTGTATTGTGATTTAGAATGAAAATACAAAGTACTAGTCAAATTGTATAAGTTAACACTTGTAAAACCTCTTTAATATGTATCTCAATAATACGAGTATAATATTTTTTCTCTCTCTCATATAGCTATAATAATTGTGTTGGTCAAAAACTTTAAAAATTCATCATATTATGCGTTTTTTCAAAGTCTCCGTCAAATTTGTATTAACTTTATCTCCCCTCTCTGTAGATAACTGTTATATTTACCAATTTAGGAGAATCTTGTATAGGACAAGTGTGTCCTTAATAAAGGCTTGTTTTTTGTTGTAGATAACTGCTATGTTTACTTCTGTATCTGAGAGAATCCTGTATGGGACGAGTGTCCTTAATAAAGACTTGTTGTTATGCATTAACTTTACACAAATTCTGGAAAACAACACAGACAATAGGTACAATACAAATAATATATCCAACTTGTAGAAAGGTCGATGTTAATCTCTACTTTCTGTAGATAACTGTTATGTTTACTTCTGTATCTGGGAGAATCCTGTATGGGACGTGTGTCTTTAATAAAGGCTTGTTGTTGTAGATAACTGTTATGTTTACTTCTGTATCTGGGAGAATCCTGTATGGGACGTGTGTCCTTAATAAAGGCTTGTTGTTGTAGATAACTGTTATGTTTACTTCTGTATCTGGGAGAATCCTGTATGGGACGTGTGTCCTTAATAAAGGCTTTGTTGTAGATAACTGTTATGTTTACTTCTGTATCTGGGAGAATCCTGTATGGGACGTGTGTCCTTAATAAAGGCTTGTTGTTGTAGATAACTGTTATGTTTACTTCTGTATCTGGGAGAATCCTGTATGGGACGTGTGTCCTTAATAAAGGCTTGTTGTTGTAGATAACTGTTATGTTTACTTCTGTATCTGGGAGAATCCTGTATGGGACGTGTGTCCTTAATAAAGGCTTGTTGTTGTAGATAACTGTTATGTTTACTTCTGTATCTGGGAGAATCCTGTATGGGACGTGTGTCCTTAATAAAGGCTTGTTGTTGTAGATAACTGTTATGTTTACTTCTGTATCTGGGAGAATCCTGTATGGGACGTGTGTCCTTAATAAAGGCTTGTTGTTGTAGATAACTGTTATGTTTACTTCTGTATCTGGGAGAATCCTGTATGGGACGTGTGTCCTTAATAAAGGCTTTGTTGTAGATAACTGTTATGTTTACTTCTGTATCTGGGAGAATCCTGTATGGGACGTGTGTCCTTAATAAAGACTTTGTTGTAGATAACTGTTATGTTTACTTCTGTATCTGGGAGAATCCTGTATGGGACGTGTGTCTTTAATAAAGGCTTTGTTGTAGATAACTGTTATGTTTACTTCTGTATCTGGGAGAATCCTGTATGGGACGTGTGTCCTTAATAAAGGCTTTGTTGTAGATAACTGTTATGTTTACTTCTGTATCTGGGAGAATCCTGTATGGGACGTGTGTCCTTAATAAAGGCTTTGTTGTAGATAACTGTTATGTTTACTTCTGTATCTGGGAGAATCCTGTATGGGACGTGTGTCTTTAATAAAGGCTTTGTTGTAGATAACTGTTATGTTTACTTCTGTATCTGGGAGAATCCTGTATGGGACGTGTGTCCTTAATAAAGGCTTTGTTGTAGATAACTGTTATGTTTACTTCTGTATCTGGGAGAATCTTGTATGGGACGTGTGTCCTTAATAAAGGCTTTGTTGTAGATAACTGTTATGTTTACTTCTGTATCTGGGAGAATCCTGTATGGGACGTGTGTCCTTAATAAAGGCTTTGTTGTAGATAACTGTTATGTTTACTTCTGTATCTGGGAGAATCTTGTATGGGACGTGTGTCCTTAATAAAGGCTTTGTTGTAGATAACTGTTATGTTTACTTCTGTATCTGGGAGAATCCTGTATGGGACGTGTGTCCTTAATAAAGGCTTTGTTGTAGATAACTGTTATGTTTACTTCTGTATCTGGGAGAGTCCTGTATGGGACGTGTGTCCTTAATAAAGGCTTTGTTGTAGATAACTGTTATGTTTACTTCTGTATCTGGGAGAGTCCTGTATGGGACGTGTGTCCTTAATAAAGACTTGTTGTTGTAGATAACTGTTATGTTTACTTCTGTATCTGGGAGAGTCCTGTATGGGACGTGTGTCCTTAATAAAGGCTTTGTTGTAGATAACTGTTATGTTTACTTCTGTATCTGGGAGAATCTTGTATGGGACGTGTGTCCTTAATAAAGGCTTTGTTGTAGATAACTGTTAAGTTTACTTCTGTATCTGGGAGAATCTTGTATGGGACGTGTGTCCTTAATAAAGGCTTTGTTGTAGATAACTGTTAAGTTTACTTCTGTATCTGGGAGAATCTTGTATGGGACGTGTGTCCTTAATAAAGGCTTTGTTGTAGATAACTGTTATGTTTACTTCTGTATCTGGGAGAATCCTGTATGGGACGTGTGTCCTTAATAAAGACTTTGTTGTAGATAACTGTTATGTTTACTTCTGTATCTGGGAGAATCCTGTATGGGACGTGTGTCCTTAATAAAGACTTTGTTGTAGATAACTGTTATGTTTACTTCTGTATCTGGGAGATTCCTGTATGGGACGTGTGTCCTTAATAAAGACTTTGTTGTAGATAACTGTTATGTTTACTTCTGTATCTGGGAGAATCCTGTATGGGACGTGTGTCCTTAATAAAGACTTTGTTGTAGATAACTGTTATGTTTACTTCTGTATCTGGGAGAATCCTGTATGGGACGTGTGTCCTTAATAAAGACTTTGTTGTAGATAACTGTTATGTTTACTTCTGTATCTGGGAGAATCCTGTATGGGACGTGTGCCCTTAATAAAGGCTTGTTGTTGTTGTTTGTTGTAGATAACTGTTATGTTTACTTCTGTATCTGGGAGAATCCTGTATGGGACGTGTGTCCTTAATAAAGTCTTGTTGTTGTTGTTTGTTGTAGATAACTGTTATGTTCACTTCTGTATCTGGGAGAATCCTGTATGGGACGTGTGTCCTTAATAAAGTCTTTGTTGTTGTTGTTTGTTGTAGATAACTGTTATGTTTACTTCTGTATCTGGGAGAATCCTGTATGGGACGTGTGTCCTTAATAAAGTCTTTGTTGTTGTTGTTTGTTGTAGATAACTGTTATGTTTACTTCTGTATCTGGGAGAATCCTGTATGGGACGTGTGTCCTTAATAAAGTCTTTGTTGTTGTTGTTTGTTGTAGATAACTGTTATGTTTACTTCTGTATCTGGGAGAATCCTGTATGGGAAGTGTGTCCTTAATAAAGTCTTTGTTGTTGTTGTTTGTTGTAGATAACTGTTATGTTTACTTCTGTATCTGGGAGAATCCTGTATGGGACGTGTGTCCTTAATAAAGTCTTTGTTGTTGTTGTTTGTTGTAGATAACTGTTATGTTTACTTCTGTATCTGGGAGAATCCTGTATGGGACGAGTGTCCTTAATAAAGTCTTTGTTGTTGTTGTTTGTTGTAGATAACTGTTATGTTTACTTCTGTATCTGGGAGAATCCTGTATGGGACGTGTGTCTTTAATAAAGGCTTGTTGTTGTTGTTTGTTGTAGATAACTGTTATGTTTACTTCTGTATCTGGGAGAATCCTGTATGGGACGTGTGTCTTTAATAAAGGCTTGTTGTTGTTGTTTGTTGTAGATAACTGTTATGTTTACTTCTGTATCTGGGAGAATCCTGTATGGGACGTGTGTCTTTAATAAAGGCTTGTTGTTGTTGTTTGTTGTAGATAACTGTTATGTTTACTTCTGTATCTGGGAGAATCCTGTATGGGACGTGTGTCCTTAATAAAGGCTTGTTGTTGTTGTTTGTTGTAGATAACTGTCATGTTTACTTCTGTATCTGGGAGAATCCTGTATGGGACGTGTGTCCTTAATAAAGGCTTGTTGTTGTTGTTGTTGTAGATAACTGTTATGTTTACTTCTGTATCTGGGAGAATCCTGTATGGGACGTGTGTCCTTAATAAAGGCTTGTTGTTGTTGTTGTTGTTGTAGATAACTGTTATGTTTACTTCTGTATCTGGGAGAATCCTGTATGGGACGTGTGTCCTTAATAAAGGCTTTGTTGTAGATAACTGTTATGTTTACTTCTGTATCTGGGAGAATCCTGTATGGGACGTGTGTCCTTAATAAAGGCTTGTTGTTGTTGTTTGTTGTAGATAACTGTCATGTTTACTCTGTATCTGGGAGAATCCTGTATGGGACGTGTGTCCTTAATAAAGGCTTGTTGTTGTTGTTGTTGTAGATAACTGTTATGTTTACTTCTGTAACTGGGAGAATACTGTATGGGACGTGTGTCCTTAATAAAGGCTTGTTGTTGTTTGTTGTAGATAACTGTTATGTTTACTTCTGTATCTGGGAGAATCCTGTATGGGACGTGTGTCCTTAATAAAGACTTGTTGTTGTTGTTGTAGATAACTGTTATGTTTACTTCTGTAACTGGGAGAATCCTGTATGGGACGTGTGTCCTTAATAAAGACTTGTTGTTGTTTGTTGTAGATAACTGTTATGTTTACTTCTGTATCTGGGAGAATCCTGTATGGGACGTGTGTCCCTTAATAAAGGCTTGTTGTTGTTGTTTGTTGTAGATAACTGTTATGTTTACTTCTGTATCTGGGAGAATCCTGTATGGGACGAGTGTCCTTAATAAAGGCTTTGTTGTTGTTGTTTGTTGTAGATAAATGTTATGTTTACTTCTGTATCTGGGAGAATCCTGTATGGGACGAGTGTCCTTAATAAAGTCTTGTTGTTGTTGTTTGTTGTAGATAACTGTTATGTTTACTTCTGTATCTGGGAGAATCCTGTATGGGACGTGTGTCTTAATAAAGGCTTGTTGTTGTTGTTTGTTGTAGATAACTGTTATGTTTACTTCTGTATCTGGGAGAATCCTGTATGGGACGTGTGTCCTTAATAAAGTCTTTGTTGTTGTTGTTTGTTGTAGATAACTGTTATGTTTACTTCTGTATCTGGGAGAATCCTGTATGGGACGTGTGTCCTTAATAAAGACTTGTTGTTGTTTGTTGTAGATAACTGTTATGTTTACTTCTGTATCTGGGAGAATCCTGTATGGGACGTGTGTCCCTTAATAAAGGCTTGTTGTTGTTGTTTGTTGTAGATAACTGTTATGTTTACTTCTGTATCTGGGAGAATCCTGTATGGGACGAGTGTCCTTAATAAAGGCTTTGTTGTTGTTGTTTGTTGTAGATAAATGTTATGTTTACTTCTGTATCTGGGAGAATCCTGTATGGGACGAGTGTCCTTAATAAAGTCTTGTTGTTGTTGTTTGTTGTAGATAACTGTTATGTTTACTTCTGTATCTGGGAGAATCCTGTATGGGACGAGTGTCCTTAATAAAGTCTTGTTGTTGTTGTTTGTTGTAGATAACTGTTATGTTTACTTCTGTATCTGGGAGAATCCTGTATGGGACGTGTGTCCTTAATAAAGGCTTGTTGTTGTTGTTTGTTGTAGATAACTGTTATGTTTACTTCTGTATCTGGGAGAATCCTGTATGGGACGTGTGTCTTTAATAAAGGCTTGTTGTTGTTGTTTGTTGTAGATAACTGTTATGTTTACTTCTGTATCTGGGAGAATCCTGTATGGGACGTGTGTCCTTAATAAAGGCTTGTTGTTGTTGTTTGTTGTAGATAACTGTTATGTTTACTTCTGTATCTGGGAGAATCCTGTATGGGACGTGTGTCCTTAATAAAGACTTTGTTGTAGATAACTGTTATGTTTACTTCTGTATCTGGGAGAATCCTGTATGGGACGTGTGCCCTTAATAAAGGCTTGTTGTTGTTGTTTGTTGTAGATAACTGTTATGTTTACTTCTGTATCTGGGAGAATCCTGTATGGGACGTGTGTCCTTAATAAAGTCTTGTTGTTGTTGTTTGTTGTAGATAACTGTTATGTTCACTTCTGTATCTGGGAGAATCCTGTATGGGACGTGTGTCCTTAATAAAGGCTTGTTGTTGTTGTTTGTTGTAGATAACTGTTATGTTTACTTCTGTATCTGGGAGAATCCTGTATGGGACGTGTGTCCTTAATAAAGTCTTTGTTGTTGTTGTTTGTTGTAGATAACTGTTATGTTTACTTCTGTATCTGGGAGAATCCTGTATGGGACGTGTGTCCTTAATAAAGTCTTTGTTGTTGTTGTTTGTTGTAGATAACTGTTATGTTTACTTCTGTATCTGGGAGAATCCTGTATGGGAAGTGTGTCCTTAATAAAGTCTTTGTTGTTGTTGTTTGTTGTAGATAACTGTTATGTTTACTTCTGTATCTGGGAGAATCCTGTATGGGACGTGTGTCCTTAATAAAGTCTTTGTTGTTGTTGTTTGTTGTAGATAACTGTTATGTTTACTTCTGTATCTGGGAGAATCCTGTATGGGACGAGTGTCCTTAATAAAGTCTTTGTTGTTGTTGTTTGTTGTAGATAACTGTTATGTTTACTTCTGTATCTGGGAGAATCCTGTATGGGACGTGTGTCTTTAATAAAGGCTTGTTGTTGTTGTTTGTTGTAGATAACTGTTATGTTTACTTCTGTATCTGGGAGAATCCTGTATGGGACGTGTGTCTTTAATAAAGGCTTGTTGTTGTTGTTTGTTGTAGATAACTGTTATGTTTACTTCTGTATCTGGGAGAATCCTGTATGGGACGTGTGTCCTTAATAAAGGCTTGTTGTTGTTGTTTGTTGTAGATAACTGTTATGTTTACTTCTGTATCTGGGAGAATCCTGTATGGGACGTGTGTCCTTAATAAAGGCTTGTTGTTGTTGTTTGTTGTAGATAACTGTTATGTTTACTTCTGTATCTGGGAGAATCCTGTATGGGACGTGTGTCCTTAATAAAGGCTTGTTGTTGTTGTTTGTTGTAGATAACTGTTATGTTTACTTCTGTATCTGGGAGAATCCTGTATGGGACGTGTGTCCTTAATAAAGGCTTGTTGTTGTTGTTGTTGTAGATAACTGTTATGTTTACTTCTGTATCTGGGAGAATCCTGTATGGGACGTGTGTCCTTAATAAAGGCTTGTTGTTGTTGTAGATAACTGTTATGTTTACTTCTGTATCTGGGAGAATCCTGTATGGGACGTGTGTCCTTAATAAAGGCTTGTTGTTGTTGTTTGTTGTAGATAACTGTCATGTTTACTTCTGTATCTGGGAGAATCCTGTATGGGACGTGTGTCCTTAATAAAGGCTTGTTGTTGTTGTTGTTGTAGATAACTGTTATGTTTACTTCTGTATCTGGGAGAATACTGTATGGGACGTGTGTCCTTAATAAAGGCTTGTTGTTGTTGTTTGTTGTAGATAACTGTTATGTTTACTTCTGTATCTGGGAGAATCCTGTATGGGACGTGTGTCCTTAATAAAGGCTTGTTGTGTTGTTTGTTGTAGATAACTGTTATGTTTACTTCTGTATCTGGGAGAATCCTGTATGGGACGTGTGTCCTTAATAAAGACTTGTTGTGTTGTTTGTTGTAGATAACTGTTATGTTTACTTCTGTATCTGGGAGAATCCTGTATGGGACGTGTGTCCTTAATAAAGACTTGTTGTTGTTTGTTGTAGATAACTGTTATGTTTACTTCTGTATCTGGGAGAATCCTGTATGGGACGTGTGTCCTTAATAAAGGCTTGTTGTTGTTGTTGTTGTAGATAACTGTTATGTTTACTTCTGTAACTGGGAGAATACTGTATGGGACGTGTGTCCTTAATAAAGGCTTTGTTGTAGATAACTGTTATGTTTACTTCTGTATCTGGGAGAATCCTGTATGGGACGTGTGTCCTTAATAAAGACTTGTTGTTGTTTGTTGTAGATAACTGTTATGTTTACTTCTGTATCTGGGAGAATCCTGTATGGGACGTGTGTCCTTAATAAAGGACTTGTTGTGTTGTTGTTGTAGATAACTGTTATGTTTACTTCTGTATCTGGGAGAATCCTGTATGGGACGTGTGTCCTTAATAAAGACTTGTTGTTGTTTGTTGTAGATAACTGTTATGTTTACTTCTGTATCTGGGAGAATCCTGTATGGGACGTGTGCCCTTAATAAAGGCTTGTTGTTGTTGTTTGTTGTAGATAACTGTTATGTTTACTTCTGTATCTGGGAGAATCCTGTATGGGACGAGTGTCCTTAATAAAGGCTTTGTTGTTGTTGTTTGTTGTAGATAACTGTTATGTTTACTTCTGTATCTGGGAGAATCCTGTATGGGACGTGTGTCCTTAATAAAGGCTTGTTGTTGTTGTTTGTTGTAGATAACTGTTATGTTTACTTCTGTATCTGGGAGAATCCTGTATGGGACGTGTGTCCTTAATAAAGGCTTGTTGTTGTTGTTTGTTGTAGATAACTGTTATGTTTACTTCTGTATCTGGGAGAATCCTGTATGGGACGTGTGTCCTTAATAAAGGCTTGTTGTTGTTGTTTGTTGTAGATAACTGTTATGTTTACTTCTGTATCTGGGAGAATCCTGTATGGGACGAGTGTCCTTAATAAAGGCTTTGTTGTTGTTGTTTGTTGTAGATAACTGTTATGTTTACTTCTGTATCTGGGAGAATCCTGTATGGGACGTGTGTCCTTAATAAAGGCTTGTTGTTGTTGTTTGTTGTAGATAACTGTTATGTTTACTTCTGTATCTGGGAGAATCCTGTATGGGACGTGTGTCTTTAATAAAGGCTTGTTGTTGTTGTTTGTTGTAGATAACTGTTATGTTTACTTCTGTATCTGGGAGAATCCTGTATGGGACGTGTGTCCTTAATAAAGGCTTGTTGTTGTTGTTTGTTGTAGATAACTGTTATGTTTACTTCTGTATCTGGGAGAATCCTGTATGGGACGTGTGTCCTTAATAAAGACTTTGTTGTAGATAACTGTTATGTTTACTTCTGTATCTGGGAGAATCCTGTATGGGACGTGTGCCCTTAATAAAGGCTTGTTGTTGTTGTTTGTTGTAGATAACTGTTATGTTTACTTCTGTATCTGGGAGAATCCTGTATGGGACGTGTGTCCTTAATAAAGTCTTGTTGTTGTTGTTTGTTGTAGATAACTGTTATGTTCACTTCTGTATCTGGGAGAATCCTGTATGGGACGTGTGTCCTTAATAAAGTCTTTGTTGTTGTTGTTTGTTGTAGATAACTGTTATGTTTACTTCTGTATCTGGGAGAATCCTGTATGGGACGTGTGTCCTTAATAAAGTCTTTGTTGTTGTTGTTTGTTGTAGATAACTGTTATGTTTACTTCTGTATCTGCGAGAATCCTGTATGGGACGTGTGTCCTTAATAAAGTCTTTGTTGTTGTTGTTTGTTGTAGATAACTGTTATGTTTACTTCTGTATCTGGGAGAATCCTGTATGGGAAGTGTGTCCTTAATAAAGTCTTGTTGTTGTTGTTTGTTGTAGATAACTGTTATGTTTACTTCTGTATCTGGGAGAATCCTGTATGGGACGTGTGTCCTTAATAAAGTCTTTGTTGTTGTTGTTTGTTGTAGATAACTGTTATGTTTACTTCTGTATCTGGGAGAATCCTGTATGGGACGAGTGTCCTTAATAAAGTCTTTGTTGTTGTTGTTTGTTGTAGATAACTGTTATGTTTACTTCTGTATCTGGGAGAATCCTGTATGGGACGTGTGTCCTTTAATAAAGGCTTGTTGTTGTTGTTTGTTGTAGATAACTGTTATGTTTACTTCTGTATCTGGGAGAATCCTGTATGGGACGTGTGTCTTTAATAAAGGCTTGTTGTTGTTGTTTGTTGTAGATAACTGTTATGTTTACTTCTGTATCTGGGAGAATCCTGTATGGGACGTGTGTCTTTAATAAAGGCTTGTTGTTGTTGTTTGTTGTAGATAACTGTTATGTTTACTTCTGTATCTGGGAGAATCCTGTATGGGACGTGTGTCCTTAATAAAGGCTTGTTGTTGTTGTTTGTTGTAGATAACTGTCATGTTTACTTCTGTATCTGGGAGAATCCTGTATGGGACGTGTGTCCTTAATAAAGGCTTGTTGTTGTTGTTGTTGTAGATAACTGTTATGTTTACTTCTGTATCTGGGAGAATCCTGTATGGGACGTGTGTCCTTAATAAAGGCTTGTTGTTGTTGTTGTTGTAGATAACTGTTATGTTTACTTCTGTATCTGGGAGAATCCTGTATGGGACGTGTGTCCTTAATAAAGGCTTTGTTGTAGATAACTGTTATGTTTACTTCTGTATCTGGGAGAATCCTGTATGGGACGTGTGTCCTTAATAAAGGCTTGTTGTTGTTGTTTGTTGTAGATAACTGTCATGTTTACTTCTGTATCTGGGAGAATCCTGTATGGGACGTGTGTCCTTAATAAAGGCTTGTTGTTGTTGTTGTTGTAGATAACTGTTATGTTTACTTCTGTAACTGGGAGAATACTGTATGGGACGTGTGTCCTTAATAAAGGCTTTGTTGTAGATAACTGTTATGTTTACTTCTGTATCTGGGAGAATCCTGTATGGGACGTGTGTCCTTAATAAAGACTTGTTGTTGTTTGTTGTAGATAACTGTTATGTTTACTTCTGTATCTGGGAGAATCCTGTATGGGACGTGTGTCCTTAATAAAGACTTGTTGTTGTTGTTGTAGATAACTGTTATGTTTACTTCTGTAACTGGGAGAATCCTGTATGGGACGTGTGTCCTTAATAAAGACTTGTTGTTGTTTGTTGTAGATAACTGTTATGTTTACTTCTGTATCTGGGAGAATCCTGTATGGGACGTGTGCCCTTAATAAAGGCTTGTTGTTGTTGTTTGTTGTAGATAACTGTTATGTTTACTTCTGTATCTGGGAGAATCCTGTATGGGACGTGTGCCCTTAATAAAGGCTTGTTGTTGTTGTTTGTTGTAGATAACTGTTATGTTTACTTCTGTATCTGGGAGAATCCTGTATGGGACGTGTGCCCTTAATAAAGGCTTGTTGTTGTTGTTTGTTGTAGATAACTGTTATGTTTACTTCTGTATCTGGGAGAATCCTGTATGGGACGAGTGTCCTTAATAAAGGCTTTGTTGTTGTTGTTTGTTGTAGATAAATGTTATGTTTACTTCTGTATCTGGGAGAATCCTGTATGGGACGAGTGTCCTTAATAAAGTCTTTGTTGTTGTTGTTTGTTGTAGATAACTGTTATGTTTACTTCTGTATCTGGGAGAATCCTGTATGGGACGTGTGTCTTTAATAAAGGCTTGTTGTTGTTGTTTGTTGTAGATAACTGTTATGTTTACTTCTGTATCTGGGAGAATCCTGTATGGGACGTGTGTCCTTAATAAAGACTTTTGTTTGTAGATAACTGTTATGTTTACTTCTGTATCTGGGAGAATCCTGTATGGGACGTGTGTCCTTAATAAAGACTTTTTGTTGTAGATAACTGTTATGTTTACTTCTGTATCTGGGAGAATCCTGTATGGGACGTGTGCCCTTAATAAAGGCTTGTTGTTGTTGTTTGTTGTAGATAACTGTTATGTTTACTTCTGTATCTGGGAGAATCCTGTATGGGACGTGTGTCCTTAATAAAGTCTTGTTGTTGTTGTTTGTTGTAGATAACTGTTATGTTCACTTCTGTATCTGGGAGAATCCTGTATGGGACGTGTGTCCTTAATAAAGGCTTGTTGTTGTTGTTTGTTGTAGATAACTGTTATGTTTACTTCTGTATCTGGGAGAATCCTGTATGGGACGTGTGTCCTTAATAAAGTCTTTGTTGTTGTTGTTTGTTGTAGATAACTGTTATGTTTACTTCTGTATCTGGGAGAATCCTGTATGGGACGTGTGTCCTTAATAAAGTCTTTGTTGTTGTTGTTTGTTGTAGATAACTGTTATGTTTACTTCTGTATCTGGGAGAATCCTGTATGGGAAGTGTGTCCTTAATAAAGTCTTTGTTGTTGTTGTTTGTTGTAGATAACTGTTATGTTTACTTCTGTATCTGGGAGAATCCTGTATGGGACGTGTGTCCTTAATAAAGTCTTTGTTGTTGTTGTTTGTTGTAGATAACTGTTATGTTTACTTCTGTATCTGGGAGAATCCTGTATGGGACGAGTGTCCTTAA
This sequence comes from Cordylochernes scorpioides, assembly GCA_030710605.1. NCBI lineage: Eukaryota > Metazoa > Arthropoda > Arachnida > Pseudoscorpiones > Chernetidae > Cordylochernes > Cordylochernes scorpioides. The sequence continues at coordinate 62,474,693 of CP092870.1, read as the reverse complement.
TAAAGTCTTTGTTGTTGTTGTTTGTTGTAGATAACTGTTATGTTTACTTCTGTATCTGGGAGAATCCTGTATGGGACGTGTGTCTTTAATAAAGGCTTGTTGTTGTTGTTTGTTGTAGATAACTGTTATGTTTACTTCTGTATCTGGGAGAATCCTGTATGGGACGTGTGTCTTTAATAAAGGCTTGTTGTTGTTGTTTGTTGTAGATAACTGTTATGTTTACTTCTGTATCTGGGAGAATCCTGTATGGGACGTGTGTCTTTAATAAAGGCTTGTTGTTGTTGTTTGTTGTAGATAACTGTTATGTTTACTTCTGTATCTGGGAGAATCCTGTATGGGACGTGTGTCCTTAATAAAGGCTTGTTGTTGTTGTTTGTTGTAGATAACTGTCATGTTTACTTCTGTATCTGGGAGAATCCTGTATGGGACGTGTGTCCTTAATAAAGGCTTGTTGTTGTTGTTGTTGTAGATAACTGTTATGTTTACTTCTGTATCTGGGAGAATCCTGTATGGGACGTGTGTCCTTAATAAAGGCTTGTTGTTGTTGTTGTTGTAGATAACTGTTATGTTTACTTCTGTATCTGGGAGAATCCTGTATGGGACGTGTGTCCTTAATAAAGGCTTTGTTGTAGATAACTGTTATGTTTACTTCTGTATCTGGGAGAATCCTGTATGGGACGTGTGTCCTTAATAAAGGCTTGTTGTTGTTGTTTGTTGTAGATAACTGTCATGTTTACTTCTGTATCTGGGAGAATCCTGTATGGGACGTGTGTCCTTAATAAAGGCTTGTTGTTGTTGTTGTTGTAGATAACTGTTATGTTTACTTCTGTAACTGGGAGAATACTGTATGGGACGTGTGTCCTTAATAAAGGCTTTGTTGTAGATAACTGTTATGTTTACTTCTGTATCTGGGAGAATCCTGTATGGGACGTGTGTCCTTAATAAAGACTTGTTGTTGTTTGTTGTAGATAACTGTTATGTTTACTTCTGTATCTGGGAGAATCCTGTATGGGACGTGTGTCCTTAATAAAGACTTGTTGTTGTTGTTGTAGATAACTGTTATGTTTACTTCTGTAACTGGGAGAATCCTGTATGGGACGTGTGTCCTTAATAAAGACTTGTTGTTGTTTGTTGTAGATAACTGTTATGTTTACTTCTGTATCTGGGAGAATCCTGTATGGGACGTGTGCCCTTAATAAAGGCTTGTTGTTGTTGTTTATTGTAGATAACTGTTATGTTTACTTCTGTATCTGGGAGAATCCTGTATGGGACGTGTGCCCTTAATAAAGGCTTGTTGTTGTTGTTTGTTGTAGATAACTGTTATGTTTACTTCTGTATCTGGGAGAATCCTGTATGGGACGTGTGCCCTTAATAAAGGCTTGTTGTTGTTGTTTGTTGTAGATAACTGTTATGTTTACTTCTGTATCTGGGAGAATCCTGTATGGGACGAGTGTCCTTAATAAAGGCTTTGTTGTTGTTGTTTGTTGTAGATAAATGTTATGTTTACTTCTGTATCTGGGAGAATCCTGTATGGGACGAGTGTCCTTAATAAAGTCTTTGTTGTTGTTGTTTGTTGTAGATAACTGTTATGTTTACTTCTGTATCTGGGAGAATCCTGTATGGGACGTGTGTCTTTAATAAAGGCTTGTTGTTGTTGTTTGTTGTAGATAACTGTTATGTTTACTTCTGTATCTGGGAGAATCCTGTATGGGACGTGTGTCTTTAATAAAGGCTTGTTGTTGTTGTTTGTTGTAGATAACTGTTATGTTTACTTCTGTATCTGGGAGAATCCTGTATGGGACGTGTGTCTTTAATAAAGGCTTGTTGTTGTTGTTTGTTGTAGATAACTGTTATGTTTACTTCTGTATCTGGGAGAATCCTGTATGGGACGTGTGTCCTTAATAAAGGCTTGTTGTTGTTGTTTGTTGTAGATAACTGTCATGTTTACTTCTGTATCTGGGAGAATCCTTTATGGGACGTGTGTCCTTTATTAAGGCTTGTTGTTGTTGTTGTTGTAGATGATTGTTATGTTTACTTCTGTATCTGGGAGAATCCTGTATGGGACGTGTGTCCTTAATAAAGGCTTGTTGTTGTTGTTGTTGTAGATAACTGTTATGTTTACTTCTGTATCTGGGAGAATCCTGTATGGGACGTGTGTCCTTAATAAAGGCTTTGTTGTAGATAACTGTTATGTTTACTTCTGTATCTGGGAGAATCCTGTATGGGACGTGTGTCCTTAATAAAGGCTTGTTGTTGTTGTTTGTTGTAGATAACTGTTATGTTTACTTCTTTATCTGGGAGAATCCTGTATGGGACGTGTGTCCTTAATAAAGTCTTTGTTGTTGTTGTTTGTTGTAGATAACTGTTATGTTTACTTCTGTATCTGGGAGAATCCTGTATGGGACGTGTGTCCTTAATAAAGTCTTTGTTGTTGTTGTTTGTTGTAGATAACTGTTATGTTTACTTCTGTATCTGGGGAGAATCCTGTATGGGACGAGTGTCCTTAATAAAGTCTTTGTTGTTGTTGTTTGTTGTAGATAACTGTTATGTTTACTTCTGTATCTGGGAGAATCCTGTATGGGACGTGTGTCTTTAATAAAGGCTTGTTGTTGT
>CP092870.1:62406453-62471980 GCA_030710605.1 Cordylochernes scorpioides | reverse complement strand
GATCAGAGATTACTTTAATTGAGAGAGCTAAAAGAATTTATAAAAAACATAATTCAAGAAGAATACTGCCTGACTTAAGGCGTAAGAATAAAAAAAATGAAAAGCTTATTTACATAATGTACAAAAGGTTTGAGCCGGCCATCGAGAAACAACAATGAATTTTTATAAGGGAAAAGCGAATTCTGGCGGTCGATTAAACAGAGTATTTGAATCTATGAAATATAATTTTAAATAAAATAATTTTTTAATATAACATATATATTTCCATATTGTGCATATGTACACTCATGAATAAAACTTGAAGAAATGGAATGTCTATGATATCGACGGTCGTCTGTTTTTTTTGTCCCTATGAATGCCTATTAAAGAATAATTCGGCCAAGTTTGGTTTAAAGTAAATCACTTATTATTCCAAGAATGAAAGAAGTATCTAAGAAGTTGTATAACACGCCATGTAGATATTCTGATGGAAAGTTTGTAATTAATTATCGAATGTGGAAACTTATTAATTACAGTTTGCCGTGGATTCTTTGTTAATTTATTTCCCATTTTGCCTCTTTATATTGGTAGATATCTTCTGCACCTACTTAGGCCTATATATACTTTGAGAATATTATCTATATTTTGAAATTAAAATACACATTCATTGTTCAAATACCCAATTGCTTGATTAATCAAGAAAAGCTAACTACGTACCCGTTTCGGGCTGTTGGCCCTCATCAGCGTAGTACAAGCTGTAACTTTTTCTTAATATATTAAAGCAAAACGACGATTTCATACAGAAGGTCAATGCAATATATTTTTAGTTCGTTGCAGAGAATGTGAGGCTATAAATCAGCTGGGAAGACAGGACGCACTGTTGGGCTACAGGAAAACCTCAGCACAACATTAGAAACTAAATTCGAAGCTATTATAGACGCGTATGATTCTTTTTTAAATAAACAATTTCTACTGCCCTTACTGCAATGGAAAAATTAATGGGAGGGCCTAGCTCATCAGTGGTGAACCCTTCTAGCGGTTTCGCCATTTTAATCTACCATATCGTTGTTTTATTGCATTTTTCGCGTCTATAATAGTTTCGAATTTTGATAAGAGATGGCGCGCTATTGCATCGTAATTAATAATATGTATTATAGACCTGGGTCGGACTGAGACCATTAGCCAGAAACCATGGTCTCTAGGTGGATGCTTCTCAGTTTGCCAAAGCTGGTGTTGTGGCTTTGTTACTGACCTGAGATTGTCCTGGGTTGGAACTAACACCTACCCACATATTCTCATATCCAGCAATGGCCGCAGCCTTGCAGAAAATTGACATGGACCCAGAGTAGCAGCTTTTCACACCCAAGAACATTACGACTGCTGTGATAGAGATGTATGGAGACATCTGAGGCTCTTCATTGGACACAACAACAACAGAAAATTGACCCATAACAGCAGCTTTACACACCCAAGAACATTACGACTGCTGTGATAGAGATGTATGGAGACATCTGAGGCTCTTCATTGGACACGACAACAACAGAAAATTGACCCAGAACAGCAGCTTTTCACACCCAAGAACATTACGACTGCTGTGATAGAGATGTATGGAGACATCTGAGGCTCTTCATTGGACACAACAACAACAGAAAATTGACCCATAACAGCAGCTTTACACACCCAAGAACATTACGACTGCTGTGATAGAGATGTATGGAGACATCTGAGGCTCTTCATTGGACACGACAACAACAGAAAATTGACCCAGAACAGCAGCTTTTCACACCCAAGAACATTACGACTGCTGTGATAGAGATGTATGGAGACATCTGAGGCTCTTCATTGGACACAACAACAACAGAAAATTGACCCAGAACAGCAGCTTTACACATCCAAGAACATTACGACTGCTGTGATAGAGATGTATGGAGACATCTGAGGCTCTTCATTGGACACGACAACAACAGAAAATTGACCCAGAACAGCAGCTTTACACATCCAAGAACATTACGACTGCTGTGATAGAGATGTATGGAGACATCTGAGGCTCTTCATTGGACACGACAACAACCCGAGACCGGTAGTTTGCAACGGTCAATAGATGGCGTCTAGTTTTGACGTCTATTTTGACGGGAGAGGTTATCTTTGTCTTTGTGAATTGATATCCTCCCTGTAAAATATTTTAGCCATAGAGTACAATATTGTCATTATAACTTGTAGTATTTTTGATTGGGTCAACTGTTTTTTATGTACAAAGCAGACATTTAAAATAATAAAATAGGCCTAATCTACTTAAGGAATTACAATTTCAATTTTAAAATATATTTTATTCATGAATAACACACAATGTAAAAGAGGTATAACGAGAAAGAGATAAATTTAAATTATTTTATTTCATTTCTCTCAATGCAAAAACGCTTAAAAGTAGAAAGTCATCCGTTACTCCATCTAGTGATGATATTATAAATTATTTTTAAAATACAAAATTATCTTTATTTTTAACATCTGTTTAATATTCATTAAAAAATTCTTATATTTTAAATTAGACTTTTATTTTATAATAATTTATTAACACAAATCAATAACGCGCCATCTATACATAAAAAATAAAAGAATTTAAAAGCACGAATGTTTCTTTTATACATAATACAAACTTCTACTGTCCTTACTGCAATGAAAAAATATATTGGGAGGGCTTGGTTCATCAGTGTTTGAATGTAATTCTACTGTCCTAAAAGCTTATGTCCATAGTTTACTTAAATACCATTTCTAAGATACCACCCTTCAGTGTAACATATATAAACAGAATGATCCAATACAGTATTAGAGCTCTAAAGAAGCGGTCTGGTAGATTGAATTGATGAATTTGCTGATAATTCTACTGTCCTAAAAGCTTATGTCCATAGTTTACTTAAATACAATTTCTAAGATTCCACCCTTCAGTGTAACATATATAAACAGAATCGTCCAATACAGTATTAGAGCTCTGAGAAGCGGTCTGGTGGATTAAATTGACGAAACCGCTGGGAGGGTTCACCACTGATGAGCCAAGCCCATCAATATATTTTTCATCGCAGTAAGGACAGTAGAAGTTTGTATTATGTATAAAAGAAACATTCGTTCTTTTAAATCCTTTTCATTTTATATAATAATTTATATTATTTAATGAATAGTTTTTTTTTTCATATTTTTGTCGAAATAATTTTTTTGGTGTATATATTTTGGTCAAATATTATTTTTGGATAAATGTATCGTTTGTTATTTTATTTGTTAAGCTATTTGGTTTCTTAATTTTTTTTTTTCATTTTTATTCCTCGTATTGATTTTCCTATTCTATACAGTACTTATAAAAATGAAAACAACAATAACAATAAACCATTTTTTCCAAGAAAAAAAAGTTTACCAATACGGGATTTGAACCCACATCGTTGCTATCTAAAATCGAGTGTTAATACCACTGCTCAACCAAAATTTTAAACCAAACGCTATAGTATCCAAAAAAAGTGAAATATTTTATCCCAAATATCCATGGTTACCAAGTGATATATTTCAACCTATAATCATATTTTTATTCGAATATACCCTGCTCATATATTTTACATAATAGAAAATATGTATTCTGCTAGGGTACCAGATATTTCAGAGGAAAAATAGCGGTATAAAACATTTATCAGTGAAATATGGTTTCATCTGACACTAAATTCAATTCACTACAGACGGGAAACATCCGAGCTCCCAACACAAAAGTGATTTTTCCCTTTTCTTATTTCCGACGAGCTAGAAAATAGAATTTGGGTCTTGTAGATATGGCTTAATATTTTGGGAGTTGGAAAATATCCATGTATATATATTTTGGAATGTTTGTTTTATGATATATTCTTTTTACATATTGGCACGTGGAAAATTAGGGAAGACCAACTTCGGGATGAGACAGCAATTTATTTCAGGCAAGAACAAACTATGAGTGATAAACAAAAGATAAGAAAAAGAGGAAGTGTATAGAGTATAGCAAAATATAATGTTACAATATTGTAACAAAGTATTTATTAATTTTATTATTTTTATTAACAGAGTGGTCATTTTTATGTTTATATTTTGATACTCTGTAAATTTCCCTCGTGGCTTATCTTTTGTTTACCATTCATAGTTTTGTGCTTGCCTGAAATAAATTGTTGTCTCCTCCTGAAGTTTTTGTCTTATCTAATTTTCCACGTGTCAATATTACTATATATGAAGAAGGAAAGAAAAAAAAGGCATCTTCTTAACATGCAACTGAAATTTGATGATTGGCTTGCGCCATCTATCGGAATAAATATCAACTATTCGTTGATTTTTTATTAATTATTCCAGAATTGGAGACAAATACCCATTATTGATTAAACAAGAAAAGCTAATCATGTACGCGTTTCGGGTGTTTCCAATATATGAAATCAATCTGATCAATGTGGCCGTCACGACTTTATCTCACCAACCACAGTCACCCTACAGAATAAACACATCACCACATATATATATATATGAAAAAATAATACAAATGTAATATTGTACTGGGATAAGGTGCAATCTGGAATAATTAAAAAATCAACGAGAATAGTTGATATTTATTCCGATAGATGGCGCAAGCCATCAGCAACTTTCAGTTGCACGATAAATAGATGCCTTTTTCTGATAATATATATATATATCAAAAATAAAAATGGCATATCCTGACCAGGAGCATATGTGATTTACAGAAGGCAGAGCGCCATTTAATGGAATAGAAATAAACTAAACATTGATTTAGTCTGTTCCCTGATATTTGTCCAACCCAATTTCTTGATAAACCAAGAAAAGCCATCCACGAACGCGTTTCGCGCTTTTTGGCGCTTGCCAGTGTGGAGTAGGCTGTGCCACTTTTCTATCATTTTTTTCTTTCGTTCTTCCATTTTTTTCATATATACTTAGACTAGCCATAAATATTGTTACAAAACCAAATTAGTGATACAATTTTAATTTGACCGCGTGAAGTATACAAAATACAGTAGTTGTTATTTGAATATCTCGTGCACACATGTTTAGAAAAAAATCGGAATATATTTGTTTTTTGGTAATGGATTGGGGTGTTAAAGAAAACCGTATAGCTGTAATAGACTTACACAAGGTAAGCCAAAGTCCTTCATCCATTTTTAAAATTTTACAAAATTTGAATATTACACGTCAATTTGTTTATCGAATCATTGAAAGGTTCAACAAGGCTGGCACTATTAATGACCTTGAAAGATCTGGTCGACCGCGCGTGCAACGAACGCAAGCAGCTATAAAAGCCATTCGCGAAAGAATTCGTCGAAATCCACGCCGCAAACAAAAGATCTTAGCAAAGCAGATGAATTTAGCTCCAAGAACCGTTTCCAGGATAATCAACGAAGACCTTGGACTGAGAGCTTTCAAACGACACACAGGTCATTTGATAACCCCTGCTCTTAGAGATATTAGAAGGGTTAGATCAAAATGTTGTTAGCGGCATGATGGTCGGTGGCATGAGAGAATCCTTTAAACAGACGAGAAAAATTTCACTGTCGAGGAAAATATTAATCGTCAGAATGATAGGATATATGCTCGTAGCTCCCTAGAAGCTTCTTTGAAAGTCAGAAGACTTGAAAAAAGTCACCATCCTTCTTCTGTCATGGTTTGGTGGGGAGTTAGCTACCAAGGTGTAACAGATCTCCACTTCTGTGCCAAAGGGGTAAAAACTACAGCTAAAAACAATCAAGCAGGTATTTTGGAACAAATAGTAAAGCCTCTGAATATTAAAATGTTTAATGGAGAACATTGGATATTTCAACAAGATTCAGCACCTTCTCACAAAGCTAAGTCAATTCAACAATGGTTGGAGTTCATAAAGGCCAATGAATGGCCCTTTGGAAGCCCTGTTTAAATCCCCTTGATTACAGTTTGTGGGCATATTTAGAGGAGAAGGTGTGCTCTAAAAGATATCATTATTTGGATCAATTGAAATCAGCATTGGTGAGAGCAATGAAAAAATACCCTTAGAAAAGGTGCGTGCCGCCATAGATCAGTGGCCCGAACGTTTGAGATCCTGTGTCAAAAATAAGGGAGGGCATTTTGAATGATTGTATATATATATAAAATCTATGTCCTATTGGCTAATAAAATATGTATTTATATTTCATTAGTTTTTGTTCTTAGTCATTTAATTTATAAAATATTTTGTAACAGAATTTATGGCTAGACTGTGTATATATATATGTTTGAACATACAATTATTCAACATAAAAAGCGCAATATATTATCTAAAATTAGATAATAAAAAGACATATATTGGATTGAATAAAATATTTTTGTCAATATTTCGGTTGGCTGAACGCCAACCTTTATCAAGGCATTACATTTTTGTATACACAAACTCAGCGCCGCATTGTGTTAACACTACGTGTGAAATTATTATAAAAATTATAATCATTATAATCATAAAAATATTTTAATGCACAAAGTCCCCCCACCTACTTTGTATTTTAAATGATTTCAACTGTGATATTATAACACTAAACGGCGCTGAGTTTGTGTATACAATAATGTAATGCCTTGATAAAGGTTGGCGTTCAGCCAGCCGAAATATTGGCAAATAAATCTTTTATTCAATCCAATATATGTCCTTTTATTATAATATAATTTAAATATGGATTGCTTTATTTTCAGAACGATAAAATATTATTCTTTGTTATTAAATATATTATAATAAAAACAACTTATATATATACGAGGGGTGTCCCATAAGTCCGTGGCCCGACCATGAGAACGAAATATTAGAAACTAATAAATTTTACCATATATACCTTAAAGCCTTGTATGAGGATATGTAAATTTTTAAGTTTCTACAACTAACCGTTTTTTTTGTTATAGGTTCTGAAAGAGGACAAGAAACAGGAATCATCTAAAATGGAGACAAACGAGATTCGTGCTGTAATAAAATATCTTTGTAAGAAAGGAATGTCGCCGAAGGAAATCTATGAGGATATGGTGGATACATTAAGGGAAGATGCTTCTTCCTATAGCACAGTAAAAAAATGGGTAGCTGCCTTTAAATTAGGGAGGATCAGCACCGAAGACGAACATCGACCAGGAAAACCCATTGAGTCAGTTACTCAAGAAAACATCGACAAAATACATGATTTGGTTATGTTGGACAGAAGAATGACAGTTCGTCAGATAGAAGAGACCTTGGGCATTCCAAAAATAACAGTGGATCATGAGAGAACACTTGGGCCTCAGGAAGCTTTCTGCCCGTTGGGTTCCCAAACTTTTGACACCCGATCAAAAGGCTGTAAGGAGAAAGTTATCTTCGGACAATCTTGCGTTATTTGAAGCCAATCCAGAGGAATTTGTTAATATATTTGTTACCATGGATAAGACTTGGGCCCATCACTTTGCACCAGAGTCCAAGCAACAATCCATGCAATGGACACACTCCGGTTCCCCTCCCCCCAAAAAGCCAAGACAGTTCCATTAGCAGGGAAGGTTATGGTGTCTGTCTTTTGACATTCCGAGGGTGTACTTCTTCTAGACTTTCTGAATAAGGGTCAAACCATCACTGGAAATTATTATTCAAATCTTGTGAAGCAACTACGAGAAGATATTAAAGAAAAAAGAAGAGGAAAGCTGTCCAGGAAGATTGTTTACCATCAAGACAATGCTCCGAGTCATCGGTCGCTGCAAGCCATGGCTACTATTTATGATTCTGGCTTTGAACTTTTACCACATGCACCCTATTCACCAGATCTAGCTCCGTCTGACTTCAACCTATTCCCTCATTTGAAAAATTCACTTTCTGGCATTCATTTTAGGTCAGATGAAGAGGTCATTGATGCTGTAACCTCATTTTTTGAGTCACTTGAAACATCGTTCTTTTTGGAGGGTATAAAAGCATTAGAACATCGCTGGACAAAGTGTATAGACCTTAAAGGGTATTATGTTGAAGGATAAATCATAATAATTTTATTAGTCATTTTCTTTATATGTCGGGCCACGGACTTATGGGACACCCCTCGTATATGTCGTAAACCCGGGTAATCCAACAATTGAGTTGGAAGCAGTCGGGTTTGAGTGGCAAGGCCTGCAGAGTGGGAAGTCCGCACGGGACAGTAAGGACAAGGTTTGGGATCAAAAGACGCTCTCCTAGTACGTCTCACGTGGCACCAGGACCAGGGGAAAGTTGAGGATTAACAGAGGAAAGCTCGGCGTCCAGCCTGAAGCCGCGGGGGCAGAGAGGAGCCAAAACGGCGGCCACGAGAGCCGCCGTGAGATGACAACCCAGTTCGACTGACCGGCCTGTCCGAAAATATCCACTGTAACCTAACTAACTGTCAACATCCGGACCAACGCCCTTTTTGTCTCTCTCTGGATCCCCCTGGTGACCAGTGGCAAGCTGGTGTCACTTTAAGACGACTAGAAAAGACGTCATACTTTATTACTTACATATCTTTGTTTCAATTACAATATATATATATATTAAAGTTTACCTAAATTTAATAATGTGTTAATAAAGGGAAAAGTTATTCACATATTTCAACTCAATTCCCAATATGTAAATTAGCCCTTATTTCCATACCTGATTTGCATAATTAGGTATTAAATATACGCTAGGCGTCTTTGTGATAAATTCGCATAATTAAGTACAGCTAATGTAATAATTCTACAAGATTTTGAGGCGTTTATATTTAATTAGAGATTTAGTTCGCTTTAAATTAATTTACTAATTAGTTATAATTATATAATATATTCCGAGATAATACTTCTATAATTGGTTAATGGAAAATTATTTTTAATTTTATTAAAATATCGCATTCCGATGACTTTGCGTAGAATTTTTAATGAAACTGATTACAAGAATATTAAAATCAAATATTATATATTAAGAAAAAAGGCATCTCCTTATCGTGTAACTGAAAGTTGCTGATGGCTTGCGCCATCTATCGGAATAAAAATCAACTATTCATTGATTTTTAACTATTCCTAAATTGGCCAAATACCTATTCTTGATTAATCAAGAAAAACTAACCACGTACGCGTTTCGGGTTGTTGGCCCTCGTCATTTAATCAATGATTAGTTGATTTCTGTTCCACCAGATGGCGCTCTGCCATCTAAAAAGCACATGTGCTCCTGGTCAGGATATGCCTTCTTTTTTTTTTAAATATATATATAATCTTAATTGGGCTATACAAGAGAAGAAACATTGAGAAAAGAGAGCCGTATGTAAATAGATAAGTAAATAAACGATGTATGTAAATAACTCATCTTTTCTAACCAATTATACACCTGGGTGAATCCTGTGTAGGACATAGGTCCCCAATAAAAGGCTTGTTGTTGTATATATATAGAGTTTTACAGGGCTGTACAAGAGAAGAAACATTGAGAAAACAGAGCCGTATGTAAATAGATATGTAAATAAACGATGTATGTAAATAACTCATCTTTACTAAACAATTATACACCTTGGTGAATCCTGTGTAGGACATAGGTCCCCAATAAAAGGCTTGTTGTTGTATATATATAGAGTTTTACAGGGCTGTACAAGAGAAGAAACATTGAGAAAACAGAGCCGTATGTAAATAGATATGTAAATAAACGATGTATGTAAATAACTCATCTTTACTAAACAATTATACACCTTGGTGAATCCTGTGTAGGACATAGGTCCCCAATAAAAGGCTTGTTGTTGTATATATAGAGTTTTACAGGGCTGTACAAGAGAAGAAACATTGAGAAAACAGAGCCGTATGTAAATAGATATGTAAATAAACGATGTATGTAAATAACTCATCTTTACTAAACAATTATACACCTTGGTGAATCCTGTGTAGGACATAGGTCCCCAATAAAAGGCTTGTTGTTGTATATATAGAGTTTTACAGGGCTGTACAAGAGAAGAAACATCGAGCAAACAGAGCCGTATGTAAATAGATATGTAAATAAACGATGTATGTAAATAACTCATCTTTTCTAAGCAATTATACACCTGGGTGAATCCTGTGTAGGACATAGGTCCCCAATAAAAGGCTTGTTGTTGTATATATACAGTTTTACAGGGCTGTACGAGAGAAGAAACATTGAGAAAACAGAGCCGTATGTAAATAGATATGTAAATAAACGATGTATGTAAATAACTCATCTTTTCTAACCAATTATACACCTGGGTGATTCCTGTTTAGGACATAGGTCCCCAATAAAAGGCTTGTTGTTGTATATATAGAGTTTTACAGGGCTGTACAAGAGAAGAAACATTGAGAAAAGAGAGCCGTATGTAAATAATATGTAAATAAACGATGTATGTAAATAACTCATCTTTTCTAAGCAATTATATACCTGGGTGAATCCTGTGTAGGACATAGGTCCCCAATAAAAGGTTATTGTTGTTTTATTGTATCAGTCGAGGCTATGCTCGTGGAATGACATGTTGGAGAAAATCCAAGAATTCCTCAACGAACAATATTTCAGCCCTCCATTCCTGGGATAGTTTGATGGAGAAAAGGTCATTACAACTTCCCAAAACTCATTATTAAGAATTCCTGTCAACTCCTATTAATATTGGTACCATCAATCCACTGTCCAATCTATTTCTTCAATTAATCCTCAATATGTGGAGTGACAAACATCCATCTAATTGGTAAACTGAAGATGTTAAGACATATTCAACATTGTCAACATGAATGTAAGAACGATGTCACTTTATATAAACAACTGAACTGAAGACTTTAAGACAAGGAATGGACAGCTGTGACACTCTCAACACTGTCAACATGAATGGAAGAACGATGTCACTTTATATAAACAACTGAACTGAAGACTTTAAGACAAGGAATGGACAGCTGTGACACTTTCAATATGAATGGAAGAACGATGTCACTCTTTTTCTCATCCCTTTATATAATCATAAAAAGTCATGGAGACTAAATTCATTGATTAAATTTACAATCTAGGTAGGTTTGGAATATAGGTCCTGTCTTGAGGCTTCCATACATTCCAAGAGGTGGTCTTTGGTCCTGTAGAGGATGTATTGTGAGAAGACACCATCCTGGAAGAGGAGTGGTCTTAAACTTCAATATGTAATACATACATGCTAAAAGGTACAACTTCCTTAAAGTTAATATTTTTTAATCTATGAGTGTATATATGCATATATACTCTAAAACCCAGATTTACCTTTTCAAAATCCACAGAATAAATGATATTAATAAAAACGTACCTGAAAATCTGTGAAGAAAAAGTAACAAAATATTCAAAAAATATATATTTCGAAGGATTGCTTCTCCTTTTTTTTTCTCTGCAATAAAAATTGATAAAGATGGATAATTCTATATAAATATATATTGGGAGAATAGATAAAATGATGATTTTGTAATGTAGAATATTAGGAAAGACAAAATTCAGGATGACACGGCAATTTATTTGAGACAAGAATAATGATACAATTCCAAGGCAAAGATACTATTCCTTTAACTTCCAATTACCGAGGGAACCAATTAATATTGATTTTATCCAACTTATCGAGTATTTTTCAAGGGACCGGGAAAAAATGTTCACTAGATAAAACGATGATTTTGTAATGTAGAAAATTAGGAAAGACAAAATTCAGGATGACATGGCAATTTATTTGAGACAAGAATAATGATACAATTCCAAGGTAAGATACTATTGCTTTAACTTTTCCAATTACCGAGGGAACCAATTAATATTGATTTTATTCAACTTATCGAATATTTTTCAAGGGACCGGGAAAAAATGTTCACTTTATCGAGAGATTCAAATTTACGAGTTTCAAATTATCAAAATATATCTATTATTTTTTTAATAAGTTTATAGAGAATTGTTTTAACAAATGTTCGTTAGACAAACCTTTACTCGGGTAATACCCGGGCGAAGCCGGGTACATCCGCTAGTTCTATATAAATATTTAGAAAGAAAAAAAGTTTTTCTTTAACAATTATCCAGTAACGCTTTTTTTCTCTATTATTATATTGAATAGATCATCATTTTTTTTTATTTATACCTAGAGCGCCATGTTCCCTTAGTGACACTTACACTTTAAAGATAAACTAAAAATAGAAAAAAAAGAAAGATCATTTGAAATATGTACAAGAATTAGTATGTAATATAGTTATATGAAAAAGATAAAAAAAAACTCAACACAATTGATATATATACAAAGGGTTGATATGCAAATTTAGTTTAAAACCATTTGTGCAACTTAAAATATTGTAACAAAGTATTTATTATTTTATTAACAGAGTATTAATTTTTATGTTTATATTTTGCTATACTCTGTACACTTCCCTCTTTTGCTTATCTTTTGTTTATCATTCATAGTTTGTTCTTGTCTGAAATAAATTGTTGTCTCATCCTCAAGTTGGTCTTCCTCAATTTTCCATGTGGCAATATCGAATGAAAAATTAAGAAATGAAGACATTTCGTAAAATTTTGTTTATTGATAAACTAACGCTTGATAGATAATATTACCAAATTCAGATAAATAAAGAACAGATTGCATCCAATCTTCTACTTACTACTCTGATCAAAAAGTTTCGACACTTTGCTCATAAAATCTTGAAAACTCATTTTCTCCCGGTTTGTGGCAAACGCAAGCGTCGCCCTTAGCTTGGGGACCTGCCAATTTTCAAAAATCACGCGCCACAACAGCGCGAGCAGCGGCTGTTCGAAGTGAAGCCATTCTGCCTGGGTTCGATTTCGTTAGTCACTGAAATGGAGGATCAACGAATTTGCAACAAGTTCTGTGTGAAAAACGGATTCAAGGGTGCCGAAATTTTTTGGATGTTGCAAACAGCCTACGGGGATGCCGTCATGAGCCGAAGACGAGTTTTCGAGTGGTACAAGCGCTTCAAGGAGTCGACTCAATCGATAATGAAGGACATTTTGGGAGTGAGAAGACTCAACGCCGCGTTCTCGTTCCCAAAGATTTGACTTTTGATCAAAAGAACGCCCGGAAAGAAACGGCCAGTCTCAATCTCGAAGCGACAACCAACGACCCCGAATTGCTGAAGAGGGTCATTACTGGAGACGAAACATGGATTTACGGCTTTGATTCGGAAACTACCCAACAGGCATCGGAGTGGCGCTTCAAAAATGAGCCGAGACCAAAGAAAGCGAGGAAGGCTCCCAGCAAAGTCAAGGTCATGTTGACGGTGTTCTTCCACTACCAGGGCATCGTTCATCATAAATTTCAACAACAAGGCTCTACAATAACTGCTGACTCTTACCTGAGAGTTTTGAGGCGATTGAAGGAAGCGATCAGGCAGAAACGGCCGGAGCTGTGGAGGAGCAAGTCGTGGATCCTCCACCACGATAACGCGCCGGAGCACACAACCCTCAAAATCTCGAAGTTCCTGCAGGACCACTCAACCTCTGTGTTCCCCCAACCCCCCTACAGTCCCGATTTGGCCCCCTGCGACTTCTTCCTTTTTGGAAAGCTCAAAAAAAGTTAAAGGGTCGGAAATTTCAGAGCATAGAAGAGATCAAAGTGGAATCGAAGAAGGCCATGAAGGCGATCCCAAAAACAGACTTCCAGAGGTGTTTTGCCGACTGGAAAAAAAAAGGTGGCTGAAGTGCATCGCGGCCAACGGAAACTACTTTGAAGGGGACAATTTGAATTTGGTAGAATAATAAAGTTTTTTTTAACTTATGAGCAAAGTGTCGAAACTTTTTGATCAGAGTAGTATGTATATTAACGCAATTATCATTTCCCATCCCTTGACACTTTATTTTTCGGTTTATAATTTCTCTTCACAATTCATCTTTTGGATAGAAGGATAGAAATAATCGTCATTTCTCCTTGAATAAATTTCGATTTTTCGTTTAAAAGAAAGACATCGGGGATAATTTTCAATTCAATTTTCATGATTATCATGGCCTGTACCATGTGTAGACATGTGGTGTACTTATAGTAAAAGCAGTCGCTAACTATCCACCATGATTATCATGGCCTGTACCATGTGTAGACATGTGACAATTTTTTTTTTTTTTTTTTGACAATTAAAATTACTTTATTGACCTCTTAGTCAATTAAGAACACTCCGGAGAGTTAAGCAATAAAAAAGTATTTACAGCAACAAAACAACAGGGGGTGCCCTCAAAGAGGGTCTGGGTTAGGGAGGCAAGGAGGCCCTGAGCTCAGAAAGCTTCCCGCGAAGAAAAGGATCCAAGTCCAGAGCGCGCTCCAGGAGAGCGTCAAGGATCTGAGCCAGAATGTTCCTTTGCCTGGGCAAAAGTTGCTCGATGAGTTCCTCCCTGTCCCTGGGGTTAAGGGTCGCATCCGTGAGTTCTGATTGGTCGATTCCCGATTTGGACGTAGGCCCCAAGTCGGGTTCTTTCATGAAGATCTGATACAGAGATAGTGACATCTCCCATTGGTCCAGGTCCGGATTATCCTCCAGGGCAGGCGGCGGAGGTGTCATCACAGCAGGCATCAGTTCTTCGCTGTGGGGAGTAGGTGGCGTTGGTCCAGAAGGCCGAGGCGCAGGCAGTGGGGGTGTTGGAGGCTCTGCTGGTGTTGTCCTGAGTTCAGCCTTGACTTGTCCGAGGACTTTGTACAGGTTGCTGGCTGCTCCGGGCCTCAGATTCAAGATTTGCCCGATCACGCCGACGAGGGCGTCGCACTGCGGAGGCGACAGGAGGGGTCCTTTCCTTTGCGCCTTGGTCCTCGAGGAGAGGAGGTCCAGGACCTCCTCCCGCCCAAGACCAAGGGCGTCCGTCTCAGCGAATGACACGCTGGGGTGCCCCTCGATGAACGCATCGAGGTCGACTCTCGTAGCGTTCTTTGCCGAAGACGTGGATGACGCAAAGGTCTCCTCCACGATGGACATCTCCACGTCCGGTGTTGGGGCTGCAGACCCGAGGGTCCTCTGGGCGGGACCCCCAGGCGCCTGCAGGGACGGAGCAGGGGTCACAGGTGGAGGGGTAGAAGGCGCCTCCTCCATAGGTACGGCCGGGGCTACCGGCGGAGATGGTCGAGGTGCTGTAGATGTAGTTACAGCTCGGGCCGCAGGAGAAGTGCCGGGAGTCTCTCTGGCTGGACTGGAGGACGCCGGTGTAGGAGGCTGGGCCGCTGACCTCTGAGGCGTTGCAGAGGTGGTTGTTGATGGAACGGCGGCAGGAGTGGTTGGTGGGGCCAATCTGGTGTTGTTAGCTAGCCCTGCAAGCAGGGGGCAGTTGGCCCTGCGATGTCCTTGGCCACGGCACCTGGAGCACCTAATCCCGGAGGACAGGTATGCGGGCCAGGCCTCGCCTTTGATGGTGATGTCGAGGCGGGTGGGCAGCCTCTCGATGGTCATTCCTTCGCGGAAGATGATAAACGCCTCTCGGCGGCCGTCGTTGTAGATGTATGGGCCAGCCTTCATCAGCTTGGGGGCGATAGATGTGACCCGCCCAAAAGATGAAAGGGCGCTGATGACGGCTGCATCCCCCACGAAGAAGGGGAGGTTGCCCACTGTAATTCGCTCCGCCCTCTTGCGGAACGGGAAGGCCCTGTGGAGAGTGCCCTCCACCTCGAGGCCCTCGTTGATGAGGCGCTCGGCCATGCCTCTGTTAGCCAGTCCCACCAGGAAGTGGCCGTTCATTTTTGTCAGTTGGAAGACCTCCCTGGTCCCTCCGAACATCCTTTCAATTGCCCTCATGTAGTGAAAGGGCTCCAGTTCAGGGCTGCGCTCTACATAAACGCAGTGGTCCTCGGTGGAAGACGCCTGCCGCGCCCTGGCCTCCGCGATGTGCGCTCGGGTGGTCCTGATTTCCTCCGCCCGCGGTGCCCATCCCGTGGATGATCGCGGCCGGCGAATGGCTCCTGCGCCTCTGATGTTAGAGGAAGGTGCAGCCGCCGCAGGTGATTCCGCCGAGCCACGGCGTCTTTTCTTTCTTTGGACAGTGATGAAAGGTTCCTCAGATTCGTGATTGTTGTCCTCCGCTAAGTCTGCCCAGCTTCTATTGGCTTGGGCAGCGGCCTCGGAAAACGAGGCAGTAACGAAGTCGGTCGGCGTGGCCGGATTTGCATGATGTCCGCCGGCGGGCAGATTTGCATAGTTTTGATTTTTGTTGAAGAGATTTGAAGTTTTCTTCTGAAAATCTTCTTTCTTAGATAGTTCAGCACATGGTTGTGCTTTTTCGCCGTGCCTTACAGGCTTTTGCTCGGCTTTTGACGGGCTTTCAGCCCGTATAAAATTTGTCGCCATCCGCGACACTTTTCGCCCGCCTGAGGCGAAAAACTCAGGAGCCCGCGCGACGCGTGGCCGCACGGCCGAGTGTAGACATGTGGTGTACTTATAGTAAAAGCAGTCGCTAACTATCCACCATGATTATCATGGCCTGTACCATGTGTAGACATGTGGTGTACTTATAGTAAAAGGAGTCGCTAACTACCCACCATGATTATCATGGCCTGTACCATGTGTAGACATGTGGTGTACTTATAGTAAAAGCAGTCGCTAACTATCCACCATGATTATCATGGCCTGTACCATGTGTAGCAATGTGGTGTACTTACAGTAAAAGGAGTCGCTAACTACCCACCAGGATTATCATGGCCTGTACCATGTGTAGACATGTGGTGTACTTATAGTAAAAGACAGTCGCTAACTACCCACCATGATTATCATGGCCTGTACCATGTGTAGCAATGTGGTGTACTTACAGTAAAAGGAGTCGCTAACTACCCACCAGGATTATCATGGCCTGTACCACGTGTATTAGGGATAACTAAAAAAAAAAAAAAAAAGAACAACTTGCATCCAATCTTCTAATTATGTATATTAAAGCAATTAACAATTTTTATTGATTACTATACCAACAACGTGGGTGAGGACTTCTATAAAGGGTTGGAGTTTATTTTCGCTGTAATCCTGTACGCTCCAAATCCCACTTAATTAAAACCAATCCTCTTATCTTCTGTCGAGAAATTAATGAAAGATTCAGTCAAGCGACTTGATCCATTCATAGACACGTTTTATCGTCTGATTACTTTGTATCATCGTCTGCTATTAATTCCATAATTCCCTTTTGCTATATAGGTTATATAAAAGGTGGGATTTATAAGGATTCTATTATATTTGTACTGTCATTTATTAATAGTATTATATATTATATTATGATGCACTAGCGCGCCATTTTTCCATTACAGTAAGGACAGTCGTTATTGTTTTATTTTAAAAAGAATCATACGCGTCTATAATAGTTTCGAATTTAGATATTTTATATATAAAATGAAAGGATTTAAGCACGAATGTTTCTTTTATATAAAATACAAACTTCTACTGTCCTTACCGCGATGAAAAACTATTGTTACGTCGTACCCTGACGTTGTTTGTGTACTTTGTCTACTCAGTATGCCACAAAGATATACATGTAAGTTCGAAGAGATGCAGTAAAGGTTAGCGCTTTATTATATGTCTCACTGAACAGAAGGAATACAATAAGTGAGACTTGTCTTCAACTTCCACGTCAGAAGGATCCTTGGTGCCGTGGATGTCACTCTTGTGTCCACACTGTACAGCCTGGACTACACCGTCTTGTAGACCGCTCCGATGTCAGTCTCTCCTGGCACCGTCTTGTAGGATCATCCACACGCCCGGAGCCAAGTCGCCACGTCTTCTACTCGCCACAGATGTCACCAGACTCTGTTCTCCCCCACACAGGAATGCTGTTTTTGGCGACTGCCACATGGCAGCTGGAGTCCACCCCTCTTTCCCCAACTTTACTCTGGTATCTTGTCATCCATGTAACAATATATTGGGAGAACTTGGCTCATCAGTGGTGACCACACCCATCAGCCTCAATGGTAAATAAACCCTCCTAATAAGAAGTCCTCCTCTACGCGGGGAGAAGCAGCACAAGTAAGGGACTGCCCTGTAGTACGGTGTCGTAAGCCGCTACGGTAACCGTGAACAGGGAACTCTGAAATGTCGCTGACTAACGGGACACCCCCCTTTCCATGGAGTGAACAAGACACCACCATCTAATTAAACCCTGCCCAGAAGTCCTCCTCTACGTGGGGAGAAGCAGCACAAGTAAGGGACTGCCCTGTAGTACGGTGTCGTGAGCCGCTACGGTAACTGTGAACAGGGAACTCTGAAATGTGGCTGACTAACGGGGCACCCCCCTTTCCATGGAGTGGACAAGACACCACCATCTAAATAAACCCTGCCCAGAAGTCCTCCTCTACGTGGGGAGAAGCAGCACAAGTAAGGGACTGCCCTGTAGTACGGTGTCGTGAGCCGCTACGGTAACAGTGAACAAGGAACTCTGAAATGTGGTTGACTAACGGGACACCCCCATTTCCATGGAGTGGACAAGACACCACCATCTAAATAAACCCTGCCCAGAAGTCCTCCTCTACGTGGGGAGAAGCAGCACAAGTAAGGGACTGCCCTGTAGTACGGTGTCGTGAGCCGCTACGGTAACAGTGAACAAGGAACTCTGAAATGTGGTTGACTAACGGGACACCCCCATTTCCATGGAGTGAACAAGACACCACCATCTAAATAAACCCTGCCCAGAAGTCCTCCTCTACGTGGGGAGAAGCAGCACAAGTAAGGGACTGCCCTGTAGTACGGTGTCGTGAGCCGCTACGGTAACTGTGAACAGGGAACTCTGAAATGTGGCTGACTAACGGGGCACCCCCCTTTCCATGGAGTGGACAAGACACCACCATCTAAATAAACCCTGCCCAGAAGTCCTCCTCTACGTGGGGAGAAGCAGCACAAGTAAGGGACTGCCCTGTAGTACGGTGTCGTGAGCCACTACGGTAATCGTAAACAGGGAACTCTGAAATGTGGCTGACTAACGGGGCACCCCCCTTTCCATGGAGTGGACAAGACACCACCATCTAAATGAACCCTGCCCAGAAGTCCTCCTCTACGTGGGGAGAAGCAGCACAAGTAAGGGACTGCCCTGTAGTACGGTGTCGTGAGCCACTACGGTAATCGTAAACAGGGAACTCTGAAATGTGGCTGACTAACGGAACATCCCCCTTTCCATGGAGTGGACAAGACACCACCATCTAAATAAACCCTGCCCAGAAGTCCTCCTCTACGTGGGGAGAAGCAGCACAAGTAAGGGACTGCCCTGTAGTACGGTGTCGTGAGCCGCTACAGTAACCGTGAACAGGGAACTGTGGCTGACTAACGGGGCACCTCCCATGGAGCACTCGCATAAATAAAAACTTTATATATATACGTGTACTATTTATTTTTGGCAAGAAAATAATTTGCCGCTCTTTAAAAACTTTGAAATTTTGTTAATTTTAAATTTTGACTCTTCCGACTCAAAAAGTTGCCGACCTCGATCTTCTACCATTCATTAATTTTCTTTATTCAGATTTAGATATACAGTAAAAACCTTGTCTATAGCGCCCCTTCTTGGGACTCACCAAAATAGGGTGCTATAGAGAGGGGGTGCTATAGACAGGTCACTTTCAATGTAAATCACATCGTACTACAGTTAAACCTGTCTATAGCGTCCCCTCTTGGGACTCACCAAAATAGGGTGCTATAGAGAGGGGGTGCTTTAGACAGGTCACTTTTAATGTAAATCGCATCGTATTACGTATTTAAAATCGGGCGCTATAGAGAGGGAGGCGCTATTTAGAGGGGGCGTGAGACAGGTTTAACTGTATATTTAAAATTGCGTAGTGCCAATGAGTATCATTCATTCTTCAAATGGAAATCGAGAGAAGAAAAAGAAAAGAAGAAGAAGATCTCTCTATATGAAGTGAATTCCAAAAAAAATAATATTAAAACTCTTTTCTGAATTTCCTTCAGGCGAGGAACCAATAAATCAAGGCATTTTTCTCCAAACGAATATTTAGTAAAGCAGACGACGTGCGCCCAAATTTAAACGTCGTCTTGTGATAAATCAATTCTAAGCCTAACCAGTTGCAGATAGATAGATAGAAAAATATTATTATCTCTCAGTTTTATTGTAAAAATAGGTAATAATATAATTAATAATAAAATTAGTACATAATTTATTCAATCTATTTATGTATAATTATGGTGTTGTTTAATTGTATGTTTATGATAATGCCAGGTGGAAAATAAAGGAAGACAAAAATTCAGGATGACACAGCAATTTATTTCAGGCAAGAACAAACTATGAATGATAAAATACAAGATAAACAATGAGGGAAGTTTACAGAGTAACATAATATAAATATAAAAAATGATACTCTGTTATTAAAATAATAAAAATTTTGTTACATAGCTTCTTCCCTATGGGATCTGTGACCCACAGCTAGCAATTATTGTAGATACTGACATGGATCTGACGTGTTTCTGCCAAGGATTCCATCGAAGTCTTCGTCCCTAGTACCTTTGCTTCCTTTTTCTTGCGGCGTTAAACGCGGCTTTGTCGTCGTATCGTCTATAGGGACATCGTCATCTTGGAGAGAAGTCTTGGCTTTGACACGGCGGTGGAATCCTGGAGCCAGTCTCTGGAAATGTAGATCACAGCACCCATGGCCTCTAGGTCTTCTCAGCGATCTTCAGTTTGTCTTCCCTATTTTTCACGTGGAAATATATAAAAAAATATTGTAACAAAGTATTTATTAATTTTATTATTTTTATTAACAGAGTGGTCATTTTATGTTTATATTTTGTTATACTCTGTACACTTCCCTCTTTTGCTTATCTTTCGTTTATCATTCATAGTTTGTTCTTGCCTGAAATAAATTGTTGTCTCCTTCTGAAGTTTTTGTCTTCCCTAATTTTCCACATGCTAATATATTTGAAAAAATGTATAGAAAATATAATCACAGAATTTTATTATTTATTCACAGGATTTTCTCCAATATATTGTATATATATGGAATATGTTGTATCTATCTTTATTTGTTACATTGATGGGTAGCTTGCTGAAACTTTGATGCATTTTTTATTGAGATTCTTTTGTTCTCTCTTATTCTTCTATTTTCTCTAGTGGAATGTCTTTTGGTGGGAATTATTTCGAATAAAACTATTCCATTCCTTTCATCACTTTTCCCCTTTCAGAAATATCTCTAATTTGGTAGATTCTTTTCGGTTTTATATGGGAACAACAATTAATATAGATATCGGTGTATTTGAATTATATTTTAAAAAGTCGCATATGTTACATTTCTCTTCGCCTTTATAATTTTAGGAAAATCTCTAATTTTGGAGCCCTTTTCGGTTTTTATTGAAAAATCTATTAATATAAAAGATAGGTTTTGTCCATGAGTGTATACACAATTGGTTATCTCGTTTCTTCAATAGAGGTCACTGTAATATATTTCAGAGTTATTGTCTCAATCCCGATATACATGCTAAAAGGTACAACTTCCTTAAGTTTTGTCCATGAGTGTATACACACTTGGTTATCTCTTGTGTCTTCAATAAAGGTCACTGTAATATCTTTCAGAGTTATTGTCTCAATCCCGATATACATGCTAAAAGGTAAAACTTCCTTAAGTATTGTTCATGAGTGTATACACACTTGGTTATCTCGTGTGTCTTCAATAAAGGTCACTGTAATACCTTTCAGAGTTATTGTCTCAATCCCGATATACATGCTAAAAGGTACAACTTCCTTAAGTTTTGTCCATGAGTGTATACACACTTGGTTATCTCGTGTGTCTTCAATAAAGGTCACTGTAATACCTTTCAGAGTTATTGTCTCAATCCCGATATACATGCTAAAATGTACAACTTCCTTAAGTACTGTCCATGAGTGTATACACATTAAAGACACCTTGTATCCAAATTTACCACAATTAACTCACCCCCAGGTATTATGTAGAAGGAATGGTGAAACCATCGATGTCCATTCAGGAAAGATATAAAGGGACATCTTTCCCAAGAAGTGGCCGTAGGGAGACATCAAGGATATCGGTTTCCGAAACTTCCAGTAGCCACTAATGACCCTTACATCTTCCTAATTGGCCCACAGGTACTGTTGATAGGAGATATCTACTTGTTTAGTCGAGACCTGTCCTTAATATTACCTACAATCTACATTTTAGCCATCTTATATTGTGAATAGAACTATATACAAACACATTTCTAATAATTAAAACAATTGAGAATATAAACAAATTATTTAATTTTAAAAGAATCATACACGTCTATAATATCTATGTAAAAAAAAAGAAATTTCGGCCAGTTAGAGTTTTTTTAAATTTTCTAAACGTTTCAACAAAAACTTTTGTCATTGTCAGGAGAAATAAATAAAAATAAAGCATTTGGTAAGGTGTTAAAACAGGCCGACATGTCTATTTTTCACAGAAATAGGAGTTCCGGCCAGTCAACCTCTATCTTACCAAATAAAAAAAAGGCAACTTCTTATCGTGCAACTGAAAGTTGCTGATGGCTGGCGCTACCCGTTTCATGATTTTTCAGGATGCCTGAATGACCAGTTTTTTGGTCGTTGAGGTACAGCTTGCACCACGTTGACAAGGGCCAACATCCCGAAACGCGTCCGTGGTTAGCTTTTCTTGATTATTCAAGAACGGGTATTTGGCCAATTCTGAAATAATTAAAAAAATCAACGATTAGTTGATATTTATCCCGATAGATGGCGTAAGCCATCAGTATCTTTTAATTGCACGATAAGGAGATGCCTTTTTTCGTATTATATGTAATGAATAAATATATGTTATAAAGTTAATCCTATATTAGTGATTTAAAAGGATAGATATGTTCTCTACGCACATTTACAACAAAACTGAAAGTCTTTCTAAAAACGATTATAACAAAATTAGAATTATCAATGAAAAAAATGAAATATATATTTTTTAAATACAGAAATATTTGAGTTTTTAGATTATATAGTATACTAGCGGACGTACCCGGCTTCGCCCGGGTTTTACCCGAGTAAAGGTTTGTCTAACGAATCTCTCGATAAAGTGAACATTTTTTCCCGGTCCCTTGAAAAATACTCGATAAGTTGAATAAAATCAATATTAATTGATTCCCTCGGTAATTGGAAGTTAAAGGAATAGTATCTTCGCCTTGGAATTGTATCATTATTCTTGTCTCAAATAAATTGCCGTGTCATCCTGAGATAATCTTACTTTTGATAAATAATCTTTAAGATAATATAAATAGTGATAATAAATCTTATATAGATCAAAAAAACTAGTTATCATCGTCGCAATGGTGGCGCTGCTTGCGAATAAATCTACAAATCTGCAAATAACTCTAAGGATATTCAAGATATTCAAGAAATTATTTTTCAAAAACCTTCCCGGAGATATAGCTAATAATATCCCAAAATTTCACGGCGATTGGATGTATGGTTTTTGAATCTATAGAGTACACACAGACAGACATTCAATTATATATATATATATACTTTTATCATTATAAAGCTGTGTTATAATTAACCCTATTTCTATAAAAAAGCTACAAGGTGAGAAAGCACGAGTTAATTCAATATATATATTTTGCAAGACAACAACTTTTTCTTGAATAAAAATTTCCAATCAAATAATTACAACAAATATTTATATTTTCGTCAATTGGAATAAAAATACCTTCAAAATATTAATTTTAAAACTTCAATAAACTATATTCTAAATTGAAATATGATATTTTAGACTTATTTGACTTTTAAAATAATTCAAATATTAAAAAAAAACATAATTTTTTTAAAAATAATTTTGCTCTAGGTTATCATTTAATTAAATAGAACCCAGTTGTGTTTTTTAATAAAGAATGAAAATTTTTTTTCTTATTAAATCGCGTCATTTTCAAAATTAAAATTTTCGTCTGATTTAATAATATATATATTGGCCAAACGATAGTTTTAAGAATCTGTGGTATTCTTTTCACTTTAATTAATTGCCTTGAAAGTTTATTAATTTATATCTCTAACGATAATTAAAGATTTTCATTCCTGCATAAATTTCGTAACATTTCTAAATTAATTAAAATTTACTAATTTCACGCCAGCTCACACATTCTGAAATTAAAAGTCGTTTTTTTTTTCTTGGAAAGATAATTTATATTAAAGCTGTTTAGTGAATTCTCTCTTAAATTCTATATAGTCAATATATATATTTAGTTTCAATTGAGAAAAGAAAAACATTAATTGTATAATTTAGAGTTATTGATGGCTTGCGCCATCAATCGGAATTTATATCAATTAATCGTTGATTAAATATTTTTTTCCTTATATCTACAAGTATTGTAACAGATTGTGCAAACCAACAATAGCTTTTAGTTACAGAGATGCTTTTTTTTTCAAGAGAAGACACGAGATAGCCAAATGTAAACAGCCTCTGTCTTCTTAAGTTTTGTACATGAATATAAACGATTTCAAATAAATATAAACATTATAAATTATAAACACAAGGTAATAAGACTAAATCCAAATAAATAAATAGTGTGTGATGTTTCGGTTACAGTGTTGTTAACATCTTCAGACAAGTACTTTTGTCTGAAGATGGTAACAACGCTGTTACCGAAACGTCACACACTATTTATTTATTTGGATTTGGTCTTATTACCTTGTTTTATAATCTATAATCCAAATTGTGCCTTATTAATCATAAATTATAATTTACCTTTTAAAACTGAGTTTCTTTCTTTGCCTTCATCTACATAAATTCACCAATAATTATACAGAGAAACACAGAAATATTACAATCAATATAATCTTAAAAGATTTTTCATGCACAAATTTTCCCCCACCTACTTTGTATTTTAAATGATTTCAACTGTGATATTATAATAGTTAGATGTTTTAATTATTATTATTGTATTTTATTAATTAATTATAATTCATATTCATAGGATTTAATTGTTACTTATCATCGTTCTTTTTGTTGTTGTTTTTCTTCTTCTGTTTTTTTTTGTGTTAATATAATCTCTTTTTTCTTTTGTGTTAAATACAACTAAATCGCATTAAATCTTAGTGTAATTCTTTTTTGTTGTTTGAAATAAATCGAATTGAATCGAATTGAGTCAGCTCGTTCTTTCTAGAAGAAACTTCAAAGAAAACGTGCTAACATTTTTTGCTTCCGAAACCCGGGAAAGAAGTAGAAGAAATAGAAAGTTTTTAAAAGCCATAGAAAAAAGAAAGGAACACTATGCGGCGCTGAGTTTGTGTATACAAATATGTAATGCCTTGATAAAGGTTGGCGTTCAGCTAAGCGAAATATTGGCAAATAAATCTTTTATTCAATCCAATATATATATTTTTACTATCTAATGATTTAAGTATGGATTGCTCTATTTTCAGAACAAAACCAATACTGTATGGAGACGCTGGTTATGTAAATTTCTCTTTTTTTGCATATTGCCAGAAGATTTACATATTTGTAAATATAATTCTGTATATAAGGATGTTTAATAAAAGTGTGTCAGTAACAATCGGGTGTTGGTGAATTATTAGTGTCTTCAGGGCGTTGTGGGCACTTTTAAGGAAGAAAATAGACTTCGGTTGGAGACCAGAAGAAGTCTGGAAAGAAGATACAGTCAACACAACTATTTAGATAAGACCAGACATATCCAGGATGCGGCAAGCTTTCCAAGCTTAGTAAGTGAGGCAGTGATCAAATCTGAAACACTATAATCCAATTACATTCAATGTCATAAGGAGACAACTTAGGAATTCCACTGAGGATAAATGTAGAAGTCAAACTTTGAGCACAAAGTCATCAGAAACAATCAAGATTTCATTTGGAATCCCAGCTGGCGTCTACTGTATATTGATTGGTCTCATCTTTCAGAATTCCAGAACATGTCTTGAAGTTACACAATCCCCTGTTGGAATCCAATACCCTCTCAATACAAAGTAGAATGAAATTTCAGCTTCCTTTGCTAGATTCTATACAGATAATGTTTTGAAATAGATATCAATGCATGATTGAATCATTTTATATATTTAGAACTCCATTTTTAGGGGGGTCGGTGGAAGACTGGTTAAACCGTTTGGTTTTCGACCGCTACGACCCGGGTTCGATTCCCGCATTGGACACTTTTTTTCTGTTTGAAAAAAAAAAAAATGCTCCAATGGCCCCCGATTCTTGTAAAAGTCCAACCCTACCAGCGAGTGCAAGTAACCAAACGGGGCTCTGGCACATTTGTAAGTGGAAAGTCGAACTGCTTTTCACATGTGTAGACATGTGGTGTACTTACAGTAAAAGCAGTCGCTAACTACCCACCATGATTATCATGGCCTGTACCACGTGTACTAGGGATAAGCAAAAAAGAAAAAGAACTCTATTTAATAATAAAAACAAAACAAACAACAAAGGCTTTATTTAGGGCCTCTCGCCCTATACAGGATTCGCCAGTTCACAAGGGAGAACACTGTGTTCCGGGATCCTGTGGAATATCGCTATATACCTATTCTTTGATATTTCATTAATTAGTGCCGAAGGACAAAGTTGCCCCGTTTTATCATTTAGTCTTTCCTCAGACAGAGCAGCACAATCAAATAAGTAGTGCAACATCTCCATTGTTATTCCTGATCCACAGAAAGTACATTTCAAGTCTTCACCCCTCATTAAAATTCGTTTAATAATACAATCATTGACGTTTATTTTGACGGGAGAAGAACCTTAGTCTTTATATATTTAAAAATAAAGCTTATTTTGGATTGTAATAAGATTATTTATTAATTCAATATTTCAATGGACCAATCGTCCATCTTTTACGAAGGTATTTTGTTATGAAGCACGCAGCAGGTCGCGTACTTCAGGTGAGCCACTAGACGTCTTCCAAGCTTATTGGGCGATAAACCATCTAATATATACATTTTAAACAAAGTAGATATAGTCAAAAGAAAAACAGTATAATATATATATATATATATGTTATATAATTTTTAAAAATTTATAGAAATGTCATAAATATAAATCTTTGTAAATATTATTTTATTTTAATCATCTTTCTAAAATAACTCTGTTATTCTTTGGCCACCAGATGGCGCCACTTTAAATATATAAATGAATTGTTTTTGTTTTTTTGTTATTTATAAAGATATTTTCTCTCTCTCTCTCTTCTCTCTTTTTTTTAGAGTAGGTTAGGTTAAGTTAGATATAATTTTTATAAATATGTAAATTGTAATATAGGATTAATTGCTAAATTCTATATTTACTCTAAATTTAATGTATTCTTTTGTTCAAAAGAGTTCCCAAAATAAACTTCTTGAGATTAATTTTCTTTTTTTTTAAATTATATTCTTAACGACTGCACTTTTAACCATAAAAAATCATTTTAAATTTACATAGTTTGTAACATATATATCTATAGTTAAAAAAAGCATATATTGAATCAAAATATCATTTATTTTACCAATATTTCAGTTGGCTGAACGCCAACCTTTATCAAGGTATTATAACATATTAATGTGTGTCAACAACAAGCTCAGCGCCACATAACGTCAACAGAATTAAGTTTTAAAAATATCTTTTTATATTCAATGGGGAGAAAAATATTTGATATATATATTTAAAAATTTGATATATATTTTTAATATTTAATTCTGTTGACGTTATGTGGCGTTGAGTTTGTTGTTGACACATATTAAATATGTTATAACACCTTGATAAAGGTTGGCGTTCAGCCAACTAAAATATTGGTAAAATATATGATATTTTGATCCAATATATGTCTTTTTAATTAAAGATTTATTTATGGATTGTTCTCTTTCCAAAATATATATTTATCTGAAAAAACAATAGAAAAAAAAAGAAAGATAAGCGGGTCAGGTGTTGATATTAAAAATAAAGAAGGCATCTTCTGACCACAAACACATGTGCTTTTTAGATGGCAGAGCGCCATCTAGTGGCGCAAAAATAAACTAAACGTTTATTTAGCTTGCTCCGTGATATTTGGCCAACCCAATATCTTGATAAATCAAGAAAAGAAATCCACGAACGCGTTTCGCGCTGTTGGCGCTCGTCAGCGTGGAGAAGGCTGTAACCACTGCGACCAAAAAGATTTTTGGTCCCAATGGTTCCCGAAAAATCAAGAAATGGGTATTTAAGGCCAAATTTGCGTAAAGACGCTTAACACATGAAAAAAACAATAGAAAAAATAAAAGATAAGTGGGTCAGGTGTTGATATTAAACGTTTTGTTTATTTTTGCGTCACTAGATGGCGCTCTGCCATCTAAAAAGCACATGTGCTTGTGGTCAGGAGATGCCTTCTTTATTTTTAATATATATATATATATATATATATGCTTGAAAATAGAGCAATCCATATATTACAATATTTAAAAATGCCTATTTTGGATCATAAAGTTTTTATTTCCGATATTTCGTGAGGCAACTCGCCAAACTTCCTCTGGGAACAAAATCGCTTTAGAGAAGCTCGTGTATCATTTCGCGAGTATATACAACCGCTATAAAATTTAAATATCTAGAATCTACAATATGCATGCCTCTATGAATATAATTATTAATAATAATATAATATGTAAAACATTAATATATAGAGAATTAAGTAAATATATACATTTAAAATAAACGAATTGAAAATCAGCAATTTGCCATATATATACATATATACGTGTATAGTAGTGGGCTATGTGGTTTTAAATTGTAAGTATAGTTGAGGAATGTCTATTTTTCGGTTGATACTGTTTTTATCTTCTATTGAGCTCCAGCTTTCTAGAAAAAGTCTTGAATGTTTATCCTTGATATTTTGATATACTATTTCTGTTGAGTCGAAATTTGGTATGTGGTCCTGTTTCAGTGCGTGGTCTACTAAAAGGGAAAGAGGGCTAAAGTTTTTAAGGGCTGTCCGGTGTTGATTGGTTCTTTCTTCCAGAGTTTTTCCTGTCTCTCCTATGTATGTAGCTGGGCAAGATCGGCACGGGATTCTGTAGATGAGGTTGGATTTTTGACTGTTGTTTGTGTTATGTTTGGTATCGGGATGGCGGAGAAGTGTTTTCAAGTTGGATGGTGTCTGGTATATGGTCTTGATGTTATATTTCTTGAGGGTTCTGCTGATTCTTTCAATGCCGTAGCTGTACGGAAGTGTGCAGTATAATTTATGAGATTGGCTATTGGAAGGAGGGATGAATGTTGATCTGTGGAATTGTCTTTTGATAAATTCTGTGGGATAACTATTGCTTTGTAATTCATTCATTAGTATTGTTCTTTCTTGTTGTGCCTTTTCTAGATTATTGGAGCAATGAGTAGATATTCTTTTTGAGAGGGTTTTTATAACAGATATTTTATGGTTAATAGGACCGAATGAGCTGAAATTTAAGTAACCACCTGTGTGAGTTTTCTTACGGTAAATGCCTGTTTCTATTTTAGAGCTGTTTCTGGTGAGAATTATATCTAAGAATGATAAAGAGTTTTTTTCTTCTATTTCATGTGTAAATGTGAGAAATGGTTTTATATTGTTCAAGAAATTCAGAATGCTTGTTGTATTGTTGTTTTCGGTTATGCAAAGAATATCGTCAATATATCTCTTCCAGAATGTTATTTTTAGCTGCTTATTGTCTATTATTAATTGGTCAATATTATTCATGAAAATGTTTGCCAGAGCTGAAGATATTGGGTTGCCCATCGGGAGGCCTTTGATCTGTTTGAAGTATTGATTCTTGTAGTTAAAGTAGCTGAATGATAGGCACAGTTTGAGTAAGTCTATGAGGGCTTCCTTTGGTATAGACAATGGTAGGTTGGGGTGGGCATTCAAGAATTCTGAAATTTCTGCAATAGCTTCGTCATGTGGGATTGAGGTATACAGTGATTCAACATCAAAGGAGACCAGGCGACTGTTCTCCATTATTTGAGTTCTTGAAATTATTTCTATTGCTGCTGTGGAGTTGGGAATAGTATGAGGTAATTCTTTCTGAAAAGGTGAAATTATCGAGGAAAGGTATTTCGACAAGGGGTATATGGGGGTGCCGGCGTAGGATACAATGGGGCGTAGAGGGCTGTTTTGCTTGTGTACCTTTGGTAGGCCATAAAATATAGGCAAGTTAGTGTTTGCTGCTTTTAGTTTGTCGAATGTTTTGCTATCCAATTTATAATTACGTTTTATTTTGTTCAATTGTCTATTGAACTCTTTGATTATGTTCGCTAGGGGGTTATTAGGTAACAGTTCATATACATTTTGTTCTTCAAGTAGCTGCTTGATTTTGTTATCATAATCCATCGTGTCCATTATAACAGTATTTTTGCCTTTATCTGAAGGAGAAATTACAATACTCTTGTTTGCCTTTAAGGAATTTATTATATTTCTTTCATCTTGAGTAAGATTATTCTTATTATAATAGTGCCTATCCTCAAAAGCTTGAACCGACAGAATAAGAATAATCTTACTCAAGATGAAAGAAATATAATAAATTCCTTAAAGGCAAACAAGAGTATTGTAATTTCTCCTTCAGATAAAGGCAAAAATACTGTTATAATGGACACGATGGATTATGATAACAAAATCAAGCAGCTACTTGAAGAACAAAATGTATATGAACTGTTACCTAATAACCCCCTAGCGAACATAATCAAAGAGTTCAATAGACAATTGAACAAAATAAAACGTAATTATAAATTGGATAGCAAAACATTC
Organism: Cordylochernes scorpioides; assembly: GCA_030710605.1. Lineage (NCBI taxonomy): Eukaryota > Metazoa > Arthropoda > Arachnida > Pseudoscorpiones > Chernetidae > Cordylochernes > Cordylochernes scorpioides. The sequence goes on along the minus strand of CP092870.1, from coordinate 62,441,455 downwards.
GACAAACTAAAAGCAGCAAACACTAACATGCCTATATTTTATGGCCTACCAAAGGTACACAAGCAAAACAGCCCTCTACGCCCCATTGTATCCTACGCCGGCACCCCCATATACCCCTTGTCGAAATACCTTTCCTCGATAATTTCACCTTTTCAGAAAGAATTACCTCATACTATTCCCAACTCCACAGCAGCAATAGAAAAAATTTCAAGAACTCAAATAATGGAGAACAGTCGCCTGGTCTCCTTTGATGTTGAATCACTGTATACCTCAATCCCACATGACGAAGCTATTGCAGAAATTTCAGAATTCTTGAATGCCCACCCCAACCTACCATTGTCTATACCAAAGGAAGCCCTCATAGACTTACTCAAACTGTGCCTATCATTCAGCTACTTTAACTACAAGAATCAATACTTCAAACAGATCAAAGGCCTCCCGATGGGCAACCCAATATCTTCAGCTCTGGCAAACATTTTCATGAATAATATTGACCAATTAATAATAGACAATAAGCAGCTAAAAATAACATTCTGGAAGAGATATATTGACGATATTCTTTGCATAACCGAAAACAACAATACAACAAGCATTCTGAATTTCTTGAACAATATAAAACCATTTCTCACATTTACACATGAAATAGAAGAAAAAAACTCTTTATCATTCTTAGATATAATTCTCACCAGAAACAGCTCTAAAATAGAAACAGGCATTTACCGTAAGAAAACTCACACAGGTGGTTACTTAAATTTCAGCTCATTCGGTCCTATTAACCATAAAATATCTGTTATAAAAACCCTCTCAAAAAGAATATCTACTCATTGCTCCAATAATCTAGAAAAGGCACAACAAGAAAGAACAATACTAATGAATGAATTACAAAGCAATAGTTATCCCACAGAATTTATCAAAAGACAATTCCACAGATCAACATTCATCCCTCCTTCCAATAGCCAATCTCATAAATTATACTGCACACTTCCGTACAGCTACGGCATTGAAAGAATCAGCAGAACCCTCAAGAAATATAACATCAAGACCATATACCAGACACCATCCAACTTGAAAACACTTCTCCGCCATCCCGATACCAAACATAACACAAACAACAGTCAAAAATCCAACCTCATCTACAGAATCCCGTGCCGATCTTGCCCAGCTACATACATAGGAGAGACAGGAAAAACTCTGGAAGAAAGAACCAATCAACACCGGACAGCCCTTAAAAACTTTAGCCCTCTTTCCCTTTTAGTAGACCACGCACTGAAACAGGACCACATACCAAATTTCGACTCAACAGAAATAGTATATCAAAATATCAAGGATAAACATTCAAGACTTTTTCTAGAAAGCTGGAGCTCAATAGAAGATAAAAACAGTATCAACCGAAAAATAGACATTCCTCAACTATACTTACAATTTAAAACCACATAGCCCACTACTATACACGTATATATGTATATATATGGCAAATTGCTGATTTTCAATTCGTTTATTTTAAATGTATATATTTACTTAATTCTCTATATATTAATGTTTTACATATTATATTATTATTAATAATTATATTCATAGAGGCATGCATATTGTAGATTCTAGATATTTAAATTTTATAGCGGTTGTATATACTCGCGAAATGATACACGAGCTTCTCTAAAGCGATTTTGTTCCCAGAGGAAGTTTGGCGAGTTGCCTCACGAAATATCGGAAATAAAAACTTTATGATCCAAAATAGGCATTTTTAAATATATATATATATATAAATAATTAACACAGAATGTTATATAGTATAGAATCCAATATTAAAAGATATAAATGTTATGAGATAAAACCAATTTGAAACTTGTTAACTTATCTTCAAGTTGGATTAAGTTAGGTTAAGTTAGGATAGACGTTTGGCTAGTACATCTTTATAGTGTGTTTAGATTAGTCTGTCTAGATTCAAGGCGGCTTTAAGCTCCTGATCCGGAAGTGCCCGGACTACATCGATTGTAAATATCTCCCTTCATTCCTACCATTATTTTTACCTTATAACTCTCTTTGAGTGTAAAGATTGACGTCAATAAAGTTGTTTAATTGTCATATATAGTGTGTTTACTAAATGTTTACATTGATATGTTCGAATATAAAAATGTGTTCATGTGTCTGGTGTGTGAGATGTTTTACAAGAGGTTTCTACTCACCTTGTCCATATGATGGAGGTCCGACAGCTCGTGCTCCATCTATACAGGTCCGTGGTTGTCCAGTGGTATGGAATGAAACAATCCTGCAGGTCCTCAGTATCAGAAGGTCCTATCTGCGATGATCCATTCCTTGTTTATCCCAGATAAGTCCAGCGGAATTGATTAAGTCTTTGGTGACCAGGTCCAGGTCGGTAATCATCGAAGACAATAATGACTGTAGACACACAGACCCAATTGTTGCAGCTATAGAAGCTAAAAAAGAATTGTTATAATCTAATTATGGTATATATAGATAAATATTTCTTTAATTAAATAAAAAAACTAAATTACTTTATGAAATCATTTTGAAAATAGAGAAATCCATAAATAAATCTTTAATTAAAAAGGCATATATTGGATCAAAATATCATTTATTTTACCAATATTTCAGTTGGCTGAACGCCACCCTTTATCAAGGTATTATACATATTTATGTATTTTGAAAATAAAGCATAATCCATAAATAAATATTTAATTAAAAAGGCATATATTGGATCAAAATATCATTTATTTTACCAATATTTCAGTTGGCTGAACGCCAACCTTTTTCAAGGTGTTATAACATATTTAATGTGTTTTGGGAATAGAGCAACCCCATAAATAAATCTTCGATAAAAAAGGCATATAATACAACATAATGCGGCTTATGATTGTAGAACGACATTTGAAAATTATCCCGCATGTGTTTCTTTTGAATGAAAAATCGAAATTCATTATAAGGAGAAATAAATATTATTTCTAACCTTAGGGATGAAGTATGAAAGGATGAATTGTGAAGAGTAATGATGAACGGAAAAATAAACGGAAGTATAATAACTTTTATAATCATAAAAGATCATGGCACGTAAACTTTCTCTGGTCAACTCCATTCTATCTGATGCAATGTTTAGAAATTACCGCTATCACTGTAAACAAAGTCGCGTCCTCTATGAATCATTGTTGTTACCATTTTATGAAGATGTTTATGTTAGGTAAAAATACATGCAGATTGTAATGGTATAATTTTTTTTTTTATATTTTAATTACACTGATAGACAAAACTTAAGGAATTTGTACCTTATAGCATATATATATCGGGATTCAGAAAATATCTCTCAGAGTTATTTTCTGAATCCCGATATATATATGCAATAAGGTACAACTTCCTAAAGTTTTGTCTATCAGTGTTATTTAATATTAATTGGAAAAACCTTTTGAGTGACCCTTGTAGACTCTCCTATAACGCGAGTTTTTACAACGCGATTTCGTACAACGCGATAAAAAAAAATTCGACAAATTTATTCATACAACGCGAATTTTCGTATAACGCGTTATAAAATAAAATACATGATATTTGTCACTAACAATTTACCCTAACAACATTCGCGTTATACAAGTTTTATTTCGTACAACGCGAATTCCTATAACGCGATTTCATACAACACGGAACACATTAATCGCGTTATAGGATAGTTTACTGTATAGTCAATGGTCAGAAAAATATAAAATGATAAAATCACAGATATATTCTAATAAGTATGAATATTTTATATTTTTACAGAGAGAGAAAGAAAATCTGACTTGTAGATTTTTGCATTGCTTAGTATTGCATTTATTGGTGTTTTTTTTTTCGGTATATTTTATGAAAATCCTTGAATATTACTTTAAAATCTACACATTTCTTATGGAAGATTATTCTTAAAATTCTAAGAGACTAAAAAAAAGATTAAATAAAACATAGGTAAAAAATTTCATAACTATTATAAACTCGTAAGATTCCTTTAAAAATTCAACAATTTCTACTTTCTACTGGTTTCACTACTGATGAGCCAGGCCCTCCCATTAATTTTTCCATTGCAGTAAGGACTGTAGAAATTGTTTAATATTTAAAAAGAATCATACGCGTCTATAATAGTTTCTTATTTTGATAACAGATGGTCCGCTAATGCATCATAAGTGAAAAGTCAATTTACAAAAATAAGTGATACGTCTGGTAAAAATTAATTCACTTTAACCAAACGAGAAGACTGTCTAGTCACGTGACTCAGCTCAGCCAATCGTAGAGAAGAGGATTCCGTGTTACAGATAATTGACTTTACCATATTTGGTCATTTTTTAACCTTTCCAATGTAATTTTCCAGACGACAGATTTTAACGTAGAATTTAATTAATGACCTCTATATTTGTCCACGTTTTTTATCAAGTCATTAAACTACGATTCTTTATCCAGAGTTTATGTAGCATATTCTTAGAACATCAATCTTCTGCTTTTTTATTGTTCCACTTGATCTTTTGGGAAGTATTTTAACGTCTTTTTAGTTAGAATATTTTAGGTTTAGCGAATTGCCTTTAATTAATAACCTATATATATATGATTTTGTTATGTTATTATTTCATATATGTGAGTTTTTTCTGCTTTTTTATTGTTCCACTTGATCTTTTGGGATGTATTTTAACGACTTTTTAGTTAGAATATTTTAGGTTTAGCGAATTACCTTTTTAGGAATAACCTATATATATGATTTTGTTATGTTAATTTTTTCAATATGTGTTTTATTATGCTTTTCTATTGTTTTACTTGATCTTTTGGGATGTATTTTAACATGTTTTTATTTATAATCTTTTAGATTTAGCGAATTACCTTTAAATAATAACTTATATATATGATTTTGTTGTTATTTTTAATATGTGAGTTTTTTCTGCTTTTTTATTGTTCCACTTGATCTTTTGGGATGTATCTTAACGTCTTTTAGTTAGAACATTTCAGGTTTAGCGAATTACCTTTAAATAATAATTTATATATATTATTTTTTGTTATGTTAATTTTTTTAATTTGGGTTTTATTATGCTTTTTTATTGTTCGATTTGATCTTTTGGGATGTATTTTAACGTCTTTTTAGTTAGAATCCTTTAGGTTTAGCGAATTACCTTTAATTAATAACCTATATATATATATGATTTTGTTGTTTTTATTTAAATATGATTTACTTCTGCTTTTTTATTGTATGACTTAATCTTTTGGTAAGTATTTCAACGTCTTTTTAGTTAAGAATCTTTCAGGCTTAGCGCCATTCACCTTTTTAAGTATAACCTATATATATATTGTTTTGAAAATAGAACAATCCATAAATAAATCTTTAAATAAAAAGACATATAAAATTTTACACAAATAAATTTACTGGCAATGCGTTTCTTTTAAATATCATCAAATATTATCTCCACAGACCTTACTCATATCATTGCAGTAAGGTCTGTAGAAATAATATTTGATGATATTTAAAAGAAACACATTCCCAGTAAATTTATTTGTGTAAAATTTCAACGATAGATGGCAATTAAATTTAATTTACTAAAAATACATATATTGGATCAAAATATAATTTATTTTACCAATATTTCAGTTGGCTGAACGCCAACCTTTATCAAGGTATTATAACTTAGTTTTCTTTCTTGTAAGGCCTAAAGCTTCATAATCAAAACTGGTAGAATTCGTTTTGAAAATAGAGTAATCCATAAATAAATCTCTAAATAAAGTATATATGTCGTAAACCCGGGTAAGCCAACAAGTGAGTTGGTAGCAGTCGGGGTTGAGTGGCAAGGCGTGCAGAGTGGGAAGTCCGCACGGGACAGTAAGGACAAAGTTTGGGATCAAAAGACGCTCTCCTAGTACGTCTCACGTGGCACCAGGACCAGGGGAAAGTTGAGGATTAACAGAGGAAAGTTCGGCGCCCTGCATGAAGCCGCGGAGGCAAAGAGGAGCCAAAACGGCGGCCACGAGGGCCGCCGTGAGATGACCACGGACCTAGTGGATAATGGCCTAGCACTGAGCGGGCCTGTCCGAAAATATCCACTGTAACCTAACTAACTGTCAACATCCGGACCAACGACCCTTCTTTGTCCCTCTCTGGATCGCCCGGGTCTCCGGTGGCAAGCTGGTGTCACTTTGAGACGACTAGAAGAGACGTCATACTTTATTACTTACATATCACATTGTTTAAATTACGATATATATATGTTTGTGTTATTATAATAGAATAATATTAATTGTTTTAAATCTCCTGTACATTAATTAAACAATTAAAAAAAGGTTTCCCGAAATGAGTTTCGTTTTATTTTAAAAAACATCTCAAGCTTCAGACATCTCTTCCCTTCTACAGGAGAACTTATATACAATGAATAAGCATATATTATAAATAAAACAATATGTAAATATGCTAATGTATATTATATGTAGATTATATCCCATAGAAATAATGGGAATACACCTATCCCCCGATTTACACGGTAGATACGTTCCTGAGAAAAACGTGTAAATTGGGGGATAAGTGTACACAGAAATAAAAATAAAATGCATTGACAGGTTAAAATATGTAGTCAGCACATAAGCTCGGGATTCCTCGTGATATGTGTACACAGCGCATGTGTTCAATCACAATAGCAATTAGTATAGTGCGATAAAAACAAAAAAAAAAAAACTTATTTGGAAAACCGTGTAAAAGCGAAAACGTGTAAAACAAGTACCGTGTAAATCGGGGGATAGATGTTGTACTTGTAGGGTTAAATAATTCCAATTGCCACACCTAGACGGCGCTGTGTTAAACTTTGTGTGTTATAAAAGTTACATTTTGTAAATGTAAATATTTAATTATTCTTTATTAAATTATTTTATATTTTATTGTAAACAATATGTTATATTTCTTGTTTGTTAGAATACCATTTAACTAAAAATTGTATGCCTAAATAAGTCGAGAGACTTTTTGAAATAAAAACAACTTTTAAAGGCCAATCGTGTCTGTGGTGATTAATGATCCTACATACTAAAAAATATATATTTTGAATATAGACCAATCTATATTTGAATATTTAGATAATAAAAAGACATATATTGGATTAAATACAATTTTTATTTGTCAATATATCGGTTGGCTTAACGCCAACCTTTTCCAAGGCATTACATTTTTGAAAAATAGAAAAAAGAAGAATAATATAAGGCCTTGATAAAGGTTGGCGTTCAGCCAACCGAAATATTGGCAAATAAATATTTTATTCACACAATCTAATATTTAATTAAAAAGGCATATATTGGATCAAAATATAATTTATTTTATCAATATTTGGAGAAATATTATTTCTTCTCTTTGAATATAAGTAAAATTATTATTTTTTACTTAATTCTATTGACGTTATTTAATTCTATTGACGTTATGTGGCACTGAGTTTGTTTTTGACACACTTTAATATGTTATAATACCTTGATAAAGGTTGGCGTTCAGCCAACTGAAATATTGGTAAAATAAATGATATTTTGATCCAATATATGTCTTTTTATTTAAAGATTTATTTATGAATTGCTCTATTTTCAAAATCAATTATATGTGTTTTTATTGTCTAATATATATATGTTATATTAAAATATTATTTTGTTTAAAATTATATTTCATAGATTCAAATACTCTGTTAAATCGACCGCCAGAGGTTACACTTCCCCTATAAAAACTCATTGTTGTTGTTTCCCGATGGCCGGCTCAAACCTTTTGTACATTATGTAAATAAGTTTTCAATTTTTTTTTATTCTTACGCCTTAAGCCAGACATTACTTTTATCAAATTATGTTTTTTATATATTTCTTTAGCTCAATTAAAGCTATTTCTGATCTTCAATATTTTTATTATTATACTTTCAAGATTTTAACCACGACTGCATTACCATAGCATAATCCTCAAGATATTTAAAATCAAAAGAAATCTCTTTTTTTTTATAACATATATATTTTTATATTGCTTTTTCATTCTAAATTCCGCTTTTTATTCAACAATCCTCATTAAAAAAAAAACATTTTAAAAATAAATATTTAAATACACACATCATTACACTCAAAATATGAAAAATAATAATTATTAAATGATTAGAAATATATAAAAAAAATATATATTATTTTAGAAAAAAATTGTCACATCTCTATATTTTTAGTTTCCTAAAAATTAATTTTGTGTAAGAAGTTTCCATTTGAGAAAAAGGAAAAAATAGAAGTCGGAGTTGTAAAGTGAATTTAAAATAGTAGACAAGTTCCACAAAGTTTTAATAGGGCTTTGCATAATTTAAAAGGAAAGGGAAGTGAGAAATGAAAGTTTCGTCTGCTATTTTGTCCACCATTTTGTTTTCCATTTATCACCTTGTTATTTTTCAATTTACTTCTATCTCAGGTAGCAACATCTATTAGCAACTTCATTATTTATAATTATTCTTTAAATATAATCCCTTTTACAAATTATTTCTGTATTTAATTAAATTATAAACTTTTATTATTTAAAAAAGGTATATGATGCTAATTATAAATGTTGATATTGTTACACCAGGTTGCAGCAGCAAGTTTATGAAAATTTGAAACTATTATAGACGAGTATGATTCTTTTAAGAATTAAACAATTTCTACTGCCCTTACTGCAATTGAAAAATTAATGGGAGGGCCTGGCTCATCAGTGGTGAACTATACCCCCTTCCCAGTGGTTTCGCCAGTTTAAGTTAAAATTGTAGATTAAACTGGCAAAACCGCTGGGAGGGTTCATCACTGATGAGCCAGGCTCTCCCATTAATTTTTCCATTGCAGTAAGGACAGTAGAAACTGTTTAATTTTTAAAAGAATCATACGCGTCTATAATAGTTTCGAATTTTGATAACAGATGGCATGCTAATTCATCATAATATCCTGATAAGAAACACATGTGATTTACAGAAGGCAAAGCCCCATTTAGTGGCACAGAAATCAACTAAACATTGATTTAACCTGTTCCCTGATATTTGGCTAACAATATTTCTTGATAAATCAAGAAAGACATACATGAACGCGTTTCGCGCTTTTGGCGCTCGTCAGCGTAGAGTAGGCTGTAACCTTAAAAATTTTTATAATGGATATTGTTAAATTTTCCAAATATAAGAAGTGTAAACATCCAATATCCAGACGTTGTACAAATATTGTATCATGTACGACACTTAATCTTCTGTTAGTTTTTTTCCTTCAGTCTATAAAGGGAAGTATATATTGATTTTTATATCAAACAATATTGTTTCGTCTGGGCTTTAATTGAATTTTCTGGAACGTGTGTACCATCTTTTGTTATTTTTAAAAAAATTGATACTCAATCTTATGAACACTTTGGCAATTTTAGAGATATTTGTTCAAAGATTTATAAATCCCTACTAATTCATCGTGTAAATAATTAAAGATATATATGTAAATAATTCTAATATAGCACAATGGTCTGATAGACTTGGTGCTTCTGTAATAATAGAATAAAATATACGATTTTGTTTGATACAAGCATACACCTCTCCCTAAAGGACACTTTGGCTTTGTAACTAGGTGTTGTCCTTTACAGAGAGGTAGTTCTACTGTATTTAGCAACTCTCCAGTAAGAGGACACCTCTCCCTAAAGGACACTTTGGCTTTGTAACTAGGTGTTGTCCTTTACAGAGAGGTAGTTCTACTGTATTTAGCAACTCTCCAGTAAGAGGACACCTCTCCCTAAAGGACACTTTGGCTTTGTAACTAGGTGTTGTCCTTTACAGAGAGGTAGTTCTACTGTATTTAGCAACTCTCCAGTAAGAGGACATCTCTCCCTAAAGGACACTTTGGCTTTGTAACTAGGTGTTGTCCTTTACAGAGAGGTAGTTCTACTGTATTTAGCAACTCTCCAGTAAGAGGACACCTCTCCCTAAAGGACACTTTGGCTTTGTAACTAGGTGTTGTCCTTTACAGAGAGGTAGTTCTACTGTATTTAGCAACTCTCCAGTAAGAGGACACCTCTCCCTAAAGGACACTTTGGCTTTGTAACTAGGTGTTGTCCTTTACAGAGAGGTAGTTCTACTGTATTTAGAAACTCTCCAGTAAGAGGACATCTCTCCCTAAAGGACACTTTGGCTTTGTAACTAGGTGTTGTCCTTTACGGAGAGGTATTTCTACTGTATTTAGCAACTCTGCAGTAAGAGGACATCTCTCCCTAAAGGACAATTGGGCTCTGTAACTAGGTGTTGTTCTTCACAGAGAGGTAGTTCTACTGTATTTAGTAACTCTCCAGTAAGAGGACACCTCTCCCTAAAGGACACTCTGTAACTAGGTGTTGTACTTTACAGAGAGGTAGTCCTACTGTATTTAGTAACTCTCCAGTAAAAGGACACCTCTCCCTAAAGGACACTCTGTAACTAGGTGTTGTACTTTACAGAGAGATAATTCTACTGTATTTAGTAACTCTCCAGTAAGAGGACACCTCTCCCTAAAGGACACTCTGTAACTATGTGTTGTACTTTACAGAGAGGTAGTTCTACTGTATTTAGCATCTCTCCAGTAAGAGGATACCTCTCCCTAAAGGACACTCTGTAACTAGGTGTTGTACTTTACAGAGATATAATTCTACTGTATTTAGCAACTCTCCAGCAAGAGGATACCTCTCCCTAAAGAATACTCTGTAACTAGGTGTTGTACTTTACAGAGAGGTAGTTCTACTGTATTTAGTAACTCTCCTGTAAGAGGACACCTCTCCCTAAAGACACTCTGTAACTAGGTGTTGTACTTTACAGAGAGGTAGTTCTACTGTATTTAGCAACTCTCCAGTAAGAGGACACCTCTCCCTAAAGGACACTCTGTAACTAGGTGTTGTACTTTACAGAGAGGTAGTTCTACTGTATTTAACAACTCTCCAGTAAGAGGACACCTCTCTCTAAAGGACACTTTAGCTCTGTAACTAGGTGTTGTACTTTACAGAGAGATAATTCTACTGTATTTAACAACTCTCCAGTAAGAGAACATCTCTCCCTAAAGGACACTCTGTAACTAGGTGTTGTACTTTACAGAGAGGTAGTTCTACTGTATTTAGTAACTCTCCAGTAAGAGGACACCTCTCCCTAAAGGACACTCTGTAACTAGGTATTGTCCTTTACAGAGAGGTAGTTCTACTGTATTTAGAAACTCTCCAGTAAGAGGACACCCCTCCCTAAAGGACACTCTGTAACTAGGTGTTGTACTTTACAAAGAGGTAGTTCTACTGTATTTAGCAACTCTCCAGTAAGAGGACATCTCTCCCTAAAGGACACTTTGGCTCTGTAACTAGGTGTTGTCCTTTACAGAGAGGTAGTTCTACTGTATTTAGAAACTCTCCAGTAAGAGGACACCTCTCCCTAAAGGACACTCTGTAACTAGGTGTTGTACTTTACAGAGAGGTAGTTCTACTGTATTTAGCAACTCTCCAGTAAGAGGACATCTCTTCCTAAAGGACACTTTGGCTCTGTAACTAGGTGTTGTCCTTTACAGAGAGGTAGTTCTACTGTATTTAGCAACTCTGCAGTAAGAGGACACCTCTCCCTAAAGGACACTTTGGCTCTGTAACTAGGTGTTATCCTTTACAGAGAGGTAGTTCTACTGTATTTAGCAACTCTGCAGTAAGAGGACACCTCTCCCTAAAGGACACTTTGGCTCTGTAACTAGGTGTTGTCCTTTACAGAGAGGTAGTTCTATTGTATTTTGTAACTCTCCAGTAAGAGGTCACCTCTCCCTAAAGGACACTTTGGCTCTATAACTAGGTGTTGTCCTTTACAGAGAGGTAGTTCTACTGTATTTAGCAACTCTGCAGTAAGAGGACACCTCTCCCTAAAGGACACTTTGGCTCTGTAACTAGGTGTTGTCCTTTACAGAGAGGTAGTTCTACTGTATTTAGCAACTCTGCAGTAAGAGGACACCTCTCCCTAAAGGACACTTTGGCTCTGTAACTAGGTGTTGTCCTTTACAGAGAGGTAGTTCTATTGTATTTTGTAACTCTCCAGTAAGAGGTCACCTCTCCCTAAAGGACACTTTGGCTCTGTAACTAGGTGTTGTCCTTTACGGAGAGGTATTTCTACTGTATTTAGCAACTCTGCAGTAAGAGGACATCTCTCCCTAAAGGACAATTGGGCTTTGTAACTAGGTGTTGTTCTTCACAGAGAGGTAGTTCTACTGTATTTAGTAACTCTCCAGTAAGAGGACACCTCTCCCTAAAGGACACTCTGTAACTAGGTGTTGTACTTTACAGAGAGGTAGTCCTACTGTATTTAGTAACTCTCCAGTAAAAGGACACCTCTCCCTAAAGGACACTCTGTAACTAGGTGTTGTACTTTACAGAGAGATAATTCTACTGTATTTAGTAACTCTCCAGTAAGAGGACACCTCTCCCTAAAGGACACTCTGTAACTATGTGTTGTACTTTACAGAGAGGTAGTTCTACTGTATTTAGCATCTCTCCAGTAAGAGGATACCTCTCCCTAAAGGACACTCTGTAACTAGGTGTTGTACTTTAAAGAGATATAATTCTACTGTATTTAGCAACTCTCCAGCAAGAGGATACCTCTCCTTAAAGAATACTCTGTAACTAGGTGTTGTACTTTACAGAGAGGTAGTTCTACTGTATTTAGCAACTCTCCAGTAAGAGGACACCTCTCCCTAAAGGACACTCTGTAACTAGGTGTTGTACTTTACAGAGAGGTAGTTCTACTGTATTTAACAACTCTCCAGTAAGAGGACACCTCTCTCTAAAGGACACTTTAGCTCTGTAACTAGGTGTTGTACTTTACAGAGAGATAATTCACTGTATTTAACAACTCTCCAGTAAGAGAACATCTCTCCCTAAAGGACACTCTGTAACTAGGTGTTGTACTTTACAGAGAGGTAGTTCTACTGTATTTAGTAACTCTCCAGTAAGAGGACACCTCTCCCTAAAGGACACTCTGTAACTAGGTATTGTCCTTTACAGAGAGGTAGTTCTACTGTATTTAGAAACTCTCCAGTAAGAGGACACCCCTCCCTAAAGGACACTCTGTAACTAGGTGTTGTACTTTACAAAGAGGTAGTTCTACTGTATTTAGCAACTCTCCAGTAAGAGGACATCTCTCCCTAAAGGACACTTTGGCTCTGTAACTAGGTGTTGTCCTTTACAGAGAGGTAGTTCTACTGTATTTAGAAACTCTCCAGTAAGAGGACACCTCTCCCTAAAGGACACTCTGTAACTAGGTGTTGTACTTTACAGAGAGGTAGTTCTACTGTATTTAGCAACTCTCCAGTAAGAGGACATCTCTTCCTAAAGGACACTTTGGCTCTGTAACTAGGTGTTGTCCTTTACAGAGAGGTAGTTCTACTGTATTTAGCAACTCTGCAGAAAGAGGACACCTCTCCCTAAAGGACACTTTGGCTCTGTAACTAGGTGTTGTCCTTTACAGAGAGGTAGTTCTACTGTATTTAGCAACTCTGCAGTAAGAGGACACCTCTCCCTAAAGGACACTTTGGCTCTGTAACTAGGTGTTGTCCTTTACAGAGAGGTAGTTCTATTGTATTTTGTAACTCTCCAGTAAGAGGTCACCTCTCCCTAAAGGACCTTTGGCTCTGTAACTAGGTGTTGTCCTTTACAGAGAGGTAGTTCTACTGTATTTAGCAACTCTGCAGTAAGAGGACACCTCTCCCTAAAGGACACTTTGGCTCTGTAACTAGGTGTTGTCCTTTACAGAGAGGTAGTTCTACTGTATTTAGCAACTCTGCAGTAAGAGGACACCTCTCCCTAAAGGACACTTTGGCTCTGTAACTAGGTGTTGTCCTTTACAGAGAGGTAGTTCTACTGTATTTTGTAACTCTCCAGTAAGAGGACACCTCTCCCTAAAGGACACTTTGGCTCTGTAACTAGGTGTTGTCCTTTACAGAGAGGTAGTTCTACTGTATTTAGCAACTCTGCAGTAAGAGGACACCTCTCCCTAAAGGACACTTTGGCTCTGTAACTAGGTGTTGTCCTTTACAGAGAGATAGTTCTACTGTATTTAAATTTGTGATAACTGATAGAGAGAAATATATATTTTATAATTTTCAGTGTGTGCAAATCAATGACACCATTATAGTATTTAATTGCATATACCATACTGAATATATTTACATATTGTCCTATATATACATAACAGGTATATAACATTTAAAGTTAAATATAGCTGAAAATTGGTAAATATTTTTTATAGTACAATATAATACGGCTTGTGATTATAAAACGACATTTGAAAACTATCCCGCATGTGTTTCTTTTGAACGAAAAATCAAAATTTATTTCAAGGAGAAATAACGATTATTTCCAACCTTTGGGATGAAGTATGAAAGGATGAATTGTGAAGAGTAATGATAAACGGAAAAATGAAGTTTCCAGGGATGGGAATCGAACCCACAGTATTCCGCTTACCGGTCAGATGCCATGTCCACTAGGCTACCATGGACATATTTTTCCGTTCTTATATATTACATTAAACGAGTTGAAAATTTAATAATTTTTAAGAATACAGATGAAAGAAGTGGTTAAAAAGTCAAATTTTCAATTAAGGAGAAGCCGAAAAAAAAGGGAACTTTTACGGTATATTGCAAAAACAAACTATGCACCAATTACTTATCTATGAAAAGAGAAATTTTATCTAAAATTACTCAATTTTACCAAGTTTTCTCTTAATGAGGAAAAAAACGGCTAGTTCCCCCTTTTACATAATTAACCAGATCTACACTCTGTGGTGAATTTTCCCCAAGACGCCATTATAAACCTATAATTGGATAGGACAGTGTTGCCAGATCAATTTTCTTATCTAGTCAAATAATTCACTGAATAATGGGAAGTTAATTCAATTTTGTGTAATTTGTCTGCTAATGTTAGGTAATTTTTGAAATCACACTAATTTTTCTCTTAAAGGAAAGAAATTAAATTATTTTTATATATTATAGTAAAGGCGATGTTATACTAAATATGAAATTAATTTCTTAATTAAAGTAAAAAACAATTTGCATAATTCAAATATATTAAATTTTTAGGAATATTAGTTTCATTATATGTACTTATTTTGTTGATATAGCTGTCGTTATGTTTACGAAAAAATGCATTATTAATTTGTAAAATGACATTTGGCAATTATACCGTTATTTTTTGCTTTTTCCTAGTACACGTGGTACAGGCCATTATAATCATGGTGGGTAGAAAGCGACTGATTTTACTGTAAGTACACCACATGTCTACACATGGTACAGGCCATTATAATCATGTTGGGTAGTTAGCGACTGATTTTACTGTAAGTACACCACATGTCTACACATGGTACAGGCCATTATAATCATGTTGGGTAGTTAGCGACTGCTTTTACTGTAAGTGCACCACATGTCTACACACATGAAAAGCAGTTCGACTTTGCATTTACAAATAAATATGACAGAGCCCCGTTTGGTTACTTGCACTCGCTGGTGGGGTTGGACTTTTGAAAGAATAAGGGGACATTGGATCATTTTTTAATTATACCGTAATTGTTTCTTTTGAACGAAAATTCGAAATTTATTTTAAGGAGAAATAACGATTATTTCTATACTTAGGGATGAAGAATGAAAGGATGAATTGTGAAGAGTAATGATAAACGGAAAAAAAGAGTGTCCAGGGATGGGAATCGAACCCACAGTGTTCCGCTTACCGGGTTCGAACAATGTAGGTTAGATTCCCATCCCTGGATACTTTATTTTTCCATTCATCATTACTCTTCACAATTCATCCTTTCATACTTCATCTCTAAGGTTAGAAATAATCGTTATTTCTTCTTAGAATAAATTTCGATTTTTTCGTCTTCTACACATGGAAACAGGCCATGATAATCATAGTTACTCGAAAGCTTGAAAATTCAAATTAAAATAAACTTTTCACCTGATTTTTATTTTTCTTCTTTCAAATGACATGTATATAAAGAAGATATTTCAACAGAAATAGAAATGCCAATGCAATAATCTTCTGAGTTATAAAAAATCTTCCATTTGATATTTTCGTCTGCCATTAATTAAAATTTAAACTTTCCCGCCAAAAATCTTCGTCTGCATTTAAATAGGTTTTTATTTTGGGAACAAAAATTTGAGATAAAAATTTTGTTTTTGACTCAATCTATTTCCTGATAATTATATTTTTAATTAAAATAAAGATTATTTTCTTATTAAAATAGGTTACCTTTTTCTCTCTTTATATATTTTCTCATATTTTAAAAAGAATCGAATTGATGTTTTTTTTTTCTGAAGTAAAAACTAAATTGAAAAAAAAAAGATATAATGTTTATCAATTTGTGAAACATAAATAGGAATATATATATACAGTTGAACCTGTCTATAACGCCCCCTCTAAATAGTGCCTCCCTCTCTATAGCGCCCGATTTTAAATATGTAGTACGATGCGATTTCATTAAAAGTGACCTGTCTATAGCACCCCCTCTAAATAGTGCCTTCCTCTCTATAGCACCCGATTTTAAATACGTAGTACGATGCGATTTACATTAAAAGTGACCTGTCTATAACGCCCCCTCTAAATAGCGCCTTCCTCTCTATAGCATCCGATTTTAAATACGTAGTACGATGCGATTTACATTAAAAGTGACCTGTCTATAACGCCCCCTCTAAATAGCGCCTTCCTCTCTATAGCACCCGATTTTAAATACGTAGTACGATGCGATTTACATTAAAAGTGACCTGTCTATAACGCCCCCTCTAAATAGCGCCTTCCTCTCTATAGCACCCGATTTTAAATACGTAGTACGATGCGATTTACATTAAAAGTGACCTGTCTATAACGCCCCCTCTAAATAGCGCCTTCCTCTCTATAGCACCCGATTTTAAATACGTAGTACGATGCGATTTACATTAAAAGTGACATTGCAGTAAGGGCAGTAGAAATTGTTTAATTTTCAAAAAGAATCATGTGCGTCTATAATAGTTTCAAATTTTGATAACAGATGGCGCGCTAATGCATCATAATATAATTATATATAGAGACAAGGGTCGCCTCTCCCGTCAAAATAGACATCTAAAACCACACGCCATCTATTGACCGTCGCCGCAACTAGCGGCCTCGGTTCGGTGACAAAGCCACAACACCAGCTTTGGCAAACTGAAAAGCGTCCACCTAGAGATCATGGTTTCGGGCTAGATGGCGTCTGGTTTTAGACGTCTATTTTGACGGGAGAGGCGACCCTTGTCTCTATAGATCAAATTCTTCCCGGCAAAATTTCCATCTATAATTATATATGTAATAATATTTACATATAATAAATACCTTATTACAATATATATATGACAAATTACAATATATAAGTTATAAATACATGTTAACTTCCAACTCATTTCCAATAATTACCTTGAATTGTTTCAAAGAGTCAACAAAAAACCTAATTCAAAGAAAATTATTGTAAGTGTTTAAAAAATATAACAAATGTGAATTCCATTTTTGACACTAATTACCTATTTTTTATTTGTAAATGTATCATTTCTTAAAAATAATTTAATAGAAAATTTCTTAAACTATTGTTCTTTCTTTCTTATATAGATTATTGAGATTATAACTATTTTTTGAAACTATTATAGACGCGTATGATTCTTTTTAAAAATTAAACAAATTTCTACCGCTCTTATTGCCCTACTACCATGGTAGATTAAACTGGCGAAACCGCTGGGAGGGTTCACCACTGATGAGCCAGGCCCTCCCATTATTTTTTCCATTACAATAAGGGCAGTATTAAATTTATAATACAATATAATGCGGCTTATGATTGTAGAACGAAGTTTAACAATTTTACCGGAAATGTTTCTTTTGAACGAAAAATCGAAATTTATTTTAAGGAGAAATAACAACTATTTCTATCCTTAGGGAAGAGGTAAGAAAGAATGAATTGTGAAGAGTAATGATAAATGGAAAAATAAAGTGTCCAGGGATGGGAATCGAACCCACAGTGTTCCGCTTACCGGGCAAATGCCATGTCCACTAGGCTACTCTGGACATATTTTTCCATTTATCATTACTCTTCACAATTCATTCTTTCATACTTCATCCCTAAGGTTAGAAATAATCGTTATTTCTCCTTAAAATAAATAAACGATTTTTCGATTTGTAAAAAATAAACATTTGCGGCAAATTTGTTAAACTTCGTTCTACAATCATAAGCTGCATTATATTGTATTATAAATTTAATACTGCCCTTATTGTACTGGAAAAATTAATGGGAGGGCCTTGCTCATCAGTGTAAACCCTCCCAGCGGTTTCGCCAGTTTAATCTACCATACCGATGTTATATTGCATTTTTGGAACTTCCTTTTATAGTGATACTGATGCTAGACTCTTGGAATGGGTATTTTAGATGAACTATGGATATAAGCTCTGAGAACAGTATGAATACACATAATTATAAATATACAGTTAAATCTGCCTATAGCGCTCCCTCTTGGGACTCACCAAAATAGGGTGCTATAAAGAGAGGGTGCTATAGACAGGTCACTTTTAATGTAAATCACATCGTACTACAGTTAAACCTGCCTATAGCGCTCCCTCTTGGGACTCACCAAAATAGGGTGCTATAAAGAGGGGGTGCTATAGACAGGTCACTTTTAATGTAAATCACATCGTACTACAGTTAAACCTGTCTATAGCGCCCCCTCTTGGGACTCACCAAAATAGGGTGCTATAAAGAGGGGGTGCTATAGACAGGTCACTTTTAATGTAAATCACATCGTACTACAGTTAAACCTGTCTATAGCGCCCTCTCTTGGGACTCACCAAAATAGGGTGCTATAGAGATGGGGTGCTATAGACAGGACACTTTTAATGTAAATCGCATCGTACTACAGTTAAACCTGTCTATAGCGCCCCCTCTTGGGACTCACCAAAATAGGGTGCTATAGAGAGGGGGTGCTATAGACAGGACACTTTTAATGTAAATCACATCGTACTACAGTTAAACCTGTCTATAGCGCCCTCTCTTGGGACTCACCAAAATAGGGTGCTATAGAGAGGGGGTGCTATAGACAGGTCACTTTTAATGTAAATCACATCGTACTACAGTTAAACCTGTCTATAGCGCCCCCTCTTGGGACTCACCAAAATAGGGTGCTATAGAGAGGGGGTGCTATAGACAGGACACTTTTAATGTAAATCACATCGTACTACAGTTAAACCTGTCTATAGCGCCCTCTCTTGGGACTCACCAAAATAGGGTGCTATAGAGAGGGGGTGCTATAGACAGGTCACTTTTAATGTAAATCACATCGTACTACAGTTAAACCTGTCTATAGCGCCTCGTCTTGGGACTCACCAAAATAGGGTGCTATAGAGAGGGGGTGCTATAGACAGGACACTTTTAATGTAAATCACATCGTACTACAGTTAAACCTGTCTATAGCGCCCTCTCTTGGGACTCACCAAAATAGGGTGCTATATAGAGGGGGTGCTATAGACAGGTCACTTTTAATGTAAATCACATCGTACTACAGTTAAACCTGTCTATAGCGTCCCCTCTTGGGACTCACCAAAATAGGGTGCTATAGAGAGGGGGTGCTATAGACAGGTCACTTTTAATGTAAATCACATCGTATTACAGTTAAACCTGTCTATAGCGCCCCCTCTTGGGACTCACCAAAATAGGGTGCTATAGAGAGGGGGTGCTATAGACAGGTCACTTTTAATGTAAATCACATCGTACTACAGTTAAACCTGTCTATAGCGTCCCCTCTTGGGACTCACCAAAATAGGGTGCTATAGAGAGGGGGTGCTATAGACAGGTCACTTTTAATGTAAATCACATCGTATTACAGTTAAACCTGTCTATAGCGCCCCCTCTTGGGACTCACCAAAATAGGGTGCTATAGAGAGGGGGTGCTATAGACAGGTCACTTTTAATGTAAATCACATCGTACTACAGTTAAACCTGTCTATAGCGTCCCCTCTTGGGACTCACCAAAATAGGGTGCTATAGAGAGGAGGTGCTATAGACAGGTCACTTTTAATGTAAATCACATCGTACTACAGTTAAACCTGTCTATAGCGTCCCCTCTTGGGACTCACCAAAATAGGGTGCTATAGAGAGGAGGTGCTATAGACAGGTCACTTTTAATGTAAATCACATCGTATTACAGTTAAACCTGTCTATAGCGCCCCCTCTTGGGACTCACCAAAATAGGGTGCTATAGAGAGGAGGTGCTATAGACAGGTCACTTTTAATGTAAATCACATCGTACTACAGTTAAACTTGTCTATAGCGTCCCCTCTTGGGACTCACCAAAATAGGGTGCTATAGAGAGGGGGTGCTATAGACAGTTCACTTTTAATGTAAATCACATCGTACTACAGTTAAACCTGTCTATAGCGCCCCCCTCTTGGGACTCACCAAAATAGGGTGCTATAGAGAGGGGGTGCTATAAACAAGTCACTTTTAATGTAAATCACATCGTACTACAGTTAAACCTGTCTATAGCGCCCTCTCTTGGGACTCACCAAAATAGGGTGCTATAGAGAGGGGGTGCTATAGACAGGTCACTTTTGATATAAATCGCATCGTACTACAGTTAAACCTGTCTATAGTGCCCCCTCTTGGGACTCACAAAAATAGAGTGTTATAGAGAGGGGGTGCTATAGACAGTTCACTTTTAATGTAAATCACATCGTACTACGTATTTAAAATCAGGCGCTATAGAGAGGAAGGCGCTATTTAGAGGGGGTACTATAGACAGGTCACTTTTAATGTATAAAAAACACATCGTACTACGTATTTAAAGTCGGGCGCTATAGAGAGGTGGCGCTATTTAGAGGGGGAGCTATAGACAGGTTTAACTGTATAACGCATTGTATAAATATGCTATTTTTTACTTAGGTTATTTTTTTTCAAGCTTTTAAAGAAAAACAATTTTCCAATTAGTTAACTTGAAGAGAGATAATTTGAAATAATATTAGAGATTTATACAAGTTCTTGTATTAAACTTGCTAGAGATGTTTGGAATATTAAATTTTCCAGATTTTTCTTTCTTTCTGAACAATGCCAACTAATTGATAAAGTGTATTTACCTCGAGGCTACACACAGCTATTTCTTTAAAACTTATTAAATTAAGCAAATTGTCTTCAAAAGGAATTTCCAAATTAAAACCCAAGCGTTTGTTGGAATAAATACATATTTAAAGAATTTAATAAAAACCTTCTTTTTTTTAAACTTTACAGTTAAAAATATCTTAATGAAATAAGATGAAAATCGATTTTTTTTTTTAAATTGTTTATATAGGTTTTGAAGTTTTACCTTTTTCTTAATTTTCTAACAAGATAAGTAAACTAGGGACATATGCTTTTAGGACAGTAGAATTCCATATAAATATTAAAGAAAAAAAAAGGCATTTTCTGATCGTCCAACTGAAAGTTGTTGATGACATGCGCCATCTATCGGAATAAATATCTACTAATCGTTGTTTTTTCAATTATTCCAGATTTGGCCGAATACTGTTTCATGATTAATCAAGAAAAGCTAACCACGTACGCGTTTCGAACTATCAGCCCTCGTCAGCGTAGTGTAAGCCATTCCGATAGATGGCGAAAGCCATCAGCAACTTTCATAACACAATCAGGAAATGCCTTTTTTCTTAATTTATCTACCTGATCTAAGTACAAATTCACTTTTGTACTATTTTTTCATATATAAATATTTGTATTGAGCAATGCTCTTCCGCAAACAATAAAGACAAAGCCAGTTAGACTTCCATCGCAATAAAGACAGTAGAAGTTAGTTTTATGTGTAAAAGAAACATTCGTGCCTTAATTGTTCATTTAGTATATATATATAAATGTATAAATATAAATAAATGAATGTATGTGTGTGTGTCCTTTATGTCTGACCAAACCACTCATTGGAACGCCATGGAACTTTGGGAAGTTATTTAGTATAGTACTGGGAAGGTTTCTAACAAATAAAATTTTTGAAATAACTTTTCGCCTAAAAATAATCAAGATAAATATTCTAATTTATCTGTTATAATTCAACAATCGGCTCTAAATATTATCATGATGATACGATGATTTTGTAATGTAGAAAATTAGGAAAGACAAAATTCAGGATGACACAGCAATTTATTTGAGTCAAGAATAATGATACAATTCCAAGGCAAGATACTCTTCCTTCAACTTCCAATTACCGAGGGAACCAATTAATATTGATTTTATTCAACTTATCGAGTATTTTCAAAGGGACCGGGAAAAAATGTTCACTTTATTGAGAGATTCGTTAGACAAACCTTTATTCGGGTAAAACCCGGGCGAAGCCGGGTACGTCCGCTAGTATTAAATAAAATGTTTTTTTATTTTAAATATTATAATTTATAGAACAAATACTCTGTTAATTCTACCACCAGATGTCGCGGGTTTCCCAATATAACCTATTGTTGTTGTTTAACGGTGGCCTTGAAGTTATCCAACCCGCGCACGGCCAAGTGCGCCAACTGCTCAGCCAAGGGCCTCTCTTCCGACCACGAGGCAAGATCAATGTCTTGCCCAACTGCCAGAGCTAAAGCTGCAAAGATCTAGTCCTCTCTTCCTGCCTCCTGACCTCCGCGGACCCAATCCGGCCTAACCTGCCTCTTTCCTAACAGAGACCCTGTCCCTAGCCTCTCCAGCCTGGTCATAGTGGTTTTTTTATATTCCGCTTTACGCGGCCATCGAGGCTTAAAAATCATTTATTTTGGTTAGCAGCCCCGTAAATAAAGATATTTTCTCTTCCCGATGGCCGACTCAAACCTTTTGTACATTATGTAAATAAGTCTTTTGTTTTCCTTATTCTACTCGCCTTAAAACAGGTAGTACTTTATCAAAATATGTATTTATGTTCCATAAACTTAATTAAAGCTATTTATGATCTTAACTATTTTTATTATTCCCACGACTGTAAAACAGTATCATAATGATCAAACAAACCACTTATACAAAACCTTATCTCAACAATTCCATAATCAACAATAATATTTTTTATATAATTTATATTTCATGAAAAAATATTTCATATATGAAGGAAATAGTTTCTTTTGTAAATATATATAGGGGGGGGGGGGCTAGGTCTCTTCTTCTTTCTTATCTCCACTCAATCACACTAAGGTATCAAGCTTGTTGATAGTGTCTGTCGGGGAAGAGTAGAACTCATCGATGGATGAGTCAATACAGCCAATGATGTGGTTTGGGGGTTGCAGGTTGACACTTAGTACATAGTACCTTGCAACCATTCTGGAAAGTCATTGTCCGTAGATGACCAGACTTAAGTCTGGAAATCAAAGACTGGGAAGGCTAGATTATATAGAAGAAAAGTTCAGTGTATGGTTGTTCAAATTAATTTCAAAAGATTAGCGTTTAAAATAAAAGTAAATATATTTTCATGCTCCAATATAATATAAATCATTTTATTCGTGATCGAACGTTGTGGCCACTGTATGTATTACATCCCAAACACGACACCAGCCATCTCTGTTTTTTTTGCCTATTTCTAGTAGACGTAGTACAGGCCATTATAATCATGGTGGGTAGTTAGCGACTGCTTTTACTGTAAGTTACAAAATATCTACACATGGTACAGGCCACATGTGAAAAGCAGTTCGACGTTTGCACTTACAAATGTGCCAGAGCCCCGTTTAGTTACTTGCACTCGCTGGTGGGGTTGGACTTTTGCAAGAATCGGGGGCCATTGGAGCATTCCTTTTAATCCGAAAAAAAAGTGCCCAATGCGGGAATCGAACCCGGGTGGCAGCAGTCGAAAACCAACGGTTTAGATCATCCTTCCACCAACTCCCATCTCTGTCTTAAAATGCTCCAATATATTTCAAAATGAATACAAATATCTTGTATACAAGTATAGAAGCATAGGTACCTCTCCCGTCAGAATAAACGCAAAGGCTGACGCCATCTATTGACCGTCGCCGAAACTAGCGGCCTCGGGTCGGTGACAAAGCCACAACACCCGAAACCATGGTCTCTAGGTGGACACTTCTCAGTTTGCCAAAGCTGGTGTTGTGGCTTTGTTACCGACCTGAGTCCGCTAGTTGCGGCGACGGTCAATAGATGGCGTCTAGTTTTGACGTCTATTTTGACGGTAGAGGCGTCCTATGCTTCTATGGATCAATTTCCTCCCGGAATATTTTCCATCTATATACAAGTATATATTTTTCAAATATAAAATAGAAGATTATTCTCTTTTACACAAAAGTAGAGAAAATATATGTTACCCCATTGTATATATTATTCTTAAATTTGCATAAACTATGTAGATTAATTATCTAAACTTATTTACATATGAAAAGTAAAATAACAAAGGCTTTTAGCTTGCAGACGAGAAGATCAATATTGGCGGGAAATGAACAAAGAGCGTCTGCTTGTAAATTTGACGCCATTTTACTATTTCCTTTTAAATACGTATCTATCTTATTGGTTCATTACTTTAGAGTTGGTTAATTAACTTAATTTGTTAATTAATGCATTGCAGTAAGGGCAGTAGAAAATTTTTAATTTCTAAAAGAACCTTACTCGTATAAAATAGTTTTGAATTTTGATAACAGATGGCGCGCTAGTGCATCGTAATATAAATGTTCTAATAAAATACTCAATTTGATATTTGTGGAAGAGCGATTGCTCGAAGCATATTATATATTTATAATTGTATGTAATTCTACTGTCCTCACAAAGCTTATGTCCATAGTTCATCTAAAATACCCATTTCATGAGTCTAGCATCAGTATCACTATAAAAGGAAGATCGAAAAAATGCAATATAACAGCGGTATGGTAGATTAAACTAGCGAAACCGCTGGGAGGGTTCACCACTGATGAGCCAGGCCCTCCCATTAATTTTTCAATTGCAGTAAGGACAGTAGAAATTGTTTAATTTCTAAAAAGAATCATACGCGTCTATAATAGTTTACAATTATTTTATCATTACGCGTCCGTGGTTAGCTTTTCTTGATTAATCGAAAATGGGTATTTGGTCAATTCTGGAATAATTAGAAATCAACGAGAATAGTTGATATTTATTCCGATAGATGGCGCAAGCCATCAGCAACTTTCAATTTCACGATAAGGAGATGTCTTTTTCTTAATTATTTTTATTGTTTTATGTAAAAGTGGATAACCTTTAATATCAACTTAAAGTTTGGTGTTAATATATATGCATATAATATTATAAATATATAATATGTTTCGAGAAAAAATATTGTTCTTCCGCAAATTCCCAATAGTATTTTTTAAAACACACTATTAATATGATATATCAAAACGTCATTAATCATAAGAAAGGTAAATTATTTTTGAAAGGAATGAACCTCTTTGATTTAAAACAATTTTCTACTGTCCTTAATGCAATGATAAAATAATAGACGGGCCTGGCTCATCAGTGTAGGACCCTACCAGCGGTTTCGTCGGTTTATCTCCAGATTGTTTCACTAATATATTGCCAGGAAAACAAAGTTTCATGGCATCCCTCTTATCTGGACTGGACGGTCGGGGAAAACAGTGGCTCCACGTGGAAGGTAGAAAAACTCAGTTCTCCCCTCTTGCTCTAACTGCTGAGTCGATTTAGCTCATGTAAATAGTAACTTTTATATACAACAAAAACAAAAGGCTTTTATTAGGGCCCATTGCCCTGTATGGATTCGCCATACAACAACAAAATAATACAGTATTTCTTTCTCCCTTTCCCCATGTGCACGTGAGCCTTTGTTTGAAAAGGGATTTATTTACACATCTGTTCTAAAACTTACCTCAATACCTGTATGAATCTATTTACAATTGATCTGTAGAAATTATAGAGTTCTATTGCTATATTTTTCTTTTCTGAAATACTTCTCTGCAGTGGGTTGCTAAATCTCCAGAAGGTGTTTTTCTCTTTCTTCACCTGAATATTGGTATTCTATGAAATAGTGGGAGATTTCATCAGATATCATATTTCCATAAATCCTGCAGTGAATGTTTTCCTTAGTAACTTTTATATTTAAAATCTCTCATATAACTAATCAAATAAATATTTAAAGTAATTAAGAAGCCTAGTTAATTATTTTTCATCGCGACAATATCATACGGTTCGGTTCCAAAATCACTTTATTAGGTACCGCTAAACAAGAGCAACCTAGTTTATGATATTTACAACAATGAATAATATATGTAGGTTATTCACATATTAAAACAAAGTGTCCAATACGGGATTAGATCCCGGTTCATGACTGTCGGGAATCGAGGGTGTTACCTACTCATCTACCGACACTATACGTGGTTGTGTTCCATGTTCCAAAATCACTATATTAGGTACCGCTCAACAAGAACAACCTAGTTTATGATAATTTACAGCAATGAATAATATGTAATTCCCATCCCTGGACACTTTTATTTTTCCGTTTATCATTACTCTTCACAATTCATGCTTTCATACTTCATCCCTAAGGTTAGAAATAATCATTAATTATTCTTAAAAATAAATTTTGATTTTTCGTTTAAAAGAAACACATGCGGGTAATTTTCAAATGTCGTTCTACAAAAAATGAATAATATATTCTGAATATAGACCACAATCCATAATATATATATATTAATAAATAAGGCTTATTTTGGATTTTAATAATATTATTTATTAATCCAATATTTCGATGGACCAATCGTCCATCTTTTACGAAGGTTTTCTGTTATGAAGCACGCAGTAGGTTCAGGTGAGCCACGGACGTCTTACAAGCTTATTGGGTGATAAACCATCTAATATATACATTTTAAACAAAGTAAATATAATCAAAAGAAAAACAATGTAATATATATAAATAAATAACGATAATTATATATGTGTGAGGTGTTATTCACATTAAAACAAAGTGTACAACGCGGGATTCGATCTTTGTTCATGACTCTCGGGAATCGAGGGTTTTACCCACTCGTACACCGACTCTATACGTGGTTGTTCCTTGTTTCTTGTTCCAAAATCAACGCATTAGATACCGCTCAAAAAAGAACAACCTAGGTTATGATATTTACAACAATGAATATAATATATGTAAGATGTTATTCACATATTAAAACAAAGTGTACAATACGGGATTCAATCCTGGTTCATGGCTGTTGGGAATCGAGGGTGTTACCTACTTGTTCACTGACTCTTTTATACGTGGTTGTTCCTTGTTTCTTGTTCCAAAATCACTAGGTACCGCTCAACAAGAACAACCTAGTTTATGATATTTACAACAATGAATTATAAATGTGAGGTGTTATTTACATATTAAAACAAAATGTTAACGTGGGATTCAATCCCAGTTCATGACTGTCAGGAATCGAGGTGGTTACCCACTCATCTATCGACTCTATACGTGGTTGTTCCTTGTTTCTTGTTCCAAAACCACTATATTAGGAACCGCTCAACAAGAACAACCTAGTGTATGATATTTACAACAATGAATAATATATGTGAGGTGTTATTCACATATTAAACAAAATGTTAACGTGGGATTCAATCCCAGTTCATGACTGTTGGGAATCGAGGGTGTTACCTACTCGTCCACCGACGTTTCATATATATAATACTGGATTGTTATACGACCTAGAAATTCTATTGAGTACTGTAACTTGGTGTTTGGAAATAACTATGAAAATATGCTTATATGATTACAGAAATGTATATTCAATTAAAAATACATATATTAGATCAAATATATCATTTATTTTACGAATATCTCAGTTGGCTGAACGCCAACCTTTATCAAGGTATTATAGCCAACAAATATTGGTAAAATAAATGATATTTTGATCCAATATATGCCTTTTTAATTAAAGATTTATTTATGAATTGCTCTTTTTCAGAAATCTATATATAAATTTAAAATTTGCAATATAAAGGTTATATAAATAGACTTTAAATATATATATGTAATAATAGGTTGAGATCCTGACGACTAGCTGTAATAATGCGTTGGGGTTTGGTAAGCCTGTTGTAGAACCTCGTCGACTCTCGCTATAAGTTGTGGCAACCGAGGGTCAAACCTGTAGTAACCGCGAGGGACAGTCAGGGGTGGAGAGTTTTCCAGTACCTCTCTGCACTTTGTAGGACCTTTAACAGATCTCACAAAGTACAGGCAGTCGTGGTCGAGGCAGAGTGGAAAAGCTGGGGAATGTCCACACACACAAAACGAAGCGACACAGTTGAAAGAAAGTTCCTTGAATAGATAAAAAGTCGAGCCAAAAGCAAGATGGAGATAGAAGATTTCTTACTGTTTTACATGGTCGATGAGTTGGTGACAACCGGCGATAAGGGGTGACGCTGACCGGAACTGACTAGAACTGAACTAACTGTCGCTAAGGCCGGTCTTATTTATACTACGCCTCCGACCAAGAGAATTGGGTCATACACGTGTCACACGTGTCTCTGTTACTCTAGAATGGCGCCTGGCTGTCGGCTCCCAATCTATCTTTAGAAGTTACTTTGTAAATCTCTCAATCTTGCTTTTAACATAGTTTTTAATCTATTATATATTTTTATTTATTCATCCTCAGTACATTACATTTGGTGATGCAAGGAGACATGTCAATTATGCATATAATTAGTTATAGTTTATAATTAGTTCTATATACAACATGACAATCTTGTTATAAATTACATAATATAGGGTTATTGGTTTAAATTATCATAGACTAGTAGAAAAGCCCGTCCAAGGACGGGATCGGCTAGAGCAGGTGGATTGAGAGGTTTGAATCGGTTGAAGTTCGACTTTTCCTTTGGAACAGACTTTATGAAAAGTTTTACTGTATGTCGTTTGTTCCAATTCGAAATACTTTGCTCTACATTTTGGGCAAACTTGATCAAGTTGGCCACAAAAGTGCAGGGGAATTTGATCTTCCTCGAAACATGTCCCTGTTGGCAAAGGTAGATTATCTCCCTGTCGAATTCTTTGCATCCTCAGCCTACTGTTTTCCCTTTGAAGGGCTCTTTGATTTTCGCTCATATTCATTCGGTATTGCCGTTGTTGTTCATTATGCCGTTCTCTTACGAGTGAATTTAAACGTCTTTGTCGCTGCTGTTCAATACGATTGCTTTGCTTCGATGGCCTCAACAATAGAAAGGGCTCTTTTAGGAGCCATTGTTTCTAAAAATAAAATAATCAAGCTAAATTAAAAAATAAAATTATTTAAAAAATATTATTCCTCAAATATTCTCCGAATAAATTGCCGACGTCACGACACACGCCACGTCGCACAGAATGGACCAATACTATTCGGCTTCAACGAACAGACGCTTTATTATCCCGTGCTCAGTCCCATCTCATCACGTAGTCAGTCCCATTTCATCCCGTGCTCAGTCCCATCTCATCCCGTGCTCAGTCCCATCTCATCCCGTGGTCAGTCCCATCTCATCCCGTGGTCAGTCCCATCTCATCCCTTGCTCAGTCCCATCTCATCCCGTGCTCAGTCCCATCTCATCCCGTGGTCAGTCCCATCTCATCCCGTGGTCAGTCCCATCTCATCCCGTGCTCAGTCCCATCTCATCCCGTGGTCAGTCCCATCTCATCCCGTGTTCAGTCCCATCTCATCCCGTGCTCAGTCCCATCTCATCCCGTGCTCAGTCCCATCTCATCCCGTGCTCAGTCCCATCTCATCCCGTGGTCAGTTTCATCTCATCCCGTGCTCAGTCCCATCTCATCCCGTGGTCAGTTTCATCTCATCCCGTGGTCAGTTTCATCTCATCCCGCTGTCAGTCCCATCTCATCCCGCTGTCAGTCCCATCTCATCCCGCTGTCAGTCCCATCTCATCCCGTGGTCAGTCCCATCTCATCCCATGCTCAGTCCCATCTCATCCCGTGCTCAGTCCCATCTCATCCCGTGATCATTCCCATCTCATCCCGTGATCATTCCCATCTCATCCCATGCTCAGTCCCATCTCATCCCGTGCTCAGTCCCATTTCATCCCGTGCTCAGTCCCATCTCATCCCGTGCTCAGTCCCATCCCATCCCGTGCTCAGTCCCATCTCATCCTGTGCTCAGTCCCATCTCATCCCGTGGTCATTCCCATCTCATCCCGCTGTCAGTCCCATCTCACCCCGTGTTCAGTCCCATCTTATCCCGTGCTCAGTCCCATCTCATCCCGTGTTCAGTCCCATCTCATCCCGTGATCATTCCCATCTCATCCCGTGATCATTCCCATCTCATTCCGTGCTCAGTCCCATCTCATCCCGTGCTCAGTCCCATCTCATCCCGTGATCATTCCCATCTCATCCCGTGATCATTCCCATCTCATCCCGTGCTCAGTCCCATCTCATCCCGTGGTCAGTTTCATCTCATCCCGTGCTCAGTCCCATCTCATCCCGTGGTCAGTTTCATCTCATCCCGTGGTCAGTTTCATCTCATCCCGTGGTCAGTCCCATCTCATCCCTTGCTAAGTCCCATCTCATCCCGTGATAATTCCCATCTCATCCCGTGATCATTCCCATCTCATTCCGTGCTCAGTCCCATCTCATCCCTTGCTCAGTCCCATCTCATCCCGTGCTCAGTCCCATCACATCCCGTGGTCAGTCCCATCTCATCCCGCTGTCAGTCCCATCTCATCCCGTGCTCAGTCCCATCTCATCCCGCTGTCAGTCCCATCTCATCCCGTGCTCAGTCCCATCTCATCCCGTGTTCAGTCCCATCTCATCCCGTGATCATTCCCATCTCATCCCGTGATCATTCCCATCTCATTCCGTGCTCAATCCCATCTCATCCTGTGCTCAGTCCCATCTCAACCCGTGGTCAGTCCCATCTCATCCCGTGGTCAGTACCATCTCATCCCGTGGTCAGTCCCATCTCATCCCGTGCTCAGTCCCATCCCATCCTGTGCTCAGCCCCATCTCATCCTGTGCTCAGTCATATCTCATCCCGCTGTCAGTCCCATCTCATCCCGTGCTCAGTCCCATCTCATCCCTTGCTCAGTCCCATCTCATCCCGTGCTCAGTCCCATCTCATCCCGCTGTCAGTCCCATCTCATCCCGTGCTCAGTCCCATCTCATCCCGTGTTCAGTCCCATCTCATCCCGTGATCATTCCCATCTCATCCCGTGCTCAGTCCCATCTCATCCCGTGCTCAGTCCCATCCCATCCCGTGCTCAGCCCCATCTCATCCTGTGCTCAGTCCCATCTCATCCCGCTGTCAGTCCCATCTCATCCCGTGCTCAGTCCCATCTCATCCCTTGCTCAGTCCCATCTCATCCCGTGCTCAGTCCCATCTCATCCCGTGCTCAGTCCCATCTCATCCCTTGCTCAGTCCCATCTCATCCCGTGCTCAGTCCCATCTCATCCCGCTGTCAGTCCCATCTCATCCCGTGCTCAGTCCCATCTCATCCCGTGCTCAGTCCCATCTCATCCCGTGTTCAGTCCCATCTCATCCCGTGATCATTCCCATCTCATCCCGTGATCATTCCCATCTCATCCCGTGCTCAGTCCCATCTCATCCCGTGCTCAGTCCCATCTCATCCCGTGCTCAGTCCCATCTCAACCCGTGGTCAGTCCAATCTCATCCCGTGATCATTCCCATCTCATCCCGTGATCATTCCCATCTCATTCCGTGCTCAATCCCATCTCATCCCGTGCTTAGTCCCATCTCATCCCGTGCTCAGTCCCATCTCAACCCGTGGTCAGTCCCATCTCAGCCCGTGGTCAGTACCATCTCATCCCGTGGTCAGTCCCATCTTATCCCGTGCTCAGTCCCATCCCATCCCGTGCTCAGCCCCATCTCATCCCGTGCTCAGTCCCATCTCATCCCGCTGTCAGTCCCATCTCATCCTGTGGTCAGTCCCATCTCATCCCATGCTCAGTCCCATCTCATCCCGTGCTCAGTCCCATCTCATCCCGTGATCATTCCCATCTCATCCCGTGATCATTCCCATCTCATCCCTTGCTCAGTCCCATCTCATCCCGTGCTCAGTCCCATTTCATCCCGTGCTCAGTCCCATCTCATCCCGTGCTCAGTCCCATCCCATCCCGTGCTCAGTCCCATCTCATCCCGTGCTCAGTCCCATCTCATCCCGTGGTCAGTCCCATCTCATCCCGCTGTCAGTCCCATCTCATCCCGTGCTCAGTCCCATCTTATCCCGTGCTCAGTCCCATCTCATCCCGTGTTCAGTCCCATCTCATCCCGTGATCATTCCCATCTCATCCCGTGATCATTCCCATCTCATTCCGTGCTCAGTCCCATCTCATCCCGTGCTCAGTCCCATCTCATCCCGTG
Source organism: Cordylochernes scorpioides (assembly GCA_030710605.1). NCBI lineage: Eukaryota > Metazoa > Arthropoda > Arachnida > Pseudoscorpiones > Chernetidae > Cordylochernes > Cordylochernes scorpioides. The sequence goes on along the minus strand of CP092870.1, from coordinate 62,409,195 downwards.
ATCATTCCCATCTCATCCAGTGATCATTCCCATCTCATCCCGTGCTCAGTCCCATCTCATCCCGTGGTCAGGTTCATCTCATCCCGTGCTCAGTCCCATCTCATCCCGTGCTCAGTTTCATCTCATCCCGTGGTCAGTTTCATCTCATCCCGTGGTCAGTCCCATCTCATCCCTTGCTAAGTCCCATCTCATCCCGTGCTCAGTCCCATCTCTTCCCGTGGTCAGTCCCATCTCATCCCGCTGTCAGTCCCATCTCATCCCGTGCTCAGTCTCATCTCTTCCCGTGGTCAGTCCCATCTCATCCCGCTGTCAGTCCCATCTCATCCCGTGCTCAGTCCCATCTCATCCCGCTGTCAGTCCCATCTCATCCCGTGCTCAGTCCCATCTCATCCCGTGCTCAGTCCCATCTCATCCCGTGCTCAGTCCCATCTCATCCCGTGTTCAGTCCCATCTCATCCCGTGATAATTCCCATCTCATCCCGTGATCATTCCCATCTCATTCCGTGCTCAGTCCCATCTCATCCCTTGATCAGTCCCATCTCATCCCGTGCTCAGTCCCATCTTATCCCGTGGTCAGTCCCATCTCATCCCGCTGTCAGTCCCATCTCATCCCGTGCTCAGTCCCATCTCATCCCGCTGTCAGTCCCATCTCATCCCGTGCTCAGTCCCATCTCATCCCGTGTTCAGTCCCATCTCATCCCGTGATCATTCCCATCTCATCCCGTGCTCAGTCTCATCTCATCCCGTGCTCAGTCCCATCCCATCCCGTGCTCAGCCCCATCTCATCCTGTGCTCAGTCCCATCTCATCCCGCTGTCAGTCCCATCTCATCCCGTGCTCAGTCCCATCTCATCCCTTGCTCAGTCCCATCTCATCCCGTGCTCAGTCCCATCTCATCCGTTGCTCAGTCCCATCTCATCCCGTGCTCAGTCCCATCTCATCCCGCTGTCAGTCCCATCTCATCCCGTGCTCGGTCCCATCTCATCCCGTGCTCAGTCCCATCTCATCCCGTGTTCAGTCCCATCTCATCCCGTGATCATTCCCATCTCATCCCGTGATCATTCCCATCTCATCCCGTGCTCAGTCCCATCTCATCCCGTGCTCAGTCCCATCTCAACCCGTGGTCAGTCCCATCTCATCCCGTGATCATTCCCATCTCATCCCGTGATCATTCCCATCTCATTCCGTGCTCAGTCCCATCTCATCCCGTGCTCAGTCCCATCTCATATCGTGCTCAGTCCCATCTCAACCCGTGGTCAGTCCCATCTCATCCCGTGGTCAGTACCATCTCATCCCGTGGTCAGTCCCATCTTATCCCGTGCTCAGTCCCATCCCATCCCGTGCTCAGCCCCATCTCATCCCATGCTCAGTCCCATCACATCCCGTGCTCAGTCCCATCTCATCCCGTGATCATTCCCATCTCATCCCGTGATCATTCCCATCTCATCCCATGCTCAGTCCCATCTCATCCCGTGCTCAGTCCCATTTCATCCCGTGCTCAGTCCCATCTCATCCCGTGCTCAGTCCCATCCCATCCCGTGCTCAGTCCCATCTCATCCCGTGCTCAGTCCCATCTCATCCCGTGGTCAGTCCCATCTCATCCCGCTGTCAGTCCCATCTCATCCCGTGCTCAGTCCCATCTTATCCCGTGTTCAGTCCCATCTCATCCCGTGATCATTCCCATCTCATCCCGTGATCATTCCCATCTCATCCCGTGATCATTCCCATCTCATCCCATGCTCAGTCCCATCTCATCCCGTGCTCAGTCCCATTTCATCCCGTGCTCAGTCCCATCTCATCCCGTGCTCAGTCCCATCCCATCTCGTGCTCAGTCCCATCTCATCCCGTGCTCAGTCCCATCTCATCCCGTGGTCAGTCCCATCTCATCCCGATGTCAGTCCCATCTCATCCCGTGCTCAGTCCCATCTTATCCCGTGCTCAGTCCCATCTCATCCCGTGTTCAGTCCCATCTCATCCCGTGATCATTCCCATCTCATCCCGTGATCATTTCCATCTCATTCCGTGCTCAGTCCCATCTCATCCCGTGCTCAGTCCCATCTCATCCCGTGATCATTCCCATCTCATCCCGTGATCATTCCCATCTCATCCCGTGCTCAGTCCCATCTCATCCCGTGGTCAGTTTCATCTCATCCCGTGCTCAGTCCCATCTCATCCCGTGGTCAGTTTCATCTCATCCCGTGGTCAGTTTCATCTCATCCCGTGGTCAGTCCCATCTCATCCCTTGCTAAGTCCCATCTCATCCCGTGCTCAGTCCCATCTCTTCCCGTGGTCAGTCCCATCTCATCCCGTGCTCAGTCCCATCTCATCCCTTGCTCAGTCCCATCTCATCCCGTGCTCAGTCCCATCTCATCCCTTGCTCAGTCCCATCTCATCCCGTGCTCAGTCCCATCTCATCCCGCTGTCAGTCCCATCTCATCCCGTGCTCAGTCCCATCTCATCCCGTGCTCAGTCCCATCTCATCCCGTGTTCAGTCCCATCTCATCCCGTGATCATTCCCATCTCATCCCGTGATCATTCCCATCTCATCCCGTGCTCAGTCCCATCTCATCCCGTGCTCAGTCCCATCTCAACCCGTGGTCAGTCCCATCTCATCCCGTGATCATTCCCATCTCATCCCGTGATCATTCCCATCTCATTCCGTGCTCAGTCCCATCTCATCCCGTGCTCAGTCCCATCTCATCCCGTGCTCAGTCCCATCTCAACCCGTGGTCAGTCCCATCTC
>CP092870.1:62353143-62406353 GCA_030710605.1 Cordylochernes scorpioides | reverse complement strand
ATTACGTGTAGATAGGTCTTGGAGTGTCCATATTTCGAAAATCCAGCTATGGTATCTATAGAGATTAAGTCGAATGGTTGTTGAGGTGGTGGAATTTGTCCGAGGGCACCATAGGGTTTACCTTTGGGCCTTTTAATGATTTGGCAGGTGTGACACGACCTGACAAATTTTTCTATAGATTTAGAGATACCTTTCCAGTAGTACTGGGTAGTAATTATGCGGGTCATCTGAGAGATGCCTGGGTGGTTATATTCTTGGTGAACTTTGTTCATGAGAGTATGTTGCAGGGTTTCGGGATTTATTATTTTAGTTACACCTTTTCGGGTAATGGTATGTAAGCCATTTGTATCAATGTTGAAGGGGGATGCTGTTGGTTGATGCTGTTTTATAATATCAGTACTGATAAATCCTACAAAGGGGTTTCTTGAGAGTAAATCTGCCTCATACTGTTGACTGCCTTTGATGTGGTGTATTTCGTAATTATAGGTAGATAGTCTCAGGCTCCATCTAAATAGTCGGCCTGACGGATTTTTTATAGTTTTAAGCCATTGTAAAGCTTGATGGTCTGTGTATATGGTGAATTTTATACCGGTGAGGTATATTCGGAATTTGTCTACACTTTCGACGATGGCGAGGCACTCAAGTTCGGAAACGGTGTAGTTTCTCTCATGTGCCCTAAGGGCGCGGCTAAAATATTGCACAGGATGTATTTGTCCGTCTGGGTGTACCTGTTTGAGTATGCCGGCAATCCCTTGGGTGGATGCGTCGCAATAAAGGCGGCATGGTAAACCGACTTGATACAAGTGTAGTACTGGTTTACTGGTTAAACTCTCTTTGAGAGTGGTGAAAGCTTGTTGACAGTCTGTGTTCCAATTCCATTTTACATCCTTTTTAAGTAGTTTATTTAAAGGTGCTCGTAAGCGGGCATAATCTGCTATAAACTTATTATAAACGTTTACTGCTCCTAAAAATGATTGTAGTGTTTTTTGATTGTTAGGTGGTTTTATGGCATTTATAGTATCAAGGTTGCGCGTCTGCGGTGCATAAGTACCTGCGGTAACAGTGTATCCTAAGAAATCTATTTTTGTTTTAAAAAATGAACATTTATTATAATTAAGTTTGATGTTTTCGTGTTGACACACTGTTAGAAATTGTTGTAGGTGTTGTAGATGATCCTCTAGGGTGTCAGAAAAAATAATGAAATCGTCGAAGTAATGGGTAACAAAATTTAGTTTATATTTTTGCATGACCTGGTTTATGGCACGATGGTATATCTGTGGTGAATTTTTAAATCCGTAAGGAAGTCTACAAAATTCGTACTGACTATCTAACGTCACGAAAGCTAGTAGATTACGTGAGTTAGGTTCTATTTCCACTTGCCAATATGCGGATGCTATATCTACAGAAGAGTAATATTTGGCTTTTGACAATTTGTCAAGAATGGTTTCTATTAAGGGTAAAGGATGTACGTCTGGAGCGATGACTTCATTAAGTTTTCTGTAATCAATACAGAAACGCTTCGTTTGGTCACGTTTGGTAACAAGCGTTATGGGACTGGCATAAGGTGAAACTGACGGGGCAATGATTCCATATTGGAGCATTTGTTCTATTTGGGTTTGTATTTCTTGTTGGTCGTGTAGTGGCACTCTATATGGGCGTAATGCTATTATTTTATCTGTGGTGGTATTGATTTTTACCGGTGGTATGTTCAATTTGGGCACATTGTATTTATTAGTAGAGAACACTTGTGAGAATTCATATAGAATTCGGTGGAGTTCGTGTGGACAATGTTCTAACTGAGGTGCCGCATTAGAAGGTATAGAAATCTCAATATCATGGGTAGGAGATATAGGGGGTGAACATATAATTGGAGTAGAGTCCGCCACGTGTAAACAGGACTGGTGCGAGGGGAAAGTGGTAAACATATCAGTTTCCCTCGGTTGAGTGGAACATAAATCCTGTTTGCACTTGGTGAACTTATAGACATTCGTTGGGAGAGCATCATTATTTTGATAAATTTGGAGATTATTAAAATCTATAATTAATTTAAATATTTTAAGGGTATTAATAGATAAAATACCAAAAGGTAGTGAAGCTTCTACTATAAAAAATTTTAGTTTTTGGGTGAGGTTACCGATTTTAAGTTTTAAAAAAATATATCCAAGGGTATTTACATTGTGGGCTATTGCATTTATAGTTAAACTGTACTGATGGATAATAATTTTATATGGTAATCTATTTTCTATGGTTCTTAAAATATCTAAGTTAAGTAGGTTTATAGATGCTCCCGTGTCTATTAAAAAGGGCAAGTTTACATTTGGTGACAATTCAGTCCATATTATTAATCGTTCAACGAAAATAAGTTTCAGGTTTTCCTACCGTTGAGCTGCTCGCGGGGCTTGCAGAGTCGTCTGGGCTTGCAGCTTGGACTTGGGGAACATGGCTCGGAGGTTGGACCTTGGGCTGGGTGTGGGTACCACGTTTTGGTACAGTGGTTGTGTGTGGTCGGGCGCTGTAGACTGGGCGTGTTTGGTCCCGTGGGAACCGTTGTTCACACTGGGAGTGCCAGTGCATGGCATTGCAATACTTGCAAGGCGAGGGGGGAGGTGTAACTGGGTATGTTACACGTGATGGCCGCTGGCTGTTGTACCGCGGTGGTGGGTTGTGGTAGGTGGGGTGTGGAGCCTTGTCTACTTGGCGCTGGTTCACTGCACTGGTGGCACACTGAGTTATTCTTGACACTAGGTCGAACCATTCCTTAATGGTGTTTGGCTGCACAGTTGCGACTAATCGCTGGTCTGCGACGGGTAGTCCGTCGGTCAGAGATTCAATTAAAATGTCGGCGGGTAGGTCGAGTTTCATACCCATAACAGTTTTGTTTTGGTAGTAGTCTTCTAGGGACATTTGGGGTGTCATTTTGATTGCCAAAAAGCGTGCAAACGACGCTTCTGTCGTTGCTGGGAATAAGTCTATCAATCTCTGGCGGGCTTCAATATAATATAACCTATCTAACCGTAGGCTTCGGAAATATTGGAGGGGCTTACCTTGTAGGTAGCAGGGTAATTTGCGTAGGCGATCTGTGTAGGTCAGTTCAGTTCGGTCTGCTTGGGCATCGAAGTTGTCGAAAAAGCTTTGGGCTTCAAAAGTACCATCGTATGGACTTACGTCTATCTCCCTAGGAGATCGGGCTACCAGTAACTTACTCAGGGCATCGGCGATCTGTGTCAGTGGGTCTGCGGAGGTATCTTGGGGCGGCGACGTTTCCTCCTCTTCCAATGTCGCCTCTTGTTTGGGGATAGTTTGTTCGGTTGTATCGTGGGACGGGTTGGTTTGCTCCTCCATCTTGCTTCTTGGCTCTTTTCTATCTGGACAGTCTTTACCTTCTTCGTTGTGGTCTCCTTCGTTGTGGTAATCCTGTCGACTCTCTGTAATAATAGGTTGAGATCCTGACGACTAGCTGTAATAATGCGTTGGGGTTTGGTAAGCCTGTTGTAGAACCTCGTCGACTCTCGCTATAAGTTGTGGCAACCGAGGGTCAAACCTGTAGTAACCGCGAGGGACAGTCAGGGGTGGAGAGTTTTCCAGTACCTCTCTGCACTTTGTAGGACCTTTAACAGTTCTCACAAAGTACAGGCAGTCGTGGTCGAGGCAGAGTGGAAAAGCTGGGGAATGTCCACACACACAAAACGAAGCGACACAGTTGAAAGAAAGTTCCTTGAATAGATAAAAAGTCGAGCCAAAAGCAAGATGGAGATAGAAGATTTCTTACTGTTTTACATGGTCGATGAGTTGGTGACAACCGGCGATAAGGGGTGACGCTGACCGGAACTGACTAGAACTGAACTAACTGTCGCTAAGGCCGGTCTTATTTATACTACGCCTCCGACCAAGAGAATTGGGTCATACACGTGTCACACGTGTCTCTGTTACTCGAGAATGGCGCCTGGCTGTCGGCTCCCAATCTATCTTTAGAAGTTACTTTGTAAATCTCTCAATCTTGCTTTTAACTTAGTTTTTAATCTATTATATATTTTTATTTATTCATCCTCAGTACATTACATTTGGTGATGCAAGGAGACATGTCAATTATGCATATAATTAGTTATAGTTTATAATTAGTTCTATATACAACATGACAATCTTGTTATAAATTACATAATATAGGGTTATTGGTTTAAATTATCATATATATATGTTTTCAAGAAACGGTATTTGGCCAATTCTGGAATAATTAAAAATTAACGATTAGTTGATATTTATTCCGATAGATGGCGCAAGCCATCAGCAACTTTCAATTGCACGATCAGGAAATGCCTTTTTTTCTTAATATATGTTTTCATATAAAGAATTGCGACTGATTTTGATATACAATCATTGGTAAAACTTAAGGAAGTTGTACCTTTTAGCATGTATATCGGGATTAAGACAATAACTCTGAAAGATATTACAGTGACCTTTATTGAGGACACACGAGATAACCAAGTGTGTATACACTCATGGACAACACTTAAGGAAGTTGTACCTTTTAGCATGTATATCGGGATTGAGACAATAACTCTGAAAGATATTACAGTGACCTTTATTGAGGACACACGAGATAACCAAGTGTGTATACACTCATGGACAAAACTTAAGGAAGTTGTACCTTTTAGCATGTATATCGGGATTGAGACAATAACTCTGAAAGATATTACAGTGACCTTTATTGAAGACACACGAGATAACCAAGTGTGTATACACTCATTGACAAAACTTAAGGAAGTTGTACCTTTTAGCATGTATATCTGGATTCAGTAAATAACTCTGAAAGATATTACAGTGACCTTTATTGAAGACACACGAGATAACCAAGTGTGTATACACTCATGGACAAAACTTAAGGAAGTTGTACCTTTTAGCATGTATATCGGGATTGAAACAATAACTTTATACAACACAAAATTACCTATTTTAAATCAAAATATTATTTTAAAAATTGTTTTTGATCATATCTCAATTTTTTTTTCAAAAATGTTTATTTTTCTAATTCTAAAATATTGCCATTTGATAATTATAATAGGGACTACTTATTCTTACCTAAATTTTAAAGTTAAAATTATTCAAGTACCTCATTTCTCTTTTTATTTAAAACAAAAGGTAAACAGAAACGAATCTCTATGATAATTTTTATTGATTTTTGAAAAATATATATCACTGAATAAATTTAATTAAGGCCTTTAACGACCCAAATAAAGTATCCTTTTGTGCATAAAATATTATTCTTTTTTATTTAAATCAAAAGATATAATGATAGAAGTTAATATATTTAATTTACATAAAGAAGTCGTCTGGTGTTAAAAATAAGTCCAACGGTTTTTTTCTTTATATCTTTTATTTATTCAAATTTTTGTTAGCTTAAATAAGAGTGCTTTTTTAAAATGCGATTATCTTTTGTTTTTATTGCACTCTTTAAAAAGAATAAATTCTTTTGTTGTTATTTAGTAGCTTTTTAAATATATTTGGAGAAAGCGTCTTTTAGGAAATAAATCAGAGGTTTAAGAGAAATAATAGAATAATAAGTATAATTTAAATAGGTAATGTGAGGTAAATTTTAACTTTTGGTCGGTGGTGTAGTGGTAGAAACTTTTGGCTATTGATTGCTAGGACACTGGTTCGAGTCCCATATTTGCCAACTTTTTTTATTATTATATAATTAGTTTGTCTTCCTTTCTTAAAGAAATCCAATCCCATTATTGAGTGAAGGCATCCAAACGGGGCTCTAACACAACTTTATAAATTGATAAAGAGGGAGCAATCTCTCGAAATATTTTAAGAAAAAATTGTTTTTTTTTTCTTTACAGATCCAGGTACGCCCTTTTATATAATCTTTATTTGCAAAAGTCGAATTGGATTTAACATGTGGGGTACTTACACTCATGGACAAAACTTAAGGAATTGGAAAGTCTAATGTGGTCTGTTTTTGAAGGAACAGAGGTTGTTCACACTTGGTGATCTCGTGTGTCTTCAATAAAAGTCACTGTAATATCTTTCAGAGTTATTGTCTCAATCCCGATATACATGCTAAAAGGTACAACTTCCTTAAGTTTTGTCCATGAGTGTATACACATTTGGTTATCTCGTGTATCTTCAATAAAGGTCACTTTAATATCTTTCAGAGTTATTGTCTCAATACCGATATACATGCTAAAAAGTACAACGTCTTTAAGTTTTTTTTCCATTAGGGTATACACACTTGGTTATCTCGTGTATATCCAATGAAGGTCACTTACATCAGAAGATGTCTTTTTCTTAATTAATATATATTTTGTCTTTTAAAAATAATCTAATACATGGGAACACCTTATATTTACCAAGGGAAGATTTCAAATCCAGACCATTTGCTTTAAAATATAGAAACAGATAACAACCAATCACTGAAGAGAATTTAAGCTAACCGTCTGCTAAAAAATGTCAGTTTAAATTTAAGGCGGGAAATTCTCAGAGTGGTCAATGGTCTGTTTTTAATGTTCCGCCATCTTTTATGTTTACTGCCAATTACACTCATGGACAATACTTAAGGAGACAGAGGCAATTTCTTCACACTTGGTTCTCTTGTGTGTCTTCAATAAAGGTCACTGTAATATCTTTCAGAGTTATTGTCTCAATCCCGATATACATGCTGAAACCTCCTTAAGTTTAACAATAAGTGTAAATTGAAAAACTGGTCAACCTAAAATTTTGATCAACAAACGGGCGAGTCGCATTTATTAAAACGCCAAACGAAAAATTTAGGCGGGAAATTTTGAAATAATCATTAGCCTTGCGTTACAAGATACACCAATTAAGTAACTATCCTTTAATTATACCTCATTCTCTAATTAGAATATAGAATACATATTATTACAATATATTAACCAATCTAATACACTTCTTAAAATTAACAAACGATAATTTTAGGCGGGAAAATTGACATGATCGAGTAAAAGCGTCCTTAAAGCTCCAATTAAGGCCAATTAACTGTTATTTGATATTGATTGAGACAGCCTATTTCCGCCTTCCTGGAGATATTCATCCTTTTGTATTATCATCATTGCATTGTTCGTCTGCTTTGTATTTCCTTCGTAGAATCGACGAATCGAGATAAGAATATCATCGTCTGCATTCTTTTTTTTTATACGGAATATTTTAATGGACACTTCGAGATTACCTTCAATCTGTTTGGCTCACTTGTGAGATGTTTATACCTCTACAAGACAAAATATTGGATTTACAAAGAGTTTAACAAATACACTAAGTAACGCCGGTTTCTCATCGCACAACACAATATATTGCAAAGTTATATTCCTTTGATTATTAAGACAATGTCAGATCAATCGATACAAGAAGACCAATCAAGAATAAAAAACTTTATCCACATTATAAAAATTTCCATACGTCAATAGAAACAGAATGCTACCTAACCAATGATTTCCCTTTACCAGTCAAACGATGTATAGTTCAATCGAGAATACTATTTACAGTCTTAAAAAAAAACACGTTGTGACGTTTGAGGCCAAAAACCTAATATGTACACTGTATGACAAGGAAATTACTGAAGAGCTCCCCCATTACCTGCTTAATTGTACAGCCCTTGATGCAGAAAGGAAGGCCCTATATCAACAAATTAAATGTACCAACATTTCACCCTACGTATTGCTTTCAAAAATATCAGCAAACAAATCTAAGACTAAGCTTACTATAATTTTTTAGATCATCATTATGTAAGGACCAGTCAACAAGTGAATGACTTTGAGATTAAGAGTAAAACCAGTTCAATTTCTATGTAAATAACACAATTATTACCTTACCCAATTGGGAGAATCTGTATGGGGCAAGTCCCTAATAAAGGCGTTTGTGTGTGGGCAGGTATATGGAATATTTTAAAACCACAAAATGGTAAATTCACATACATTATGGCGTATTAAAATACAGTAATATTCGTCGTTAATGATTCTATTCTAACATAGATAATTAGTGTATATAGTCGATTCTCAATAAAATGATTTCTTATCATTGCAGTAAGGTCTGTAGATATAATAATTTATAATATACTAGCCGAATGACCCGGGCAACGCCCGGTTTTTACCCTATTAATGTACCCGATTCAAATACTATTCGTTACAATTATAAATTGGCGCCGTGGATGTCACTCTTGTGAAACGTACCGCTCCTGTGTCTGAGAAGCGATATTTTTATAGAAAGATGATCTGGCTTTTGTTTTCTGCTCGAATGAATGTTTTTCTGTTAGAATTTTGTTCCTGCATACAAAATAATAAACTGGTCTCACCCGTGGTCTCTGCTTTTTGGAATTTTTCCTGTTATAATTTTGTATCTGATAATCAAACACGATACAGCAATATCATTGGGTGTTGTTCGTAATTTTTGCACGAATCATAATTAAAACCTTCTAAAAGTAAATTGGAAAGTCTAACACGCGAGTTTCGTGAGGCCAAAGTTCTTTCCCTGACATTCAGAATCCTGGCCGTATGTTCTTGTGGGGTTTCTGCCGCTCTCGAAGTACTGACCCTGTTTCTATTTTGCCGAAGCCTGTTCTCACGCTGTCCCACGGATTCCGCCGCTCTTGAGGTACTGGCCCTGTCTCTATCTTGTTGAAGCCTGTTCTCACGCTGTCCCCCGGATTCCGCCGTTCTCGAAGTACTGGCCCTTTCTCGATTAATCCTAAGACGATGCTCACGTTGCACAGCAGTCTCAGCACTTCGCACATTTCTTTTTTTACTCACTTCTGGTAGGACCTTTCCAATAGGTTTGCGTTTCTTGGGAGGCATCTCAGATCTCTAAAAGCTAAACAAAAGAAAAGAGTATAAAACAGTAATAAAAATAGGCAAAGTAGAGAAAAAATATGTTATTTAAAAGCTAAACAAAAGTAAAGAGTATAAAGCAGCCAATGGGCGCGCGCCGCCGTCAGATCCCCACGCGTTCTAGAGGGCGCTGTTTGTGAGCTAAGTTGAATATTTTGAATATATAGTTTTAATAATTGATTCATATATTTTTTAAAATAGCCTATCGTCTTCCTCGTATTCTTTTACCTATGTATGGAAATTTTGGTTTGAATTAGTGAACTACTGCGAATTTGTATACCGGACATACAGACATACAAACATTCATTTATATATATATAGATGTATGAAAAGAAACGCATTTCCCAAAAAAGAATTTGTCACAAATCCTTAAGTACTATATTTTTCCGAGTTTATTCATTATGGGATGTGGAAAGTATTCTCGTCGGCTGCCAAGAATTGAGAAATGTTATCTAGGAACTGGTGAAATTATTTGCTTTACAAACATCTTGTTCTTTTTCCTTTGAAACTCAAAGAACCAGAGAAAAATTTTCAATTTATCAAGAGTTCAATATAACAGGAATTTTAACAACTAAGAGGGAGGGGAAAAATCATGTGAACAAGAGTTTGAAGTTTTGGCAGTTTCGGAATATATACACAGTGTGGCAAATAATTTTTAAGACTCGCGCTAGATAAAAGCCAATAGCAGAGCCAGTTATGAAATTGCGCATGCGTATATATATTCGAAGCCTTATCTAGCGCGTGGCTTTGTTTCAGCCATTTTGGTTAACTCTTTAAAACCATACAGGCGATTTTTGAAAAGTAAAAATTTTTGTTCGTCGGAATTCTGAGATGGAACAGAGAGCGGTCATTAAATTTAATGCAAAACTTGGTAGAAGTGCATCGGAAACATATATTTTGATGAATCAAGTTTATGGTACGTTATGTTTGAGTAAATCAAATGTTTTCATTTGGCACAAACGTTTTTCGGATGGAAGAAATACGCTAGAAGATGATAAGCATACTGGACGACCAAGTTCTTCGAAGACACCAGAAAGTATAGAAAAAGTGCGAGAATTTGTTGCAAACAATCGCAGTGCATCCTGAGAATGATGGCAGAGGTGTTACACATCAACAAAGAAACGATTCGAACCATTCTGCATGAAGATTTGGGTAAAACTAAAGTCTGTGCTAAATTTGTTCCACACACTAACGGGCGAGCAGAAATCATTGAGAATTAAACATTGCAGGGACTGCCATTTCTGCCTATGAAAATGATTCAAACTTCCTGATATCAATTGTTACGGGTGATGAAACATGGTGTTTTCAGTATGACCCAAAGACAAAGCGCCAAAGTGCCGAATGGAAGTCAAAAAACTCTCCACAAGCCAAAAAAAACGCGAAAAGTGCCATCAAAAATCAAAACAATGCTGATTACCTTTTTCGATAGTAGAGATTATCCACAAATAATTTGTTCCCGCTGGACAACCCATTACTGGAGAGTATTATTTAAACTTTTGAAACGTTTGATTGCCCGAATTCGTCGCATTCGTCCAGAATATCGCAATGAAGACAGTTGGTGTTTGCTGCATGATAATGCACCGAGTCACTCCTCACTCATTGTTCGTCGCTTTTGGCCAAAAATAACGTCTGTGTGTTGAATCATCCTCCGTACTCGCCTGATTTAGCACCATGTGACTTTTATTTATTCCCAAAAATAAAATTGAAGTTAAAAGGTTGTTTTTTTAATAATATCCCGACCATCCAGACAGCTGCGACGAGCACTTTGGAGGCGATTCCTCAAAGTGGCCTGCAAGAGGCATTTAATTCCTTATTAAATCGTTGTAACATATGTATTGAATCCGGAGGGGATTATTTTGAATAAAAAATAGTAGAAATTGAATTAGCTTGTTTCTGTTTTATTTTACAAACCCATTCTTAAAAATTATTTGCCACACTGTGTATACTATTTACTTCAAGAATTCCTAACTATGTTCACCCCAACTTCTATAACGTTCAATTTTTTACTGGACATGGCGACCCCAACACATATTTGTTTAGAATTGGCAAAATTGGTTCACCTGCATGCACTTGTGGAAACGAAAGACAAACCCCTGAACACCTTCTGATAAACTGTCCATTAACTTATGATCTAAGGGAAGAAAACTAACTTTACCTGACTAATACAAAACAGGTTGCTTGCAATAAAAGACCAATAAATTAAGTTTAATAGATTCTGCAGGATGTATATTTTGAGGCGAAAGTGTTGACTGTACATATTTCAAGATACAATTTCTAATTGCTATATGCAAAATTTGACATCGAACGTTTAATTTTCATGCCTCCCAATGTTTAATTGTGTTAATTGTATATAATTTCAGATATACACGCAATTATCCTAATTGTGGATATGGTGTGTCTCTCCCAACTGTTAAATAAATAATATATACTTTTTATTATACCCCATTCTCTAATTACAATATGAAATACATATTAATACAATATATTAACCAATCTAATATACTTCGTTTCTTGGTTTTTTTGTTTCTCAAGAAGCCACTGAGACCAAAAATCTTTTTGGTCGCAGTGGTACAGACTACTCCACGCTGACGCGCGAAACACGTTCGTGGGTGGCTTTTCTTGATTTATCAAGAAATTGGGTTGGCTAAATATCAGGAAACAGCCTAAATAAATGTTTAGTTGATTTCTTTTCCACCAGATGGTGCTCTGCCTTCTAAAAAGCACATGTGCTCCTTGTCAGGATATGCCTTTTTTATTTTTAATATAAACACCTGACCCACTTATTTTTTATTTATAATTATTTTTTTCTATTATATTTTCATACATACCATGTTGATACAAGATTCAATAAATGACTTAATGCAAGTGTGTTTTTAAATTAATAAATTTAATATAGCTTTCGTGTATTGCAATTTCTCAAGCAAGAGTTTGATCTCAAAATTCGTTACTATTTTAAACATTTGGAAAGTTATTCACAAATGTTTATTTGTAGCAAGATACTATTCCTTCAACTTCAAATTACCGAGGTAACCAATTAATATTGATTTTGTTCAACTTATCGAGTATCTTTCATGGGACATGGACAAAATTTCAAATTATCAAGAGATTCAAATGAATGAATTTCAAATTATCGAGAGTTGACTGTATATATACGAACTACAGGATTACAGGGCAATTTATTTGAGTCAAGAACAACTTAAAATTAATAAAAATAAAAAAAGAAACAATAAAATAAATTTAACAGAGTATATAATAAAATATATAAATATCAGAAGTTATCTTCTTCTTCCTTATCTCCACTCAATGATATCAGGGTATCAAGTTGTGACCCTTGATGGTGTCTGTTTGACAACCATCATGACTGGGTGAAGTAGAATGTGTCTGCCTTTGTCATTAAGACTGGGAGCACTACTCAGTAGCAGGCCACTGACTTAGCTCCAATATGACATGGTGACATGAGGAACAGACACCATGTACAGCCAACATGGAGTACATCCTGTATTCCCTTTGTCATTAAGACAGGGAGTCCTACTCAGTAGCAGGCCACTGACTTAGCTCCAATATGACATGGTGACATGAGGAACAGACACCATGTACAGCCAACATGGAGTACATCCTGTATCCCCTTTGTCATTAAGACTGGGAGCCCTACTCAGTAGCAGGCCACTGACTTAGCTCCAATATGAAATGGTGATGTGAGGAACAGACACCATGTACAGCCAACATGGAGTACATCCTGTATCCCCATTGTCATTAAGACTGGGAGCACTACTCAGTAGCAGGCCACTGACTTAGCTCCAATATGAAATGGTGACATGAGGAACAGACACCATGTACAGCCAACATGGAGTACATCCTGTATCCCCTTTGTCATTAAGACTGGGAGCACTACTCAGTAGCAGGCCACTGACTTAGCTCCAATATGTAATGGTAACATGAGGAACAGACACCATGTACAGCCAACATGGAGTACATCCTGTATCCCTGGAGACCTTACAGGGTACTATCAGCATGGCCAGCTGAGCCCAGGTTTTTATTGAGCTTGTTACTGCTCCCTCTCCTTCTTTGTCATCCGGGCTTGCGACCGGCAAGAATTTATAATCTATCTGTATATATTTATAATACCGTTATGAGAATTTTAAAATTGATAAAATATGTGTTTTAGTTTAAACATGTTTGTTTTTATTTATGTTATAAATAAGTAATTAGCATATAGTAATATAAAGAAGAAAGAGTAACACCAGAAAAACATCGACGGTTAAACGTCATAGGCTGGGTAAATAAAAGGTATAAGCTAAGAGAAAGTTTTATAGAGAAGAACAAAGACAGAGAAGGACATGTTTAAACTAAATTAAAAAATATATAAATCTTGAAATTCTCATAACGCTATTATTTTATACAGAATTAGCTTGCTGTTCTGACTCAAAGTTGAGTTCAAAATCTGTATTTCTTAATATTTTACTTTTCCATATTTCCCCCCCCCCCCCCCCCCCCCCCCAAAAAAAAACTATTAATATATATATATAGGTTATATATAAAATATTATTTTATTTTAAAAAAATTATATATTTCATAGATACAAATACTCTGTTAAATCGACCACAAGAGGTCACGCTTCCCCTATAAAAACTAATTGTTGTTGTTTCCCGATGGCCGGCACCAACCTTTTGTACATTATCTAAATAAGTTTTTCAATTTTTTCCACTCTTACGCCTTAAGCCAGGCAGTACTTTTTATCAAATTATGTTTTTCATACATATTCCTTAGCTCAAATAAATAAATCTCTTATCAAAACTATTTTTAGTATTATAATATCAAGATCTTTGCCACGACTGCAATTACCATAACATAATCCACAAGATGATCCAAAATCGGCAGAAAATTTCATTTTTATATAATATATATGTCGTAAACCCGGGTAAGCCAACAAGTGAGTTGGAAGCAGTCGGGGTTGAGTGGCAAGGCGTGCAGAGTGGGAAGTCCGCACGGGACAGTAAGGACAAAGTTTGGGATCAAAAGACGCTCTCCTAGTACGTCTCACGTGGCACCAGGATCAGGGGGAAATTGAGGATTAACTTAGGAAATCTCGGCGTCCTGCATGAAGCCGCGGAGGCAGAGAGGAGCCAAAACGACGGCCACGAGGGCCGCCGTGAGATTTAGCACTGAGCGGGCCTCTCCGAAAATATCCACTGTAACCTAACTAACTGTCAACATCCGGACCAACGCCTCTTCTTTGTCCCTCTCTGGATCCCCCGGGTGTCCAGTGGCAAGCTGGTGTCACTTTGAGACGACTAGAAAAGACGTCATACTTTATTACTTACATATCACATTGTTTAAATATATATTACGACATATATATATATATATAATCAATACTTTTCTACAATATATTAAAGGAAATATAATATTTTTAGGGTTAGGAATATTTATTTGAAAAAATAAATTGTGACAACAGTTTGCACTATCTACATTCCGATATCCAGGATATATTATATTTACATTTTTTTCTTAAAAATATATAAAACATATATGTTATATTAAGATATTATTCAAAATGTTATATTAAGATATTATTTAAAATGTTATATTAAGATATTATTTAAAATGTTATATTAAGATATTATTTAAAATGTTATATTAAGATATTATTTAAAATGTTATATTAAGATATTATTTAAAATGTTATATTAAGATATTATTTAAAATGTTATATTAAGATATTATTTAAAATGTTATATTAAGATATTATTTAAAATGTTATATTAAGATATTATTTAAAATGTTATATTAAGATATTATTTAAAATGTTATATTGGGATATTGTTTTATTTAAAAATATATATCATAGATAAAAATATTCTGTTAAATCGACCGCCAGAGGTCAGGCTTACCCTAAAAAAACTCATTGTTGTCGTATCCCGTTTGGCCGGCTAAAAACTTTGTACATTATGTAAATAAGCTTTTGTTTTATCTATTATTGCGCCTTAAGTCAGGCAGTACTTTTACAAAATTATGTTTATCCTATAGCTCAATTAAAGCAATCTCTTATCAAAACTATTTTTATTATTATTCTTTCAATATTTATGCAACGACTGCTCAACAAATAGCTTTTTTCTTTATATAATATATATATATTATATATATTTAATCTATCATCAAATTACGAAACTATTATAGACGCGTAATATTCTTTTTAAAATTAAACAATTTCTACTGCCCTTACTGCAATGGAAAAATTAATGGGAGGGCCTGGCTCATCAGTGGTCAACCCTCCCAGCGGTTTCGCCAGTTTAATCTACCATACAGGCTGTTATATTGCATTTTTGGAACGTCCTTTTATAGTGATATTGATGCTAGACTCTTGGAATGGGTATTTTAGATGAACTATGGACATAAGCTTTGTGGATAGTGGAATTACATACAATTATAAATATAAGAAAAAGGCATCTCCTTATAGTGCACCTGAAAGTTGCTGATGGCTTGCGCCATCTATCGGAATAAATATAAACTATTCTCGTTGATTTCTAATTATTCCAGAATTGGCCAAATACCCATTCTTGATTAATCAAGAAAAGCTAACCACGGACGCGTTTCGGGCTGTTGGCCCTCATCAGCGTGGTGCAAGCTGTACCTCAACGACCAAAAAAATTGGTCATTCAAGGCATCCTGAAAAATCATGAAACGGGTAATATATAATATGCTCCGAGCAATCGCTCTTCCGCAAATATCGATTTGTGTCTTTTATTAGAACACAACAAATATTTAATATATAAAAACCCAAATATATATTTTTTTGAAAAACACATATTTTATTTTCATTCATTGACTGTTCTACATTTTTTTTTACCATAGATTTAAAACATAACACTTTGAATATATTGTTGTAAATATGTATAGTTAACTTACCTATTTTTTAAATTCACGAATATAGGATTCATTTTAAAAATTCTATATTACTGTGATAAATAATTTTATGTGTAATTTACTTCAAGTAATTCAAAATAAAAACTACTTGAAATTAAATCATTATTTTTTTCTAGTTTTCTATTATGATACATTAGCACGCCATCTGTTATTAAAATTCGAAACTATTATAGACACGTATGATTCTTTTTTAAAATAAAAAGGACTACTGCCCTTATTGCAATTGAAAAATTGATGGGAGGGTTCACCACTGATGAGCCAAGCCCTCCTATTTATATTTCCACCCCAGTAAGGGCAGTAGAAATATTTTAATTTTTAAAAATAATCATTTTTTTTACTTATCCCTATTACACGTGGTACAGGCCATGATAATCATGGTGGGTAGTTAGCGACTACTTTTACTGTAAGTACACCCCACCTGTCTACACATGTGAAAAGGAGTTCGACTTTGAACTTACAAATGTGCCAGAACCCCGTTTGGTAACTTGCACTCGCTAATGGATTTGGACTTTTGCAAGAATCAGGTGGGTCATTGGAACATTTTATTATTATTTTTTTTTAACAGAAAAAAGTGTCCAATGCGAGAATCAAACCCGGGTCGTAGTGGTCGAAAACCAAACGGTTTAACCAGCCTTCCACCGACCCCCCCCATTTTAAAAAATAAAAAAGTACTACTGCCCTTATTACAATGGTAAAATTAATGGGAGGGTTCACCACCGATGAGCCAGGCCCTCCCATTAATTTTTCCATTGCAGTAAGGGCAGTAGAAATGTTTTATTTTTAAAAGAATCATACCGTCTATAATAGTTTTCTATTATCACAACTGCCCATCAATTCTTTATCTTTACAACAAAAAATATGATTCATAACATACATATATTATTGGATAATAAAAAAGCATATATTGGATTTATAATAAAATATTTATTTCGCCAATATTTCGGCTGGCTGAACGCCAACCTTTATCGAGGCATTACATTTTGTATAAACACACTTATTATCTAATTATACTTATAAAATACTTATAATTTATATAAACAAATTCATAAAACTGAGTTATATATATATCGTATATTTTAAACTGTATGACACTTTTAGTATATGTCACATATCTTCCAATTAGAGCTGATACCTTAAAAGATCCTACCCTTCTTTTAAAATGTACACCGTTTCTGTTTGCCACCACCCCCATATTTTGTATATATGCTATATCTTTATTAATAATACCTGTAAACCCTTATTTGTATTTGAACTAAAAATGTTGACGTCAAAATAAAGATTCAAAGAGAGAGCGGTCAGCTGGTGGCAAAGACAGAGGGGAGGGAAAAAGCCAACGCCCAGCCCATGTGGGGCCCCCAGGGACTCTTTATATACGACCCCTGCAAACAGGACAGGTTTTGGCAGGGGGTCAGCGGCAGTATGTTCTACAGTGTGTCTATCGGCAGGCCTCTTTTGTCTCTCACGGTCTCTCTCTCCATGTCTCGGTGGTAGGCATCCAAGTTTGTGTAATGGCCTCTACCTCTGTCCCGTGGGCTGTCCCCGATCACTCTCGGTGCTAACATCAAGCCTTGCCTCTGCTTCTTGTTGTCCGCGTGTTCCCAACAACATCAACACTCGCCTCACGTACACGACTGCCAGTTTATCCATACGTCGGCATTTGCAAAAATATTACATATATATATGTTGTAATATATTTGAATAAATACTTAATTACCTATATGTAATATAGTTATAATGTAACAATCAAAACTGTAGACATAATTCAACTCGCCAGTTTTACCATCATGTAATACCAAAAACGAAAAAAATAAATACTAAATTCTACCAAGCTTCTACGAAAATAATTCGAAATATCATTAACTCAACTTACACATTCCCAATGCAGAATATATGAACAGAAGATAGTTCTATCTAACTTTGTTAAGTTAATAGAAGTAAGCAGACGATACAACAAGAATAATAAATCAGACGAACAAATCAGAATATTCCTAAAGTTCGGAACAAATCTAATATTTACCTTCTGTGTGTTCTCCACAAAACTTATTATCTAGAAATTAATGGTCCATTTAAAACTCAAACGATTATTTCAAAATTAAATATACAAGTCAAATATTAATATTCAATTCGAATATTATTTTTTTCGTAAAAGTTTGATTTGTAGATTTTAATTTAATAGAACAGTTTTGAAAATGTGTGTGTGTCCATTTTATTCTAGTTTTATATTTAATAGATGAAATAAATTTAGAAAGATGCGAATAAATTATTTTAGTGTTTTTTGACCTATGGGCGGCATGAAATTCTAAGCGGAGTCAGACAAAAAATATATTTATCGTAAAATCAACTTTTAATTACATTTATTTACTACAAATTACCAGAAGTATTGTTGTATACTACATGTTATATTATGATACTTTAGCACGCCATCTGTTATCAAAATACGAAACTATTATAGACACGTATGATTCTTTTAAAAATAAAACAATTTCTACTGTCCTTACTGCAATGGAAAAATTAATGGGAGGGCCAATAAAAGACACAAATTGATATTTGCGGAAGAGCGATTGCTCGAAGCATATTATATATACAGGGCCCATTGCCCTGTTTGGATTCGCCATACAACAACAAAATAATACAGTATTCTTTCTCCCTCCCTTTCCCCATGTTCACGTGAGCCTTTGTTTGAAAGGGATTTATTTACACATCTGTTCTAAAACTTTCCTCACTACCTGTATGAATCTATTTACAATTGATCTGTCGGTTCAATATCACATTAATAGGTACCGCTCAACAAGAGCAACCTAGTTCATGATAATTGAAACAATAAATAATATGTGAAGGTTATTCACATATTAAACAAATTTTAACGCGGGATTCAATCCCGGTTCATGACTGTCGGGAATCAATTGCTCTGTAGAAATTATAGAGTTCTATTGCTATATTTTTTTCTTTTCTGAAATAGTTCTCAGCGTCTTCAGTGGGTTGCTAAATCTCTAGAAGGTGTTTTTAAGAGTTTTATTGATGAATATCATATAGAAAAATATAATGAATGACATTTATTATGTGTGTTATATATTTCCCCAAATTTCAACCAACATGTTAAATACACTCATGGACAAAATCAAAAGAATTTCGTTATTTGTATTATTATGTATTCCTAGAGAAGGACAGAGATCCCTGAGAGTACAATGTCAAATGAACAGCTCTAGTTTAAGCCAAATGGTTTCTAGTAAAGAAGAATATTGAGAATTTAACAAGTTCTGTAGACTCTATCTCAAATGCCGTGGACTTGAATTACATTAAGAATTGAAATTTCTAGTTTTAATTAGTATATTTGTGCCACTGGTTTAGTGGTTGTAATTCTAAAGATATATTGGACTTTTGATAATATGTATGTAAATAATCTTTGTTTCTTGTATAATATTTTCCTCTAAAATGTAAATTTGAATAGCTTTCACTCTCTCTCTCTCTCTCTCTAAAATAATAAATAATTTGTATATATATATTTAAAAACTATGTACATAAAATATATTAAACATTTACATGCAAATATCCACATAGGGTATAGCGTGTGTTTTGTAATAAATAAAATAAATAAAAGGAATTTCGTTATTTGTATTATTATGTATTCCTTGAAAAGGCCAGAGATGCCTGAAAGTAGGAGATTACATTAATACAAATGAAAAGAAACTTTGAATAATTTCTAACGCTTTGCCGAATGTTTTAATTTTCCTAGCTCCTGACGAGGACAAAAGTTTTTTGTCAAAACGTCGAGACAGTAAAAAGATTTACTGGCAGAAGTATCTTTTATTTGAAAAAAAGGAACTCATTTCCAAACCTGTTGTATTTTATCAATTAATTTCAGGTATATACTACTATGGGCATTACCAATATAGGAGGATATGAAAAAATGACATCTAGAACTTTAAAGAGCCATCAGAAACATGAATAAGAAATTCAGAACGACTATAGGACATCAATACTAAGCCTAACGACCCCGTCCATTAGGCGACAATCCCAGAGGACTCCCGTTTCAGGATTGTGTCCCACTCGGTCATCAACCAACTTGGGACTATCGCAAGAAACTTGCCATTGAATGGTGTTAGATGAACTGAACATTGGGTGATGGTAGATCTTCCCTACACTCTAATGTCGCCGTTTGTCTGTTCTTTAAGGAGACAGAGGTTGTTCACACTTGGTTATCTCTGTCTTCAATAAAGGTCACTGTAATATCTTTCAAAGTTATTGTCTCAATCCCGATATACATGCTAAAAGGTACAACTTCCTTAAGTTTTGTCCATGAGTGCATACACCATTGGTTATCTCGTGTGTCTTCAATGAAGGTGACTGTAATATCTTTCAGAGTTATTGTCTCAATCCCGATATACATGCTAAAAGGTACAACTTCCTTAAGTTTTGTCCATGAGTGTATACACACTTGGTTATCTCGTGTGTCTGCAATAAAGGTCACTGTAATATCTTTCCGAGTTATTGTCTTAATCCCGATATACATGCTAAAAGGTACAACTTCCTTAAGTTTTGTCCATGAGTGTATACACACTTGGTTATCTTGTGTGTCTTCAATAAAGGTGACTATAATATCTTTCAGAGTTATTGTCTCAATCCCGATAAACATGCTAAAAGGTACAACTTCCTTATGTTTTGTCCATGAGTGTATACACACTTGGTTATCTCCTGTGTCTTCAATAAAGGTCACTGTAATATCTTTCAGAGTTATTGTCTCAATCCCGATATACATGCTGAAAGGTACAACTCCCTTATGTTTTGTCCATGAGTGTATACACACTTGGTTATCTCCTGTGTCTTCAATAAATGTCACTGTAATATCTTTCAGAGTTATTGTCTCAATCCCGATATACATGCTAAAAGGTACAACTTCCTTATGTTTTGTCCATGAGTGTATACACACCTGGTTATCTCCTGTGTCTTCAATAAAGGCCACTGTAATATCTTTCAGAGTTATTGTCTCAATCCCGATATACATGCTAAAAGGTACAACTTCTTAAGTTTTGTCCATGAGTGTATACACACTTGGTTATCCCGTGTGTCTTCAATAAAGGCCACTGTAATATCTTTCAGAGTTATTGTCTCAATCCCGATATACATGCTAAAAGGTACAACTTCCTTAAGTTTTGTCCATGAGTGTATACACACTTGGTTATCTCGTGTGTCTTCAATAAAGGCCACTGTAATATCTTTCAGGGTTATTGTCTCAATCCCGATATACATGCTAAAAGGTACAACTTCCTTAGGTTTTGTCCATGAGTGTGTATTAATAAAATATGACTATTTTGTGTAAATGTCGGCATATTTTTCTAATTTTCAAGACTAATTTTGAAATAAATTCATATTTTTCATCCCAGAATTTATCGTAAAAAGATCATTGATGTAAATATTTATTAGAACAATGGGAAAATGATGATAAGCCAAATTGAAGGCATTAAGACACGAATGTTTCTTTTCACAAATAAATCAAACTTCTACTGTCCTTACTGCAATGAAACAATATATTGGGAGGGCTTGGCTTATCAGTGGTGAACCCTCCCAGCAGTTTCACCAATTTAATCTACCAGACCACTTCTCTTAGAGTTCTAATACTTTATTGGATCATTCTGTTTATATATGTTACACTGAAGTGTGGAATCTTCGAAATGGTATTTAAGTAAACTATGGACATAAGCTTATAGGACAGTAGAATTACATTTAATTACCATATATAAATTCCATATTTACCTATAATTATAAAAAGAAAAGGTATCAAATAGCTTTAAAACCATAAATAAAAGCAGAAAATTCCTTTAGAAGTTATCAAACGATGATATTGAATTCTTTTAATAACTCTTCTGCTTGTGTGAAAAAAGAGCAAAGATCACAGAATCCAATTACGAAAGATTAATTTTTAATAATATTTTTAACACTTCAATTTTATCGGGTAAAAATATAAGAAAAATATCTTCTTTTTATTATCCTAATGGATTTTTCTTTCAAGCTTATTTTTCTTATAAAAAGAAATGGGATCTTTAGAATTTTTTTGTTCAAATTTTTATAAAATTGAAAAAAAAGCGCGGTGAAAGAATATTTCAAAATATTTCACTTGATACTCCTTTTTTTTTAAATGTTTATATGGGCGGAATACAAAAATGAAATGTTAGGAAGGTTTGGGTTTTTTCGTCACAATTTTGAATATTTTGAAAATTTATTTTAAATTGAATGAATAATATTTTACATCATTCAGTGCTACTCATACACAAAACTTAAGGAAGTTGTACCTTTTAGCATGTATATCGGGATTGAGACAATAACTCTGAAAGATATTACAGTGACCTTTATTGAAGACATACGAGATAACCAAGTGTGTATACACTCATGGACAAAACTTAAGGAAGTTGTACCTTTCAGCATGTATATCGGGATTGAGACAATAACTCTGAAATATATTACAGTGACCTTTTTTTGAAGACATACAAGATAAACAAGTGTGAACAAAATCGCCTGTGTCTACTTAAAAAAAAAAACAAGAAAAAAAAATAAATTCATAGAATAAACACTTTTTCTTTCTTTTATATTAAATAATATCTAGTTCGTTACCTCAAATGTTCTTTGATTTCTAAACAAGTTAATGACGTGTAAATGCCGATTCATAAGCTTAGTTCCGTTGTTAAACCTTGCCATTAAACATTTTAAATATTTATTAATATATTCAGAATAATTTCCTCGAAAATGAAAAAAATATAAACTTACTTCTATACAGATTGTTTCACTCTTTATCTTCATTATATTTTATATTATATATATATATATATATGATGGCCTATCTCGTGTATTTCATATATATTAATTCCTAAAATAAATCAAATAATAGTAAATATGCAAATACACCCTAATTAAATAAGATTGTATTATAACTAAAAACAATATGTAAAAATATCCCAATGTATATTAATTTTTAATAACAACACCTGAGC
Source organism: Cordylochernes scorpioides (assembly GCA_030710605.1). Classification (NCBI taxonomy): domain Eukaryota; kingdom Metazoa; phylum Arthropoda; class Arachnida; order Pseudoscorpiones; family Chernetidae; genus Cordylochernes; species Cordylochernes scorpioides. The sequence goes on along the minus strand of CP092870.1, from coordinate 62,383,609 downwards.
TTTTTATTTTTAAATATATATCCATGTGAAAAATAAATCGCGCTATAAATAGTACCATATTTTGTCGATAGATGGCGTCATGTTGAAATAGGCATTAAAATATACAAGTATCAGAGTCATCAACAATCAATTCTGTCATCGTTTGCTTTTGTGAATGGAATAAAAACCCAAATATGGCCATTTCTTATAAGCATCGGTGGTTCAGTGGTAGAATGCTCGCCTGCCACGCGGGCGGCCCGGGTTCGATTCCCGGCCGATGCATTTTGTTTTTTTTTTTTTTTACAATTTTTAAAACTCATTTATATTATTCTACTAGCGGACGTACCCGGCTTCGCCGGGATTTTACACGAGTAAAGGTTTGTCTAACGAATCTTTCGATAAAGTGAACATTTTTTCCCGGTCCCTTTAAAAATACTCGATAAGTTGAATAAAATCAATATTAATTGGCTCCCTCGGTAATTGGAAGTTAAAGGAATAGTATCTTGCCTTGGAATTGTATCATTATTCTTGTCTCAAATAAATTGCCGTGTCATCCTGAATTTTGTCTTTCCTAATTTTCTACATTACAAAATCATCGTATCATCATGATAATATTTAGAGCAGATTGTTGAATTATAACAGATAAATTAGAATATTTATTTTGATTATTTTTAGGCGAAAAGTTATTGATTTATATATTTTTTAAAATAGCCTATCGTCTTCCCCGTATTTTTTTACCTATGTATCGAAATTTTGGTTTGAATTAGTGAACTACTGCGAATTTGTATACCGGACATACAGACCAACAGACAAACATACAAACATTCATTTTTATATATATAGATATACAAGTATCAGAGTCATCAATTCTGTCATCGTTTGCTTTTGTGAATGTATGTGAATAATGGATTTCATATTTTTTATTAATTTTTGTTCTGGCCTTTATTTGTTTAAATATCTTTTTAAAAATCGTTTAAAATGCAGTCGCAATCATTAGCGAACACATATGTTTGCCTAATATTTCCATATGCTCTTTTATTTTTTTACAGAAAAATATTTGCATGCCAGTATTTTGGATTAATTTTTTATAAACCTATTTTTTTTTTAATTCTTACTGAGAAGATGGGCATCGCAGTCAGGATTCTTTACGGTCAGTCACTCAACTCAGGCAATTTCAAAGGTTAATGGTGGTTTAGTGGAAAAGGTGCCGTCTAATTAAACTATATTAATTTTGAAACAACTAAATGGATTGCAATAAAATAATTAAATCAAATACCTAAACACTAATATAATACAATTTTTGCCATTACACACTTTTTTCCTGTAGTTTTATGTGTTACTTCTGTATTGCTATTCTATGGCACTTCTACTATTTATTATTGATGTACTTTCAGTACGAAGGATACTTCACTCGGGGGATTTCTCGGGCGAAGCCGGGTCATTCTTGTAGTTAGGTATATTTTGCTGCATCATGATGTATATACATTTTTGTCAACAAAATTATATTATTTTTATAATTGATATATATAATAATATAAATTAGCTTTCAAATGATTATGTATTATATTTCGACAGAGTATTTGTTATTATGTATATTTGTCAATACTGGAACATAGCTTTAAAGATAGGGGAGGCAAGGATAGAAGAATGGAGACAAGAGACGTGAAGACCACGTGGAAGACAAGGACAACACAACAAATAAATAAACAACTTCTGAAGGTAAATATTTCATTGTTTACTTTTTTTCTAATTTACCTTTATTATGGAAACCCGATATGGAAACACATACAATACCAATAAAGAGGAAATAAAGGTCGAATACCCTGCAAAGCTGCAATCACACACACACAAAAGCCTTTATTAGGGACTTGTCCCATACAGATTCTCCCAATTGGGTAAGGTAATAATTGTGTTATTTACATAGAAATTGAACTGGCTTTACTCTTCATCTCAAAGTCATTCACTTGTTGACTGGTCCTTACATAATGATGATCTAAAAATGTATAGTAAGCTATTGCCTTAGATTTGTTTGCTGATATTTTTGAAAGCAATACGTAGGGTGAAGTGTTAGTACATTTAATTTGATTATATAGGGTCTTCCTCTCTGCATCAAGGGCTGTACAATTAAGCAGGTAATGGGGGAGTTCTTCAGTAATTTCCTTGTCACACAGTGTACATATTAAGTTTTTGGCCTCAAACGTGGTTTTTTTGAAGACTGTAAATAGTATTCTCGATGGAGCTATACATCGTTTGACTGGTAAAGGGAAATCATCGGTTATGTAGCATTCTGTTTCTATTGACGTATAGAAATTTTTATAATGTGGATAAAGTTTTCTTATTATTGATTGGTCTTCTTGTATCGATTGATCTGACATTGTCTTAATAATCATGAGGAACAGACACCATGTACAGCCGCTCCTAACATGGAGTACAAACGCTGCTCATCCTGTATCTCTGGAGCCCTTACAGCTGGTACTATCAGCATGGCCAGCTGAGCCCAGGTTTTTTAGTGAGCTTGTTACTGCTCCCCCTCCTCCTTTTCGGGCTTGGGACCGGCAAAGGCGGAGTTGCGTTACTTAGTGTATTTGTTAAACTCTTTGTAAATCCAATATTTTGTCTTGTATAAACATCCCAAAAGTGAGGCAAAGCTGCAATCTAACGTAACAATAGAAAGGTAAATAGCTGCATTTATCTCAGTAATTATCAATACTACAGACAGATAAACAAATGGAGAAGCACTAACGTAAACATCAGGTCCATTAAAACGTCACCCAGTTTGTTCAATTAAATCACTAATTCCATCCATCAATTGACCGTGTAGGAATTTATAGAGAGAGAAAGAGAAGGTAAAAAAGAGGAAAATGTTGGAAGTAAATTAAATTATCAGGAATGATTTAAGAGATCCGACAGGTTTACTTTAATTAAAAAGAAGGTATCTAAATCAATATTCAATTATGTTATTTTGGTTTTTTATAAGACCCTGAGCTTAGCAGCTTTAACTTTTCCTTACGTTAGCTGAAAATTGGAAGTTCCTCTTTGTAAGTTGGCCGTGCTTTGTTTGGGTTAGCTAATGTTGTTGTTTGTGTTCATCAATTCGACTTTTGGTGATTATTTGGACAAATATTATCATGGACAAAACTTAAGGAAGTTGTACCTTTTAGCATGTATATCTGGATTGAGACAATAACTCTGAAAGATATTACAATGACTTTTATTGAAGACACACGAGATGCCCAAGGGTGTATACACTCATAAACAAAACTTAAGGAAGTGGAAAATCTTTGATGTCGTCGGTCGACTTTTTTTTTAAGGAGACAGAGGTTGTTTACACTTGGTTATCTCGTGTGTCTTCAATAAAGGTCACTGTAATAACTTTCAGAGTTATTGTCTCAATCCCGATATACATGTTAAAAGGTACAACTTCCTTAAGTTTTGTCCATGAGTGTATACACACTTGGTTATCTCGTGTGCCTTCAATAAAGGTCACTGTAATATCTTTCAGAGTTAATGTCTCAATCCCGATATACATGCTAAAAGGTACAACTTCCTGAAGTTTTGTCCATGAGTGTATATATCGTCATTTATTAGAAAAATTAACAAAAAATGTACCAAAATAAAAGCAACAATTGATATAAAAGTAAATATTCTTTTATAGATTCTTTCACTAGAAATTTAAAGAATGTAAGAAAAGAAAGTTATAATAACTGAAAATAGCAAATTATCTACAATTTGCTAAAGTAAAACTTATAATATATCTTCAGAATTATTTACTTTATGTTGCCAAAAGGATATTAAAATTTAAGAAGAAGAATACGTCTTACTACATTCAAAAATAGATAATCAAAAAGCAAACAGAAGAAATGAATGAATATCCAACATCGTGAAAAAAGAATAAAGATTTATTTTGGTTTTCAAAAAAATGAAATTCTTTGAAATGAATGACGAAGATGTGAAGCAATTTTTATCAAGAAACCGTTTTACTAACGAGATAAAAGAAATTCAGTTTTTATTTGCAGAAATTAATGGATTTCAATCGAAAAATGAAGAAATACATAATCAAACAAGATTTTATTTTACATTTATTGAAAATAAGATATCGCTATTATATGCAGAAAGAACTATTTAATTTACTATCAAGAAAAAGACGTTTGAAATGGTATGCAGAAGAATAGATTAGCAGCCAAAAAAAAATAAATTTTCTAATAAAAAGTATCACCTGATTTTGCAACTGAGGGTTTCTGATGACTTAAGCTATCTATCGGAATAAATATCAACTATTCGTTGATTTTTAAAATTATTTCAGAATTGGCCTATTATACATATAATATAAAATATAATGATTAATTCGGAACTATTTTAAAGGCGTAAGATTCTTTTTGAAATTAAACAATTTCTACTGCCCTTACTGCAATGGAAACATTAACATTTGTAATTCTGCTGTCCTCAAAGCTAATGTCCGTAGTTCATCTAAAATACCCATTCCAAGAGTCTACCAACAAAATCACTATAAAAGGAAGATCCAAAAATGCAATATAACAGCGGTATGGTAGATTAAACTGGCGAAACAGCTGGGAGGGTTCACCACTGAAGAGCCAGGCCCTCCCATTAATTTTTCCATTGCAGTAAGGGCAGTAGAAATTTTTTAATTTCAAAAAGAATCTTACGCCTTTAAAATAGTTTCGAATTTTGATAACAAATGGAGCGCTAGTGCATCATAATGATTAATCATTAAAATCAAATATAAAAGAACATAGTTGATATTTATTCCTACAGATTGTGAAAGCCATCATCAACCTTTAGTTGGACACAATCAGGAAATGCCTTTTTCTTAATTTATCTAGCTGATATCAACGCAATTTAACTTTTTTATTATTTTTCACGAAATAATATCCGTTTATTAAAGCAAAAGGAGTAAATCTTCACAAAATTTGTAAAATTCTTCATTGAAGAAAGAGTAATTAGACATGCACATTGTCTCATAAAAGTAAGGAAGATGTTCAAAGACATTGAAGTAGATGTCCAAAGACATTCGGGAAGATATCCAAAGACATTCAGGAAGATGTCCAAAGACATTCAGCATGATGTTCAAAGACATTCAGGAAGATATCCAAAGACATTCAGGAAGATATCCAAAGACATTCAGGAAGATGTCCAAAGACATTCAGGAAGTTGTCCAAAGATATTCAGGAAGATGTCCAAAGACATTCAGGAATATGTCCAAAGATATTAAAGATGTCCAAAGACATTCAGGAAGATGTCCAAAGACATTCAGGAAGATGTCCAAAGACATTCAGGAATAGTCCAAGGATATTCAGGAAGATGTCCAAAGACATTAAGGAAGATATCCAAAGACATTCAGGAAGATGTCCAAAGACATTCAGGAAGATGTCCAAAGACATTTAGGAAGATCTCCAAAGACATTCAGGAAGATTTCCAAAGACATTAAGGAAGATGTCCAAAGATATTCAGGAAGATGTCCAAAGACATTCAGGAAGATGTCCAAAGACATTCAGGAAGATGTTCAAAGGCATTCTGGAAGATGTTCAGAGACATTCAGGTGATGTTCAAAGACATTCAGGAAGATGTTCAAAGACATTCAGGAAGATGTCCAAAGACATTCAGGAAGATGTTCAAAGACATTAAGGAATATGTCCAAAGATATTCAGGAAGATGTTCAAAGACATTCAGGGAATGTACAAAGACATTCAGGAAGATGTTCAAAGACATTCAGGAAGATGTCCAAAGATATTCAGGAAGATGTTCAAAGACATTCAGGAAGATGTACAAAGACATTCAGGAAGATGTTCAAAGACATTAAGGAAGATGTCCAAAGTTATTCAGGAAGATGTCCAAAGACATTCAGGAAGATATCCAAAGACTTTCAGAAGATGTCCAAAGATATTCAGGAAGATGTCCAAAGACATTCTGAAAGATGTTCAAAGACATTAAGGAAGATGTCCAAAGTTATTCAGGAAGATGTCCAAAGACATTCAGGAAGATATCCAAAGATTTTCAGAAGATGTCTAAAGATATTCAGGAAGATGTCCAAAGACATTCAGGAAGATGTCCAAAGATATTAAGGAAAATGTCCAAATACATTAAGGAAGATGTCCAAAGATATTCAGGAAGATATCCAAAGACATTCAGGAAGATGTCCAAAAACATTAAGGAAGATGTCCAAAGACATTAAGGAAGATGTCTAAAGACATTAAGGGAGATGTCTAAAGATATTCAGGAAGATGTCCGAAGACATTCAGGAAGATTAACAAAGACATTCAGGAAGATATCCAAAGATATGCAGGAAAATATCCAAAGACAATCAGGAAGATTCACAAAGACATTCGGGAAGATATCCAAAGACACTCAGGAAGATTTCCAAAGACATTAAGGAAGATGCCCAAAGATATTCAGGAAGATGTCCAAAGACATTAAGGAAGATGTCTAAAGATATTCAGGAAGATGTCCGAAGATATTAAGGAAGATGTCCAAAGACATTCAGGAATAGTCCAAGGATATTCAGGAAGATGTCCAAAGACATTAAGGAAGATATCCAAAGACATTCAGGAAGATGTCCAAAGACATTCAGGAAGATGTCCAAAGACATTTAGGAAGATCTCCAAAGACATTCAGGAAGATTTCCAAAGACATTAAGGAAGATGTCCAAAGATATTCAGGAATATGTCCAAAGACATTCAGGAAGATGTCCAAAGACATTCAGGAAGATGTTCAAAGGCATTCTGGAAGATGTTCAGAGACATTCAGGTGATGTTCAAAGACATTCAGGAAGATGTTCAAAGACATTCAGGAAGATGTCCAAAGACATTCAGGAAGATGTTCAAAGACATTAAGGAATATGTCCAAAGACATTCAAGAAGATGTTCAAAGATATTCAGGAAGATCTCCAAAGACATTCAGGAATATTTCCAAAGACATTGAGGAAGATGTCCAGAAACCTTCAGGAAGATGTCCAAAGACATTCAGGAAGATGTTCAAAGGCATTCAGGAAGATGTTCAAAGACATTCAGGAAGATGTTCAAAGACATTCAGGAAGATGTTCAAAGACATTCAGGAAGATGTTTAAAGATATTAAGGAAAATGTCCAAATACATTAAGGAAGATGTCCAAAGATATTCAGGAAGATATCCAAAGACATTCAGGAAGATGTCCAAAGACATTAAGGAAGATGTCCAAAGGCATTAAGAAAGATGCCCAAAGATATTCAGGAAGATGTCCAAAGACATTAAGGAAGATGTCTAAAGATATTCAGGAAGATGTCCGAAGATATTAAGGAAGATGTCCAAAGACATTCAGGAATAGTCCAAGGATATTCAGGAAGATGTCCAAAGACATTAAGGAAGATATCCAAAGACATTCAGGAAGATGTCCAAAGACATTCAGGAAGATGTCCAAAGACATTTAGGAAGATCTCCAAAGACATTCAGGAAGATTTCCAAAGACATTAAGGAAGATGTCCAAAGATATTCAGGAAGATGTCCAAAGACATTCAGGAAGATGTCCAAAGACATTCAGGAAGATGTTCAAAGGCATTCTGGAAGATGTTCAGAGACATTCAGGTGATGTTCAAAGACATTCAGGAAGATGTTCAAAGACATTCAGGAAGATGTCCAAAGACATTCAGGAAGATGTTCAAAGACATTAAGGAATATGTCCAAAGATATTCAGGAAGATGTTCAAAGACATTCAGGGAATGTACAAAGACATTCAGGAAGATGTTCAAAGACATTCAGGAAGATGTCCAAAGATATTCAGGAAGATGTTCAAAGACATTCAGGAAGATGTACAAAGACATTCAGGAAGATGTTCAAAGACATTAAGGAAGATGTCCAAAGTTATTCAGGAAGATGTCCAAAGACATTCAGGAAGATATCCAAAGACTTTCAGAAGATGTCCAAAGATATTCAGGAAGATGTCCAAAGACATTCTGAAAGATGTTCAAAGACATTAAGGAAGATGTCCAAAGTTATTCAGGAAGATGTCCAAAGACATTCAGGAAGATATCCAAAGATTTTCAGAAGATGTCTAAAGATATTCAGGAAGATGTCCAAAGACATTCAGGAAGATGTCCAAAGATATTAAGGAAAATGTCCAAATACATTAAGGAAGATGTCCAAAGATATTCAGGAAGATATCCAAAGACATTCAGGAAGATGTCCAAAAACATTAAGGAAGATGTCCAAAGACATTAAGGTAAATGTCTAAAGACATTAAGGGAGATGTCTAAAGATATTCAGGAAGATGTCCGAAGACATTCAGGAAGATTAACAAAGACATTCAGGAAGATATCCAAAGATATGCAGGAAAATATCCAAAGACAATCAGGAAGATTCACAAAGACATTCAGGAAGATATCCAAAGACACTCAGGAAGATTTCCAAAGACATTCAGGAAGATATCCAAAGACATTCAGGAAGATGTCCAAAGTTATTCAGGAAAATGTCTAAAGACATTAAGGAAGATGTCCAAAGACATTCAGGAAGATGTCCAAAGATATTCAGGAAGATGTCCAAAGACATTCAAGAAGATGTTCAAAGATATTCAGGAAGATCTCCAAAGACATTCAGGAATATTTCCAAAGACATTGAGGAAGATGTCCAAAGACCTTCAGGAAGATGTCCAAAGACATTCAGGAAGATGTTCAAAGGCATTCAGGAAGATGTTCAAAGACATTCAGGAAGATGTTCAAAGACATTCAGGAAGATGTTCAAAGACATTCAGGAAGATGTTTAAAGATATTAAGGAAAATGTCCAAATACATTAAGGAAGATGTCCAAAGATATTCAGGAAGATATACAAAGACATTCAGGAAGATGTCCAAAGACATTAAGGAAGATGTCCAAAGGCATTAAGAAAGATGCCCAAAGATATTCAGGAAGATGTCCAAAGACATTAAGGAAGATGTCTAAAGATATTCAGGAAGATGTCCGAAGATATTAAGGAAGATGTCCAAAGACATTTAGGAAGATATCCAAAGACATTCAGGAAGATTCACAAAGACATTCAGGAAGATGTCCAAAGATATTAAGGAAAATGTCCAAATACATTAAGGAAGATGTCCAAAGATATTCAGGAAGATATCCAAAGACATTCAGGAAGATGTCCAAAAACATTAAGGAAGATGTCCAAAGACATTAAGGAAGATGTCCAAAGACATTAAGGGAGATGTCTAAAGATATTCAGGAAGATGTCCGAAGACATTCAGGAAGATTATCAAAGACATTCAGGAAGATATCCAAAGATATGCAGGAAAATATCCAAAGACAATCAGGAAGATTCACAAAGACATTCAGGAAGATATCCAAAGACACTCAGGAAGATTTCCAAAGACATTCAGGAAGATATCCAAAGACATTCAGGAAGATATCCAAAGTTATTCAGGAAAATGTCCAAAGACATTAAGGAAGATGTCCAAAGACATTCAGGAAGATGTCCAAAGATATTCAGGAAGATGTCCAAAGACTTTCAGGAAGATGTCCAAAGACATTCAGGAAGATGTTCAAAGGCATTCAGGAAGATGTTCAAAGACATTCAGGAAGATGTTCAAAGACATTCAGGAAGATGTTCAAAGACATTCAGGAAGATGTCCAAATACATTAAGGAAGATGTCCAAAGATATTCAGGAAGATATCCAAAGACATTCAGGAAGATGTCTAAAGATTTTCAGGAAGATGTCCGAAGATATTAAGGAAGATGTCCAAAGACATTCAGGAAGATATCCAAAGACATTCAGGAAGATTCACAAAGACATTCAGGAAGATATCCAAAGACATTCAGGAAGATGTCCAAAGTTATTCAGGAAGATGTCCAAAGACATTAAGGAAGATGTCTAAAGACATTCAGGAAGATGTCCAAAGATATTCAGGAAGATGTCCAAAGACATTCAGGAAGATGGTCAAAGATATTCAGGAAGATCTCCAAAGACATTCAGGAAGATTTCCAAAGACATTAAGGAAGATGTCCAAAGACATTCAGGAAGATGTTCAAAGACATTCAGGAAGATGTTCAAAGACATTGAGGAAGATGTTCAAAGATATTCAGGAAGATGTTCAAAGACATTCAGGAAGATGTACAAAGACATTCAGGAAGATGTTTTTAAAGACATTCAGGAAGATGTCCAAAGATATTCAGGTAGATGTTCAAAGACATTCAGGAAGATATCCAAAGACTTTCAGGAAAAGTCCGAAGATATTAAGGAAGATTTCCTAAGACATTCAGGAAGATATCCAAAGACATTCAGGAAGATTCACAAAGACATTCAGGAAGATATCCAAAGACACTCAGGAAAATTTCCAAAGACATTCAGGAAGATATCCAAAGACATTCAGGAAGATGTCCAAAGACATTCAGAAAGATTTCCAAAGATATTCAGGAAGATATCCAAAGACATTCAGGAAGATGTCCAAGGTTATTCAGGAAGATATTCACAGACACTCAGTAAGATTTCCAAAGACATTCAGGAAGATATCCAAAGACATTCAGGAAGATGTCCAAAGACATTCAGGAATAGTTCCAAAGACATTGAGGAAGATGTCCAAAGACCTTCAGGAAGATGTCCAAAGACATTCAGGAAGATGTTCAAAGGCATTCAGGAAGATGTTCAAAGACATTCAGGAAGATGTTCAAAGACATTCAGGAAGATGTTCAAAGACATTCAGGAAGATGTCCAAAGATATTAAGGAAAATGTCCAAATACATTAAGGAAGATGTCCAAAGATATTCAGGAAGATATCCAAAGACATTCAGGAAGATGTCTAAAGATATTCAGGAAGATGTCCGAAGATATTAAGGAAGATGTCCAAAGACATTCAGGAAGATATCCAAAGACATTCAGGAAGATTCACAAAGACATTCAGGAAGATGTCCAAAGACATTCAGGAAGATGGTCAAAGATATTCAGGAAGATCTCCAAAGACATTCAGGAAGATTTCCAAAGACATTAAGGAAGATGTCCAAAGACATTCAGGAAGATGTTCAAAGACATTCAGGAAGATGTTCAAAGACATTGAGGAAGATGTTCAAAGATATTCAGGAAGATGTTCAAAGACATTCAGGAAGATGTACAAAGACATTCAGGAAGATGTTTTTAAAGACATTCAGGAAGATGTCCAAAGATATTCAGGTAGATGTTCAAAGACATTCAGGAAGATATCCAAAGACTTTCAGGAAAAGTCCGAAGATATTAAGGAAGATTTCCTAAGACATTCAGGAAGATATCCAAAGACATTCAGGAAGATTCACAAAGACATTCAGGAAGATATCCAAAGACACTCAGGAAAATTTCCAAAGACATTCAGGAAGATATCCAAAGACATTCAGGAAGATGTCCAAAGACATTCAGAAAGATTTCCAAAGATATTCAGGAAGATATCCAAAGACATTCAGGAAGATGTCCAAGGTTATTCAGGAAGATATTCACAGACACTCAGTAAGATTTCCAAAGACATTCAGGAAGATATCCAAAGACATTCAGGAAGATGTCCAAAGACATTCAGGAATAGTTCCAAAGACATTGAGGAAGATGTCCAAAGACCTTCAGGAAGATGTCCAAAGACATTCAGGAAGATGTTCAAAGGCATTCAGGAAGATGTTCAAAGACATTCAGGAAGATGTTCAAAGACATTCAGGAAGATGTTCAAAGACATTCAGGAAGATGTCCAAAGATATTAAGGAAAATGTCCAAATACATTAAGGAAGATGTCCAAAGATATTCAGGAAGATATCCAAAGACATTCAGGAAGATGTCTAAAGATATTCAGGAAGATGTCCGAAGATATTAAGGAAGATGTCCAAAGACATTCAGGAAGATATCCAAAGACATTCAGGAAGATTCACAAAGACATTCAGGAAGATATCCAAAGACATTCAGGAAGATGTCCAAAGTTATTCAGGAAGATGTCCAAAGACATTAAGGAAGATGTCTAAAGACATTCAGGAAGATGTCCAAAGATATTCAGGAAGATGTCCAAAGACATTCAGGAAGATGGTCAAAGATATTCAGGAAGATCTCCAAAGACATTCAGGAAGATTTCCAAAGACATTAAGGAAGATGTCCAAAGACATTCAGGAAGATGTTCAAAGACATTCAGGAAGATGTTCAAAGACATTGAGGAAGATGTTCAAAGATATTCAGGAAGATGTTCAAAGACATTCAGGAAGATGTACAAAGACATTCAGGAAGATGTTTTTAAAGACATTCAGGAAGATGTCCAAAGATATTCAGGTAGATGTTCAAAGACATTCAGGAAGATATCCAAAGACTTTCAGGAAAAGTCCGAAGATATTAAGGAAGATTTCCAAAGACATTCAGGAAGATATCCAAAGACATTCAGGAAGATTCACAAAGACATTCAGGAAGATATCCAAAGACACTCAGGAAAATTTCCAAAGACATTCAGGAAGATATCCAAAGACATTCAGGAAGATATCCAAAGACATTCAGGAAGATGTCCAAGGTTATTCAGGAAGATATTCACAGACACTCAGTAAGATTTCCAAAGACATTCAGGAAGATATCCAAAGACATTCAGGAAGATGTCCAAAGACATTCAGGAAGATTTCCAAAGATATTCAGGAAGATTTCCAAAGACATTCAGGAAGATGTCCAAAGTTATTCAGGCAGATATCCAAAGACATTCAGGAAGATATCTAAAGACATTAAGGAAGATATCCAAAGACATTTAGGAAGATGTACAAAGACATTCAGGAAGATATCCAAAGATATGCAGGAAGATATCCAAAGACATTCAGGAAGCTATTCAAAGGCCATCAGGAAGATGTCCAAAGACATTTAGGAAGATTTCCAAAGACATTCAGGAAGATGTCCAAAGACATTCAGGAATATTCACAAAGACATTCAGGAAGATATCCAAAGACATTCAGGAAGATGTCCAAAGACATTCAGGAAGATATCCAAAGACATTCAGGAAGATGTACGAAGACATTCAGGAAGATATCCAAAGACATACAGGAAGATATCCAAAGATATGCAGGAAGATATCCAAAAACATAAAGGAAGATTCACAGAGACATTCAGGAAGATATCCAAAGATATGTAGGAAGATATCCAAAGACATACAGGAAGATATCCAAAGATATGCAGAAATATATCCAAAGACATACAGGAAGATATCCGAAGATATGCAGAAATATACCCAAAGACATACAGGAAGAATTCCTTGATGTTTGGAGGAATTTCTAAAGATATCTGGGAAGAATCCATCAGGTTTAAGAATGAGTCCAAAACTTAAAGAACAAATTCAACGATTTCAGGCAGAAATCCATAAACATGCAAAAAGAGGTTCAACAAGCTGCAGAAAGAAGTCCATCCTTGGACATAAGGAATCTATCGAAGAGGAGCCAGATGGCGCCAGACATCACCTGACCCACGTGGCCGACCGAATCGATCAGTCTTGTGCTGCGGCTGGAGACCAGGATACTCCCCGCTCTCAGTCCGGTAGGTTTCTGTCACCGTAGCTCAATGCTGATGTAGACAGTTTCTACCGTTGCAATCCCATCTACCACTTTGTATCCATCACACCTTTCCTTCAACCATATATATATATATATAACAATCACACCGTTTCTTCACCCATATATATATATATATATATACCCATCACACCGTTACTTCTACCATATATATACCAATCACACCGTTCCTTCAACCATATATATACCCATCACACCGTTACTTCTACCATATATATACCCATTACACCGTTACTTCTACCAAATATATATATACCCATCACACCGTTACTTCTACCATATATATATACCCATCACACCGTTACTTCTACTATATATATATACCCATCACACCGTTACTTCTACCATATATATATACCCATCACACCGTTACTTCTACCATATATATATATACCCATCACACCGTTACTTCTACCATATATATACCCATCACACCGTTACTTCTACCATATATATACCCATCACACCGTTACTTCTACCATATATATATATATATCCATCACACCGTTACTTCTACCATAATTATATACCCATCACACCGTTACTTCTACCATATATATATATATATCCATCACACCGTTACTTCTACCTTATATATATATACCCATCACACTGTTACTTCTACCATATATATATATATATATATATATATATATATATATACACCCATCACACCGTTATTTCTACCATATATATATATATCCATCACACCGTTACTTCTACCATATATATACACCCATCACACCGTTACTTCTACCATATATATATACCCAATACACCGTTACTTCTACTATATATATATACCCATTACACCGTTACTTCTACTATATATATACCCATCACATCGTTACTTCTACCATATCTATATTAATAAAATGGAAATTTCATAAGTGGACATCACTAAAAACCTTCGTTACAATGCATCAATTTCAACCAAATTTTCAACATTTATGTAAAACGAGATGGAGCAGGTTTTGCTTAACATCGAAATATATTTCCTAACATTAACATGCGTAACTTCGCTGTTATCGATTAAATACAAAAAAAAATCAACACAGTTAATTTTATTTATATATAAATACAAAATTAAATTTCAACAGAGTTAATTTTTTTACATACTAGCTAATAATCTCAATCTAAAAAAATATTCAAAACAAGCAATTTTAAGATAACACCATATGTAAAACAGTCGGCCAAGAAAACAACAACGATATTACATCTTTCTCACATATTCACACACAATCTTGATTAATAATTAAAACTAATCTTTAACATTGTTTATTATACTTCAACTTTTATTTCTACATTCGTTTTTAAATACCCAATTGTTTTATCATGTTTCTAATTTCGCCTAACAAATATACAAATTTATAGTGACCAACATATGCAAATTTTATCTTTGTTTTTATTTAACTTGATATCGTAAACATAACATCCAATGTAAGCATTTTTCTGTTCACCTTCCGTGGTTTCTCTTTTCTCTGATAGTTTTTAGGTGTAGTATATTTTCTTATTACTAGACTACAAACATTCCCTCGAGAAAAACCTGGGCGAAGCCGGGTACATCCGCTAGTATATATATATATATATATACCCATCACACCGTTACTTCTACCATATATATATACCCATCACACCGTTACTTCTACTATATATATACCCATCACACCGTTACTTCTACCATATATATATACCCATCACACCGTTACTTCTACCATATATATACCCATCACACCGTTACTTCTACCATATATATATATATCCATCACACCGTTACTTCTACAATATATATATACCCATCACACCGTTACTTCTACTATATATATATACCCAATACACCGTTACTTCTACTATATATATACCCATCACACCGTTACTTCTACCATATATATACCCATCACACCGTTACTTCTACCATATATATATATCCATCACACCATTACTTCTACCATATATATATACCCATCACACCGTTACTTCTACTATATATATATATACCCAATACACCGTTACTTCTACTATATATATACCCATCACACCGTTACTTCTACCATATATATATATACCCATTACACCGTTACTTCTACCATATATATATATATATATACCCATCACACCGCTACTTCTACCATTTATATATATATACCCATCACACCGCTACTTCTACCATATATATATATATACCCATCACACCGTTACTTCTACCATATATATATACCCATCACACCGTTACTTCTACTATATATATATACCCATCACACCGTTACTTCTACCATATATATATACCCATCACACCGTTACTTCTACCATATATATATACCCATCACACCGTTACTTCTACCATATATATACCCATCACACCGTTACTTCTACCATATATATATATATACCCATCACACCGTTACTTCTACCATATATATATACTCATCACACCGTTACTTCTACTATATATATATACCCATCACACCGTTACTTCTACCATATATATATACCCATCACACCGTTAATTCTACCATATATATATACCCATCACACCGTTACTTCTACCATATATATATACCCATCACACCGTTACTTCTACTATATATATATACCCATCACACCGTTACTTCTACTATATATATACCCATCACACCGTTACTTCTACCATATATATATACCCATCACACCGTTACTTCTACCATATATATACCCATCACACCGTTACTTCTACCATATATATATATATCCATCACACCGTTACTTCTACCATATATATATACCCATCACACCGTTACTTCTACTATATATATATATACCCAATACACCGTTACTTCTACCATTTATATATATATACCCATCACACCGCTACTTCTACCATATATATATATATACCCATCACACCGTTACTTCTACCATATATATATACCCATCACACCGTTACTTCTACCATATATATATACCCATCACACCGTTACTTCTACTATATATATATATACCCAATACACCGTTACTTCTACTATATATATACACCCATCACACCGCTACTTCTACCATTTATATATATATACCCATCACACCGCTACTTCTACCATATATATATATATACCCATCACACCGTTACTTCTACCATATATATATACCCATCACACCGTTACTTCTACTATATATATATACCCATCACACCGTTACTTCTACCATATATATATACCCATCACACCGTTACTTCTACCATATATATATACCCATCACACCGTTACTTCTACCATATATATACCCATCACACCGTTACTTCTACCATATATATATATATCCATCACACCATTACTTCTACCATATATATATACCCATCACACCGTTACTTCTACTATATATATATACCCAATACACCGTTACTTCTACTATATATATACCCATCACACCGTTACTTCTACCATATATATACCCATCACACCGTTACTTCTACCATATATATATATATCCATCACACCATTACTTCTACCATATATATATACCCATCACACCGTTACTTCTACTATATATATACCCAATACACCGTTACTTCTACTATATATATACCCATCACACCGTTACTTCTACCATATATATACCCATCACACCGTTACTTCTACCATATATATATACCCATCACACCGTTACTTCTACCATATATATATACCCATCACACCGTTACTTCTACCATATATATACCCATCACACCGTTACTTCTACCATATATATACCCATCACACCGTTACTTCTGCCATATATATATACCCATCACAGCGTTGCTTCTACCATATATATACCCATCACACCGTTACTTCTACCATATATATATACCCATCACACCGTTACTTCTACCATATATATATATATATCCATCACACCGTTACTTCTACCATATATATATTGTTGCACCAAGTTGCGGCTTGGCAGACTCTTCAGTCTTGATTCTCTCCTTTGCTGGGTCTTTCATCTTACCAGAGCGTGTTTCAACCATCCTACAACTTTATAAAAGGGAATAACGAGATAAGTCTTCTTTAAGTAGCCTCCAGAATAATTTATTTTATTTTCTCACATCAAAGAGAGCAGTGAAGTCACACGTGTACCTAAATACAAATGATGATAATCTAAATAATCTGTTTTAAATAAATATCATAGAATATAAAAATAAATAAATATATAATTTATATTTCAAATATATTAAAAATAATATAAGAAATACGCCATTAATCATGATGTAACACTTCCCCCTCTCCAGAGGTCGTCACGTCCTCGTGAGTTACCTCATCGATTCTATCAAAATAGGGTTTGAGTCTTGAGACATGGACAATCAATGGGTCTTGGCCAGGATTATCTTTCGGCTCAATTAAGTAATTTACGTTAGACAGCTTCTTTAATATTCGATATGGGCCAAAATATTTTCTCAATAGTTTTTCACATTTTCCGATTTTCCTGACTGGTGTCCAAACTGCCACTAAATGTCCTGGTTCATAGATTCTCTCGTTGTGTTTTTTGTCATAGTTTCTCTTCATTCTTTCCTGAGTCTTCTCTGTGTTGTTAATGACTACCTGTCTCGTCCTTGCTATTTTATCTAAGTAATTTTCTATATATTCGTCATAATCGTTCATGTTACTGTCAATTGGCATATTATCGTCGTCTAAGAGGGACATGGGTTCCCTCCCAAATAACAGGAAAAATGGAGAGTAGCCTGTGGTTTCTTGAATCGTGGTATTGTACGCGTGGGTGACGAAAGGGAGGATTTCGTCCCAGTTCTTCTGGTCTGTATTTACATACATGCTTATCATGTTGATTAGAGTTCTATTTAGCCGTTCCGTTAATCCGTTAGTCTGGGGATGGTAGCTCGTCGTGAAGCGGTGTTTAACTTTGCACATTTTCATAACCTCCTTCATCAAATTGCTAGTGAACTGTGAACCTCTGTCACTAATAAGAAACCTTGGGGCCCCGTGACGTAAAAAAATTTGTTCGATTAAAAATGTAGAGACTTCTTTCACTGTTGCTTCTGAGACTGCCTTAGTTTCAGCGTACCTGGTATAATAATCAGTCAACACAATTATCCACTTCCTTCTTCTTTTCGTTGATGGCAAGGGACCAACAAAGTCAATCCCGATTCTTTCAAAAGGGTAGTTAGCTGGGGGGATGGGTTGCAAAAGTCCCGAGGGCGACTGATTTGAACCTTTCCGACTTTGGCAAAGATGGCACGTCTTTACAAATTCTGAAACATCTTTCAGCATGGAAGGCCAATGATATTTATTCTTCAAACGGTATGTGGTTCTGGCGACGCCTAGATGGCCATTCAGCATATGGTTGTGGAATTCACTCATGATTTCTTTCCTTCTCTTCTTCGGCACTACCAGCAACCATGCTCTGCCTTCAGGGTTTGGGTTCTTCTTATATAGACATCCATTTTCCTCTTTAAAATTCTGTGTGATTGCTCGTTTGCTTCCTTTAAGGCTTTTCTTAACATTTTCTATGAATTCATCCTCTTCATTTATTATCTGATTCAAAAATAGTCGTTCATAATCTTCGACCCAATCCGTTTCAGGTAGGGGTCCTCTAGATAAGCTATCAGCATCCATATGTTTTTTACCCGATTTGTGTATTATGTCAAAATCGTATTCCTGAATTTTCAGTGCCCACCTTGCAAGTCTACCTGTTGGATCTTTAAGATTTTTCAGCCAGCACAATGCGTGATGGTCTGTAATTATCTTGAAGTGTCTTCCATATAGGTAGGGTCGTAGTTTTGATATCGCCCACACCACAGCCAAACATTCCTTTTCGGTGATTGAGAAATTTTGCTCAGCTTTACTTAGAGTTCGACTCAAATATGCTATCACCTTCTCTTCCCCACAGATAATTTGGACCAATGTTGCACCTAAGCCGATGTTAGAGGCGTCTGTGTGAATGTAGGTGGCTGCATTTGGATCAAAGTGACCTAAAATTGGCGGATTTATCAGAGCTTTTTTAAGGTTTTGAAATGCTTCCTCTTGTTTTTCTGTCCAGGTAAATTGCGCATTTTTCCTGATGAGTCCTGTCAATGGGTCAGCAATTAATGAGAAATCTTTAATGAATTTTCTATAATAGGAACACATTCCTAGGAACGATTGTACTTCTTTGACCTTCTTGGGCTGAGGAAAATTCCTAACGGCTTTGATATTATATTCGGCCGGTTTTATACCCCGTTGGTTGGTTATATGACCAAGGATCTCAAGTTCTTCAAAAGCAAATCTGCATTTCTTGTCGTTCAGTTTCAAATTAGATTCACTAAAACATTTTAAGACAGCTTCAAGTCTTTTAAGGTGGGTTGGAAAGTTTGAGCTGTATATAATAACGTCGTCCAGATAACAAAGGCAAATCTGCCATCTTAGATTTCCAAGCACATTGTCCATATTCCTCTCAAAAGTAGCAGGGGCGTTGCATAGTCCAAAGGGCATGACGTTGAATTCATATAAACCGTGGGTCGTAGTGAAAGTTGTCTTCTCCTTGTCTTTCTCTTCAATTTCGACTTGCCAATATCCCGATCTAAGGTCTATTGCTGAGAAGTACTTCGATCCTTGGAGAGTATCCATTACGTCATCAATTCTTGGGATTGGATAAACATCCTTTACTGTTACCTCATTCAATTTTCTATAGTCTACACAAAATCTGAACTTACCATCTCTCTTCTTGACCAGTATTACAGGGAAAGACCAGGGACTTGAAGATGGTCTAATTATGCCTTCTTTGAGCATTTCATCAATTTGATCTTTTATAATGTCCCGTTCTTTGGGGCTCACCCTATATGGCTTGTGCTTTATCGGTTTTGCATCTTCTGTATCGATCCGGTGTTTTGCCAAATTGGTCCTGCCTAACCTCGGCGAAAACAAATCAGCATACTTAATCAAAATTTGTTTCAAATCCTCTTGTTCTTTAGGTGATAGATTTTTGTTTATCTGAAATTGGATTTCGTCATTATTAATTTGCTCTAACTTCTCTATGAACTTTACCTCTGCAGGAAGGCTTCCATGAGCCAATGTTTGGTCTTTCATGATTTTTAAAGGTCGAGGATAAGGGTTCGTTATCCAGATATGAGTTTTCCTATCCGTGACAGTAAGCAAACTTCTTGCCAATCGAAGGCCATTTGTTTGAATCATTCTGTTGTTCTCTTCGATGACATATTCGCCATCCTCTGCTTCTATTGAGGCCTTAATTAATCTAATAGACAGTTCAAGTATAACAGTATCTTCAACGCTTTTTATTTTTTTTTCAGTTCATAATTGCTTATGTCATGATTATTTGTCAGATCGTATTTTATTATTTCTTTTTTGCAATCTATTTTCGCGTTCATTTTCTTAAGGAAATCTCTTCCAAAAATTAATGTCCGTAAATGCGTTTTCAAAATCACAAATTTGTGCTATAATGCTTTGTCATCAATTTTTATATTTAACAATATACTTCCTACTATGTCTAATTTTTTTCCATCGGGTCCTGCACAAGTTTTTGTGAGTTTACTTATACCATGGCCTGTATCGAGGGCCGTTCTGAGGTCGACTACTGAGAGGTCAGCGCCTGTATCAACCAAAGCTTCAAAAGTTCCTATCTTGTCCACATGAATTTTTAATTTGTATTTAGGGTCCAACTTTTTGATTCCATTTATGGTCGACTTGCTTTGATTGACATATTCAGGCGCGACGCTTAGTTTAAATCTTCCAACACGGAATATCTATTCCGGGTAGGAATATTTGTCTGTGTGCTATGACATACATCAGCATAAAGCCGAGGTCCTGATTTATCTGATATTTCATTCATTTGGCATTTCTCTTCGATCTTCTCTTGGGTAGCTGTTGGATCCTCTTCTAGGATTCTTATAAACTTGACCCTACAATAGCGGGCCACGTGCCCTGGCTTGTTACACTTGAAGCAGATTGGTCTTCCATCTTCCGTCCTATTTTTGCTCACTTCTTGACTTTTATTGTAGGTGTTTCTCTGGAGGTTTGGTAGTTTCGTGTGGCAGTCGGCGGCACGTACCTCGATTGTTGTTGGGGTCTAGAATAGCGTGGGCCGTTATATAGGTTTCTGGATTTCTCCACACGTTCCCGATACTTCTTTTCAAAAGAATCCATTTTCTTGCACACGACAAAAAGTTCATCGGTCGTTTTAGGAGGGTTCAGGTAGAGCGCGAATGAGTACCCTTTTTTCAGTCCTACAATAACATGATCGATTTTTGTTTCTTCTTCCATTGCGGGGTCAACCTTGTTGCACAACACTAGGATGTCTTCCGCGAACCTGATTGCTGGTTCATTCCAGTGTTGCATTCTGTTGAGCTTCATTCTTAGTTCTTCTTTATTGGCGTCCAGAGAAAAATCCTGAATGAGGCGGATTTTAATATTTTCCCAGCTCGTGAAACTCGCTTTGTGTAAATTCAACCAGGTTTTAGCGCTTCCCGTCATGTTCATGGCGGCATAACGGGCAATTATGTAGTCTGCCCAATGATAGAGGAAACCAATCTCTACGAGGGATTCTATCCATGGGCGAGGGTCTTCTGTTCCATCATACTTGGGGATGTCTATGTTGGGATTCAGGACAACTGGGTCGGAACTAGCATCTCCACCAATTGTTGCACCAAGTTGCGGCTTGGCAGACTCTTCAGCCTTGATTCTCTCCTGTGCTGGGTCTTGCATCTTACCAGAGCGTGTTTCAACCATCCTACAACTTTATAAAAGGGAATAACGAGATAAGTCTTCTTTAAGTAGCCTCCAGAATAATTTATTTTATTTTCTCACATCAAAGAGAGCAGTGAAGTCACACGTGTACCTAAATACAAATGATGATAATCTAAATAATCTGTTTCAAATAAATATCATAGAATATAAAAATAAATAAATATATAATTTAAATTTCAAATATATTAAAAATAATATAAGAAATACGCCATTAATCATGATGTAACAATATATACCCATCACACCGTTACTTCTACCATATATATATATACCTATCACACCGTTACTTCTACCATATATATATATATATATATATATATATATACCCATCACACCGTTACTTCTACCATATATATATACCCATCAAACCGTTACTTCTACCATATATATATATATATATATCCATCACACCTTTACTTCTACCATATATATATATATATATATTAAGAAAAAGGCATCTCCTTATCGTGCAACTGAAAGTTGCTGATGGCTGGCGCCATCTATCGGAATAAATATCAACTATTCTCGTTGATTTTTAATTATTCCAGAATTGGCCAAATACCCATTCTTGATTAATCAAGAAAAGCTAACCACGGACGCGTTTCGGGCTGTTGGCCCTCATCAGCGTGGTGCAAGCTGTACCTCAACGACCAAAAAATTGGTCATTAAGGCATCCTGAAAAATCGTGAAACGGGTAGTTAAGGCCAGAATTGCGTGAGGACGCTACACAATGTGAAAAAATAGTACAAATGTAACATTGTACTGGGATAAGGTGCATAAATTAAGAAAAAGGCATCTCCTTATCGTGCAACTGAAAGTTGCTGATGGCTGGCGCCATCTATCGGAATAAATATCAACTATTCTCGTTGATTTTTAATTATTCCAGAATTGGCCAAATACCCATTCTTGATTAATCAAGAAAAGCTAACCACGGACGCGTTTCGGGCTGTTGGCCCTCATCAGCGTGGTGCAAGCTGTACCTCAACGACCAAAAAATTGGTCATTAAGGCATCCTGAAAAATCGTGAAACGGGTAGTTAAGGCCAGAATTGCGTGAGGACGCTACACAATGTGAAAAAATAGTACAAATGTAACATTGTACTGGGATAAGGTGCATAAATTAAGAAAAAGGCATCTCCTTATCGTGCAACTGAAAGTTGCTGATGGCTGGCGCCATCTATCGGAATAAATATCAACTATTCTCGTTGATTTTTAATTATTCCTGAATTGGCCAAATACCCATTCTTGATTAATCAAGAAAAGCTAACCACGGACGCGTTTCGGGCTGTTGGCCCTCATCAGCGTGGTGCAAGCTGTACCTCAACGACCAAAAAATTGGTCATTAAGGCATCCTGAAAAATCGTGAAACGGGTAGTTAAGGCCAGAATTGCGTGAGGACGCTACACAATGTGAAAAAATAGTACAAATGTAACATTGTACTGGGATAAGGTGCATAAATTAAGAAAAAGGCATCTCCTTATCGTGCAACTGAAAGTTGCTGATGGCTGGCGCCATCTATCGGAATAAATATCAACTATTCTCGTTGATTTTTATTTATTCCGATAGATGGCGCCAGCCATCAGCAACTTTCAGTTGCACGATAAGGAGATGCCTTTTTCTTAATTTATGCACCTTATCCCAGTACAATGTTACATTTGTACTATTTTTTCACATTGTGTAGCGTCCTCACGCAATTCTGGCCTTAACTACCCGTTTCACGATTTTTCAGGATGCCTTAATGACCAATTTTTTGGTCGTTGAGGTACAGCTTGCACCACGCTGATGAGGGCCAACAGCCCGAAACGCGTCCGTGGTTAGCTTTTCTTGATTAATCAAGAATGGGTATTTGGCCAATTCTGGAATAATTAAAAATCAACGAGAATAGTTGATATTTATTCCGATAGATGGCGCCAGCCATCAGCAACTTTCAGTTGCACGATAAGGAGATGCCTTTTTCTTAATTTATGCACCTTATCCCAGTACAATGTTACATTTGTACTATTTTTTCACATTGTGTAGCGTCCTCACGCAATTCTGGCCTTAACTACCCGTTTCACGATTTTTCAGGATGCCTTAATGACCAATTTTTTGGTCGTTGAGGTACAGCTTGCACCACGCTGATGAGGGCCAACAGCCCGAAACGCGTCCGTGGTTAGCTTTTCTTGATTAATCAAGAATGGGTATTTGGCCAATTCTGGAATAATTAAAAATCAACGAGAATAGTTGATATTTATTCCGATAGATGGCGCCAGCCATCAGCAACTTTCAGTTGCACGATAAGGAGATGCCTTTTTCTTAATTTATGCACCTTATCCCAGTACAATGTTACATTTGTACTATTTTTTCACATATATATATATATCCATCACACCGTTACTTCTACCATATATATATACCCATCACACCGTTACTTCTACCATATATATATACCCATCACACCGTTACTTCTACCATATATATATACCCATCACACCGTTACTTCTACCATATATGTATACCCATCACACCGTTACTTCTACCATATATATACCCATCACACCGTTACTTCTACCATAAATATATACCCATCACACCGTTACTTCTACCATATATATACCCATCACACCGTTACTTCTACCATATATATATACCCAATACACCGTTACTTCTACTATATATATACCCATCACACCGTTATTTCTACCATATATATACCCATCACACCGTTACTTCTACCATATATATATCCATCACACCGTTACTTTTACCATATATATATACCCATCACACCGTTACTTCTACCATATATATATACCCATCACACCGTTACTTCTACCATATATATATTTATACCCATCACACCTTTACTTCTACCATATATATATATACCCATCACACCGTTACTTCTACCATATATATATATATATACCCATCACACCGTTACTTCTACCATATATATATACCCATCACACTGTTACTTCTAACATATATATATATATCCATCACACCGTTACTTCTACCATTTATATATATACCCATCACACCGTTACTTCTACCATATATATGTAATATGATGCAAAGTTATTATATCACTGTAATATTTGATGTATTACACTGTTGTAGAATCCTGTCGACTTAACCGTTCTGTGGCAATATCGTTGCGGGGTTTCTTGTTGTTCGATGCGAATGGTGAGATTTGGTTGAAGCGCAGTCGTTGAGTGGTAAGTGAAGCACACAGTTAGGAATAATCAGGACACGTGATGGGGTTTGAAATTAAAAGGCAACTGGGTTGGAGGAAAGGAAGCTTTTGAGAAAGGCAGAGCGGTTTTTGATGATTAATTAGTTGATCACATGGCGGTGATTGTACTTAGCTGTGGGATGAGCAGAGGGAGAGAGGTCTAGAGCAGATGTCACCTTCTTGGAAGCTAAATCACTACTGACCATTCTTGCTTTCCGATTTAACACCAAGACTCAGTTTCTCTCTGATTGGTTGAGAGATGATCACATGATCTTTCCCTATTGGTTGACCTATTTAGATGCTATCTTCTGATTGGCCGGCGGTTTCCTTTAGTGTTAGTTACGCCCGGCCTAGGTCAGGAAGTGTCGGGTAGCTTGACGCTTGTAACTTCGACGGATATTAGATACGTCCTGTCTTTGCCGGAAATATTGGGTGTTAGCTTTAACATTTATAACTTCTGGTCACTAGATACGTCCTGTTTTTCCAGGAAGTGTTGGTTTAAACTTAGCTCGCAGGGACCTGGGGTCAGAAGGTTAACTGCGTCGTTATTAATAAATATGCTCTCCTCTAGATCTACTTTCTATGTCTTTTGTTACTTTCTTTCCTCCAGTTACCTTATTCTTTTATTAAATCTTTGAAAATCATACATGGTACATACATAGTGGGTCGGGGTTGCATTTAATTATATACAAATTATGACAGATGCGCCCCCTACATGTGAAGAATTCAAGAAGGGGTTAGCCTGAGAGAATTCTGTAAAGTGAAAAATAATTTTGTGGGAAAATTAGTTGTGGGTATTGAGGGGCTATATACAAGCATTGCTGGTGACATAAAAGTAAGATAGAATGGTGTTGATGATATAGGTTGAGTATAATTAATAGAAATCAAAAATTTTTAATTGTAAGAAATCAATGGATGCTATGGTACATAGTGGGCTAAAAAAGGAAAATGTGCCTAAACGAATTCTACTCGAGTTAAGAAATGAATTCGAGGGAGTTCTATTAAGGCTTTTGAAATCAAAATAAAATAATATAAAATAGTTGAATGAAATCAAAATTGAATGTTTTTGGTTGAAAAAGAAAAATTGTTTTGTTGCATGGTGATAAGGGAAAATGCCTAGTTACTTTTTTTGCTCGAATTTGGAAAAGAATTCGAGGAAATTTCATAAGGTCTTTTGAGAAATCAAAGTAAAATAAAAAGTTGAAAGAAATCAAAGTGAATGCTGGATGCATGGTGAAAAAAAAAGGAAAAATGCCTAACCATATTCTCGCTCGAAATTGGGAATGGAAAACGAGGGATTTTTATTAAGGCTTTTGAGAAATCAAAAATAAAAATAAAAATAAAAGTAGTTGAATGAAATCAAAATTGAAGGTGTTTGGTTGAAAAAGAAAAATATTTTGTTGCATGGTGACAAAGACAAAGGCTTAGTTACTTTTTTGCTCGAATTTTGAAAAAGCATTCGAGGAAATTTCATAAGGTCCTTTGAAATCAAAATAAAATAAAATAAAAGGTTTTTGAGCGAAATCAAAGTTGAGTGCTTGGTTGAATGGTGAGAAAAAAAAAGGAAAAATGCCTAATTACTTTTTTGCTCGAATTTTGGAAAAGAATTCGAGGGAATTTTATTAGGGCTTTTGGGAAATCAAAAAATAATTAAAAATAAAAAGTTGGAGGAAATCAAAAATAATATAAAAGTTGGGAGAAATCAAAGTAAATGCTTGGTTGCATGGTGAAAAAAGGATAGAGAAAAAAAAGAATGTTTTTGTAAATCAAAATGAAATATAATATCCAATTTTGAAAGAAAACCAATGAGTTTTTGTTGATTGGAAACTATGATAACATAACTAAGTGGTAAATATATGATAATTAATGATTAAAAGTGATGATAAGTTGAATAAATTGATAAATTGATTAAATATTTACATTCTTAATTGAGAGAAAATAATGAAAATGATTAATATGAAAAATAAGGTGTATTGGTTTGAACCCTTTTGTATATCTACATGCCCTGATCTACATGCCCTATAAATTTCTTGTCTTTGTGTGTATTGTGAAAAATGTTAGTAGTTTTTGGTGTAAGAAATGTGTGTGTGAATTCTATGTGTTGTCGAGATCCTAAGGTCTGTGGTATTTATGTGTAGATGGAAGGTGTAGCGTTTTTTTTTTTTTGAAAGTTTGTAAAGTATTTGATCAATTATGATGGGAGTAATCGATACGTAGTTCGAATTGGGATCCACAATTGGTGGCATAGAGGAATCTGTGGCTGGGGAGAGCGGTGACCTAATTTGGATGAGCGGGGCCTTGTAATGAGATGCCGGAAGCGGGACGTGTCGGGGACGCGAGGTCCGGTCTAAACTTATCCACCCACTATTTGCACGTAATTGGAGTCATGGAGTGGGGGAACTACGTTTCCTGTCCGCCTATTTATTTTTGGTGCGGCTCAGATCTTGTTTTTTATAATTGAATATTTTACTTTTGGCATTGGTTGCGTTGCGTGTGTGATATGTTTGGTGTACGAAATTTTGTTTTGTTTGTGGGTTTTACTTGTTTGACGATGTCTTGTGTCATGTGTTATGGTCTGTCAATACATTGTGAAGAGATAAGTTGGTGTAAGTTCAACGTTATTTGTATTTTGAAAAGCCGGATGTTGTATCCATTTATTAAATCGAATGGTCGTTGTGACTTTAGTAAAAAATGGTATTCAGCGATATTAGGGTGGAATTGAGTGAAAAATGAGGCTTACGACGTGAACACGTGTTGGGTGGAGACGTGTCACAGGTGTGTTGAAAGGCGTCTGTGGCCTGAAGTGAAAAGGTTTGTGGGGTGACCTGTGACACGAATCGAAAAAAAAAATTGTGAATGAAAAGGTGTCACGCGAAATCCTTGTTTGTACAAAATTTTAACCTGTTCTCACTATGAACAACAAATTTATTAAAGTCATATATCGAAATTTCTATTGTTAGTGTATATGGCATCTTTTAAGGTGAACATTTTTTTAGTGTTTTGTGTAGACGAGATGATTGTTACTAACGACGGTGCATGCGTTTGTTGGTGGTTGTCGTCTTTTGGCGCGCGTGTTGCGTTTGTTGTGCGGATTGTGCGTGTTTGTTGTGTGGTGACGTATGGGTGCGTGTATGTTGTGAGGTACATTTGCGTAATTACGGCGTGGCGAAGTGTGGTCATGTGTGGATTTTGTGTGGTAAGTGGGTGAGCTGTGTCGGTGTACGGACACTTTTTTGGGCATTATTGGAATTGTAGGTTGAAGTCGTGGTGGCTTTATATGTGGTGGGCATAAAGTATTGGCAATTGGGTTGAGTGAAAAGTTGCGTGGTGTGAGATTAGAATGGTGGCATGTAAATATTGGAGGTTTGGGCAATGAATGCAGGCAAGGGTTTCCATGTGTGATAAATTTGATTGTAGTGCGAGTCCTTTCGGACAGGTTTGGCCTAGCCCGTGCGTGCATTTATTGAGTACAAAGGTTAGATATGGTTAAAAGGGGTAGGTAGGATTAGCTATGAGTCCAAAGTCAATTTCTTGACGCCATAGGATGGGTGCCTACCTCAGTTCAACAGGTCTCCTCTGGAACGTCTTGGTTTGGGATGGTTGGCTTGGCTCGGGACTGCTCGCACCGTCCGCGAAATTGAAGTGAAGTCCGGTACTGGAAGATCATTTTGGGATCGTTTGTGCTGACCCGGATCGCGTGGATTGGTTTCGGGGACTGTGTACGGCATGGCGGTGGATGACTCCTCGGTGGTCGGTGTCCGGTCTTGGTGACACTCGCCTGGGGTTGGTGGGGGTTGTGTCCGTCGTCCTCCCCGGGGAATGGCGCTCCGGAATTCCGTCTCACTTTGTGGGGCTTTGACACGTCGGATGGTCACGGTCATCTGCCATATGATGGCCGCTAGAAGGCGCCTGGTCGCCTCTCTTCTTGTCCGCTTCTTCGTTGTCAGTTTCTTTCCGTTCGTTGCCAGTTTCTTCTCTCTTGGTTTGTCATTGCCTTTTGTTTTGCTGGCGCCTGGGCTAATTTCCATCTTTATCCTGATTAAGTTCCATAATCTTTATCCTGATTAAGCTCTATAATCTTTATCCTGTCGACTCTGTGTAATATGATGCAATTGTGTTATTACACTGCAATATTTGTTGTATTACACTGTTGTAGTATCCTGTCGACTTAACCGGTCTGTGGCAATATCGTTGCGGGGTTTCTTGTTGTTCGATGCGAATGGTGAGATTTGGTTGAAGCGCAGTCGTTGAGTGGTAAGTGAAGCACACAGTTAGGAATAATCAGGACACGTGATGGGGTTTGAAATTAAAAGGCAACTGGGTTGGAGGAAAGGAAGCTTTTGAGAAAGGCAGAGCGGTTTTTGATGATTAATTAGTTGATCACATGGCGGTGATTGTACTTAGCTGTGGGATGAGCAGAGGGAGAGAGGTCTAGAGCAGATGTCACCTTCTTGGAAGCTAAATCACTACTGACCATTCTTGCTTTCCGATTTAACACCAAGACTCAGTTTCTCTCTGATTGGTTGAGAGATGATCACATGATCTTTCCCTATTGGTTGACCTATTTAGATGCTATCTTCTGATTGGCCGGCGGTTTCCTTTAGTGTTAGTTACGCCCGGCCTAGGTCAGGAAGTGTCGGGTAGCTTGACGCTTGTAACTTCGACGGATATTAGATACGTCCTGTCTTTGCCGGAAATATTGGGTGTTAGCTTTAACATTTATAACTTCTGGTCACTAGATACGTCCTGTTTTTCCAGGAAGTGTTGGTTTAAACTTAGCTCGCAGGGACCTGGGGTCAGAAGGTTAACTGCGTCGTTATTAATAAATATGCTCTCCTCTAGATCTACTTTCTATGTCTTTTGTTACTTTCTTTCCTCCAGTTACCTTATTCTTTTATTAAATCTTTGAAAATCATACATGGTACATACATAGTGGGTCGGGGTTGCATTTAATTATATACAAATTATGACATATATATATACCCATCACACCGTTACTTCTACCATATATATACCCATCACACCGTTACTTCTACCATATATATACCCATCACACCGTT